>VWZE01021904.1:116247-224742 GCA_013396675.1 Eubucco bourcierii | reverse complement strand
TGAAAGAATTTGGGCTGTTCAGTCTGGAGAAGAGACTCAGGGGAGACATTAATTGCCTTCACACCATAGGCTTGCTTAGCCTGTCTACAAATCCGCAAGACATTCTGCCTGCCCCTCTGCAAAGCTCTGTGCCAAATTTGGAGTCCAAGAAGAACCAGGATCAGGTCAGAGACGGTCTGCCTCTCTCCCAGCACCTGGGAAGACTAGAAGGCTAAGAAGACAACAACAACTCCCTGCAAGTGTTTGGGTACTGTCTGGGTACAGTTAGCTCTGGGAGTCTGGAAATACAATTTTTTTGGAGTAAATATTCAAAGCCTCCTTAGCAAACTCTGTAAAATTTTCTAGTTCCAAGTGCCTCCTGCCTTAAGCAGAAAGGACCTAATTGAGTCCATCTAGTGGGCAAGCAGTACAATTGACTACAAGAACCCCCTTTCCAGTTCTAATGGTTTGTTGTATTATTGCTAGTTGTTTCTTACGTGTTCTAGATTTTGCCTTTCCCTCTGTGTAATACTTTTCACAACCGTTGCAAAGAACCTATTATTAAAATTTGTGGCTGGTAGCAAGAGTTCAAAATTAATAAACAAATTTATTTTTTTTAATCCCATCTCACAGCCACACCTTAGCACCACTACAACCTACACTACAACTTTTCCTTTAGAGAAATAATGCGATCAATAGCAAAGTATTTTTACATTTTAATATTCTTTCATAATTCATTGTAGCCTTCTCTATCCACTGCATGGTTGCAGTTGAAAAAGAACAAGAAATGTAAATATGTAGTGAAGTAAAAAGCAAATACATTAAATACTTGTATAAATATTATTGTATCTCTATAACTTGTAGATTTTTACAAAGTTCATGCAAATGTTTTGAAAATAATAAAGATATCCCTGTGACAAGACAGACACTCATCCTCAGGAAGTGTTGGAGCAGGTCCAGAGGAGGGACACGAAGATGCTCAGAGGGCTGGAACAGCTCTCCTATGAGGACAGGCTACAAGAGTTGGGGTTCTTCAGCCTAGAGAAGAGAAGGCTTCGAGGACACCTTAGAGTAGCCTTCCAGTATCTGAAGGGGGCCTACAGGAAAGCTGGGGAGGGACTATTTACAAGGTCTTGCAATGACAGGACTAGGGGTAATGGGTTTAAACTGGCAGAGGGAAGATTTAGACTAGATGTCAGGAGGAAGTTCTTTACAGTGAGGGTGGTGAGGCACTGGAACAGGTTGCCCAGGGAGGTCGTGGATGCTCCCTCCCTGGAGGTGTTCAAGGTCAGATTGGATAAGGTCTTGAGTAACCTGTACTAGTGGGAGGTGTCCCTGCCTAAGGCGAGGGGTTGGAACTAGATGATCCTTGAGGTCCCTTCCAACCTTACCATTCTATGATTCTATGTGCAAGACTGTCATTCCAGAGTCCCTTTAGATTTGCTGTACTCTAATGATATATTATGTAATGATATATTATCAGAAACACTGCTAAAATAATGGGATTATGAAGCATATCAGCCTTTGTCTGACCACTGTCAAGCAGCTTAGACATATGAAAAGCCATTTAGTAACTACTTGCTCACTCTTCCATTAGCAACATAAAATATGTGCACAGTCTTTATTCCCACATATTTATTTACAGGATTCTTACTTCAAGCCTTAGAAAGGATATTTTTGTGTTGAAGTTACTGTAAGGATAAAACGCATGAATTATCTTAAATATGAAAATTCACTGACCTGAGTTAATTCAATTCACTGACCAGAGTTATAGAGTGTTTGAACAAAAGCTTTAGAATTGTTTTTAACTTCCTAGCATTAGCACAAGTTGGTTATCTAAATGTAAATGAAATTTATGTTTCCTATCAGTATCAATAAAATTAGCTAGTGACAATAAGCAAAAGGAAAGTAGATAATGTCTTGTAGCAATTTAAGCCTAGCAAATTACTCTATTGAGGTCATTAACCACAAGGTCAAAGCACAAACAATTCTATGAAGAACAACATTACCAAAGAAGAAAACCTCATTTTCCCAAAGGAAATTCACTGCTCCTTTACCATTATTACATTTTCCCATGTAAATTAAGAGTTACATTCTCAGTGTATTGTTATGATTTCCCTTCCTCTGTAACCTCTACTAGAAAATGAAAAAGCAGCATGAATCAAAGTAGACTGACACTACAACAAATTAATTATGATGCTCTGACACAGGGGAATGTATTGGTTTACTATACAAATGACAATATAGATTAATTTTAAAGAATCCTACTGGCCCTATTTCACAGAGATTATAGATTCCAGAATATTTTGTTAAAACAAGTAGTAATTTCCAAGGTCAGGAATGAACTGAGCATGCAATTATTTGACAGGAACATTTTCAAATACTTCCCAGAACTTGAAATCTCATTTGACAGTTGCTATCAAGTCAACTGTCATAAAGTTTCATTTTTACCCTGATATAAGCCCGTAACTATCAACTAGCGTATTCCCTCAGAAAGACACAACATTATACACCACATTTATTCTATATGCTTTCCTCTCCTCCTAATAATAAAAAAAAAAGGTCAAGGTAAGGAAAAACATATGCACTGCAGATCCCTCTTGCGAGGTGACTCTACAGAGGGTAACTTAAGTAAGCAAGTGTAGTGCATTCATCTGAAAACCCTAATATGAATATGTATCTTCTGCAAATGCTTTAAAGAGAGTTGTAAATTTTGTTACAAAAGTCACAGGTACTTCCATTTTTATCTTTTACATGCACATTGAACAGAAATAATTTGCAAAACATAGCTTCATAATTTTCATCTCATACACCAATCTTTGATTAATAACCTATTTTTTCTTTTCCACTTCTTGAGAGATTTCAGAAATCAAAACATGTTCCTTCTGCAATCAAAAGGGTTTAGAGATTTCACTGATCTCTTCAAATGTCCCTAAACCTTATAGGCCAAACCAGGAGGGGATTTAAACACTTTTCCAAGATTCTTTCAATCCATTTCAGGTGAAATAAAAATCAGACATCGAAAATTCTGTGACTACATAAAATCAGCTCTTTTGATAAAAGCAGTTCTGAACTGAACTGCCAGGTGAAATTGAAACTACTTCAAATTCTGTGCAAACCAGATCAAAGCAGAGAGCTGCTGCACAATGGCAATATATGTTACTGCCATCACCCTGTCTGGCAAACCAGTTTGCAGCCCTAACACATAGTTTTATTTTCTAGTTAGACGAAAATGCCAATTTGCAGAAACAACTATCTACAACTTTATATATCATGCAATAATTCCCAGAATAAAATGCAACACAGAAAGGTCAAATGGGCTAGTTCTCAGCTCTGCAAAAGCAGAGACAGAATGCAAGCAGTGAAAAAAAAAAGGCATTAAAAGTTTTAAAAGTCCTAATATACTATGAGGATGAAACATTTTATGAGCAGAAGACCAAATACAAAAAATTACAAGTCTACGAACAATACTTACACCATCCTTGACAGAAGAACTTCAGGCACAAAACCAGGTATCCTCAAAAAGTAGAAACCGACACCTAGCAGGAATTCCAAAAAAGCTGTTTCCAAGAGTTCTGAACACTTTGAATTAGTTTTCAAGACTGTTTTACTGAGCTTGGGAGCAGAGCCCATGCCAAAGAATTTGATCTGTTTTGTAAGTCAAAGGGGAGTATTTAGTTTGGGAAGCATGAGGTTTGTTTAAGGGATGTATTTTGGGGCTTTTTGCAGGTTACCACCAGGAAAATTCAGATTACTGAGACTAAATTACAGGAGAAGAAGGTGATGTGTGACTACTTAAAGGTTATAAAGGAGTTTAATAAGCACTGCTACATCTCCACACTAAGTTTGAAAAGTGGTCAGTGTTCCCAGCCAGAACCACATAAATGCACCCCTAACTGCATTCTAAATTTCCTCTTGCATGCAGTTCCTGCAGCACAGTCTCACTGAATAATTATCTTTGCCTTCAGGGATGTCCACAACAGAAGCTGACACAAGGCCATGTGTCCTTGACTGTCTTTCCACACTCTTTCAGTAGTACAGTGTTGTAGTAGGCTTAAGCAGGCCAAAATAGGCTTGTACATATACTGGCTTGCTCAGGCATGTTTTTCTCCTCTCCCTCATTCTGTTTTGGGAGAAGCAAGCACGGGAAAGAGGACAAAGAATCTGGAGTCACTAAGTCTGGGGTCTGTGGCCTGCCCAGACTCTTCAATAAACACGGTATACAGGGTTGCCTTGTGCAAGGCCCGTGTTCTGCCCTAAAAAGGGTAAAGCAAGCCTATGGCTTCACCTAATATGGTCAGGCTTGGCTAACTGCCATTCTAATTGGCTATTCTGTGTCCAAAGGCCCATTAGTCTCAGGTTGTATGGATAAAAGGAGATGAGCAGGGAGCACAGCATGCGCTTTGCCATTACAAGGTGTGTTTGCTATTATACGTGTGCTCCACTATTATATCTGCTCTATCTGTGCTTCTACTACTTTATTGCATCCTGAGCTGTGTAGAATCCCAGCGACCAGGATCAGGCTCTAAATGCCTCCACGCATTCAGCCTGCATAGCCAGCGTGACACTGTGCTGAGACTACACATTGCAAGATATCCTGCCTGCACCTGGAATTCAAACACTTAGTAACTCCTCGTGCAATGACTTGAACATTCCAAGATAATGAGCTACTTCACAGTCCACAAAAATATTTGATAATACCCAAAACAGAAGCTATCATGGAGCAATAGGTGTTGTGTACATCCTGTCTTATTCCACAATACCTTCTCTTGGATTCGGTACCAGGAAAATAAAAATTTAACTCCCACTTCACAGTTTGTAGATAGAAAGCTCATGTACACAAAGACTCAAGTCCTGCCAAATCCTGCAGCTGAAGATATTAATTAGGAAACACTGAGAACCTTAGTCCTGCCTGCCTCCCCTTTTGCCAAAGATGACCATTGCTGCAGTACAGCAAGCTGTGCCTCATGACTCTCCAGTTCACAGTCCACTATATCTGCTTTCTCTGAACAGGATTTTGTGCCACACGGCAAGCATACATGATGTTCTGCTACTCTTTGTCCAGCCACCCAAAAAGAGGCGCAGAACACAAATCCAGACGTTGTAACCTTGTCATTCGCCCCACCAAGACCGCAGGGTTTATTAGCCAGAATCTTCAGGAAGAATAATTTACATAAGTTTTTAAAATTAGTTAGTTAAACTGGAATTTCAAAGTGACTGTAAAGTGTTTCTGTTCAATTTACTTTAGAAATCAGATAAACAAAAGTCACTTCCAAGTAAAAGTGTCCATAACAGATTTCAATGTGACTTCATCAATAAACTTTTGAAGTTAGCTCAAATTAATATTCCAGAATGTCCATAGAGTTAATTTGGAATTTTTTATTTTTTTTTTAATGTTCCTGTGTATGCAAGCCCAGAGACAGATACTCATTTCCTCTGAGGGACAAAATGCAGTGAAGACAGGACAGGAAAGAAGGTAGTCATGAGTAAGTGTGAAATAAAAGCATTTGAAACAAGTATTTTTGTAAGGCATTCGCAAAAATGACATAAATTGCTCTGCTGCTTAGCTCATTTTTCAGCTGAACTACTTAACCAGATGGAAAGCCAAGATATGTGACTTTCTGTGCCAAGCTGGGAAGTAAGGTCACTTTTTTTTTTTTTTTAAATAGTGTTTAAAAGTAGAAATTATTCTGGAAAGACAAGTAACATTTCTGTGAAAACTCAAGATAAATGCATTTTTTAAAAGGATAACTGCACAGGCAATTAGACGCACAAAACAGATGTAATCTAACAGCACTCGGATTTCTGGGAGAAACAAAATGAAACCAAAACAAACCATAAACAACCAACCAACCATACAGAACACCCTACAACATGTATTATACCATCCCTGTTTAACTGACTATTGAGATGCATACTGCAGGCCAAATTCTTCCTTCATAAGTTATTTCTTAAGCACACCAGACAAAAATAAATTTACATACATACATATTCCGAAGAACTAGCCATGACATAATTCAATTCCCACTCTGATAAGAACCATAGCATTTGTCTTTAGTAAGTCTTAATATCTGTAGTTAATGCCTTATCCTGATTTACTTTCCAGTATCTAAATTCCCTCACATCAAAGCCTAGAGCGGATTAGACAGAGGCTTAAACTTACAAACTGAAATGGCATTTACATGTTAGAAGTGACACGCAGAAACACGCTGCAATTGCATCACTCAACCTCCATACTCCCCCAGCTGACTTCAATAATGGGATACCTCAGGTCACAACTTACTGGGTGCAAAAAGGCTTTTACCAGAATAAGCTTCATCCAGGAATCATTTAAAACAGTGGAAAAACTTTGGTAGGCTTTAAGACATGACAGATCTTAGGCCAAATTTTAATTGAAATCAAAGTATTTGATGTTTTAAGGCATGTCTACTTTTAAAGATTGTGACAAATAAACTCGGTTTATTTATTTTTTTAAAGTGAATAAAAACAAGCAAACAGCGCAGGGTGCATAGGGGAGTCTCTGCCCACCAACAACGCACACCACTATGCTTCTCCCCTCAGTTTATATTCCCTCTGCCAAGATGGGCATGGACTTCTATGTGCATGCTCTCTGTTCCTGTTGGGGTCTTCTCCATCTTCACCTGGTGGTCGTTGGGATGAAGTTCATAGCCTTCCTCAGCTTGTCCTTTGGATGACCCCAGACTTCGCTCACCTCTTCAGTTCATCCCCTGGATGACCCCGGACTTTGCTCATGCACACCGGATGTTTTTAAGGTTTGTAGTTAGCAACAGACCAGTTTTAGCCAACATAAGAGGTATACTTCACAGTACAAAGAAACTCAATTTATGCAAAAGAAAAAGACACATCTCATCCCTTTGTCCTGAGATTGTTCCACATTGACACAAATCAGTTGTACATATTTCACAAAGATCAAACAAGGAAATGTACAGAACTAGCAGATCTACTATTACACATTGCTATTTTCTACAAAGCCTTAAAATCTCTTACAGAGATACCAGCTATTTTACATTATTAAAATCTACAAACCTGTACACAACTGTAAAAACCATTAGGGTAGGCAAATAGGGTAATCACTTTCACGGGTATTTGTAGCATTGAGGCTTCAGAACTTTTCTGAGAGGTGAGAGACAACTACTTCTTCCAACTTACCCAGATGTTCAAGTTACAGAGCTCATGTCATCAAAGATCTTGTAATCACGCTGCAATCCACTACCAAAAAGTCTAATTCTCATCAATAATCAAAGGTGCTTCACACAGTGGGTCTAAGTACTTCCTCTAAAGCCTGAACAAGCATCCCAGGAAGCCTCATCCCACTACAGGTAGTGGCCAGTGTAGTCAATGTTGAATGATGCTGATCTACAGCAGTTTAAGCGCACAGCAGTACAAGCCTCACCACATGCATGGTAGCAAACAAGGTACAAGCCTTTCAAAAATACAACAGCACAAAGCAATTAAGAATAAACTAGGAACAGACATCAGATTTTTAAAATATTTGTTGAATTTATTTCCAAATTAATTAAACACTCAATGAGAAATGGTGAGGCTACAACTGTCAAATTATGCAGTTGTGTTTATATAACAGCAGCCTCTTTCCCCAGCTACATTTCAAATGGGAAAAGTATGACTTTTTTTTTTTTTTTTTTTTTAATTAATCAAAACCAGGCAAAGGATTTTCCCATAAGCCTTCCAGGAAAGTCAACCTCTGGACTAAAACCAAAACCAAAACTTCCATCAGGAAAGGAGACTATTTCATTGTTAGGAATATGCAAAGACAATGTTCATACAAGACAATAGTGAAAATTCTTCTGTAACTTCCAATTTAGTAGGCTACTACAGACTACACTCTGTTATAATGAGAATATAACATAACAATTTATTTTAAAAAACATGTGACTGAATTCCATGCACAAGCATTATCTTATGTGCCCTCTACTTGTGTCTGATTTTCATCTATTAATCTTCAGTATCAGGAACAAATGCTTAAAAAGCATGCTCATGCTATGCCCGTTTTGCTCCAAAAAGCACTAAATAATTTCACAGAATCACAGGATTTTGCCAAGTTTGACAGTTAACAGTTTTGCCAACATTAAAGAGTTTCAGTTTATCTATAAAATTACTAACTTGGAGAAGGTGTTTATTTTGAAATGTCATATGCTGTACTTCTTCCAGGCTAAAGAAGTAAATCCTTACTTGCAACACCAAAAGTTCCAAAACCAGAAAAAGAGTTTAAGTGTCTTGTGATTATTTTTTATAAAAGCTCAAAAGAGTAATCTCTGAAAAACCTCAGAAACTTACATAAAATATGTACAAGCCCAAGCTCTCTATCACCAATGCTTAAATCCTTTAAATATATGAGGAGTCATACATCTCTCTATGTGTATACTGGATCATCAACAAGATTTAAGCATGACAGTTGTTCAACATAGGCCCGAAAAAAGCATCATCTTAACTGACACATTGAAAAAAATAATAGTTTTAAAGTTAATTTTGCATTTCAAAGTCTTCCTTAAAATGTGCCTAAATGGATCTAAATTCCTGGAGTGAGGATACAGGAGACACCAGACCTGTAGCTGCTTGACTCTTTTTGCCCTGACAGAGGCACATCTACAACAACAATTGTTTGGATGCTTCTTGCTGAAATCCTGAAAAGTACAAACAGTGGAAATTCTAAAAGTCACTTTCAGAAACCAAAGCAAATAATTTCATCACGTTTTTCATGCCAGCAAAATGTATGTAATAAAGCACATGCATATTTGCAAATACAAAGGGAATATTTGGAAGTGAAAAACCATCAGCGAGACAGCTTACACTAGATATCTGTTTGTACAACATTTGTTTGGTTTTCTGTCCTACATCTGTCTGCCACAGATCACAACCTGATGTTTCATCTCAACAATTCTAGCTGTAAGAGACAGCAAAACCATCAAGGGAGACAGAATGGGTATCAGAACCATTTCCAGATAAGCTTTCCCTCTTAGTGATTAAAGCTGCTGTGGGACTCTATAGTCTTAACAGTTTGTTCTGCTCATTTCTGCTGACTTAGGAAACACGTAGTAAATTGTCATTTTTTTCTTCTGTCCAGGCAGTATGGATGGGAATCAGCAGACTTGTAGCCTACTTACAGTTCTGCCATTAAATTATATTCCTACTATGTTATTCTTCATTTAACAAAGTTATAAAATGGGAGTGAAAAAAACAAAACAAAACAAAACCACCAACAAAAATCCCAGTGAATTACTTTAACTGAGTTTTTGGTTACCTAGTTCAAATTTGGTATCTTGGAGGTTTTTTCACTTAAGAGAGACTAATCATTAAAGTCCAGTATTCCATTAATAGATGTATTTTTTTTCTTACAACACATGTTTATGGGACAGAAGAGGATGAGATAGAGGAAAAGGTGAGAAAAGACAAAAAAAAATTTCCAATTAGCATATGAGCTCTTCTGTCACCAGCTATTTAGACTGTTATATACGTAATTTCATAGAATGGTAAGGTTGGAAGGGACCTCAAGGATCATCTAGTTCCAACCCCCTGCCATAGACAGGGACACCTCCCACTAGCACAGCTCACTCAAGGCCTCCTCCAACCTGGCCTTCAACACCTCCAGGGAGGGAGCAGCCACAGACTCCCTGGGCAACCTGTTCCAGTGCCTCACCACCCTAGCTGCAAAGAACTTCCTCCTAATTTAGGGATGAATATTAACTAGCTAACCTGTGAATTTTCTGAATAAGCTCAACCAACTCCCCACAAATACATGTGGGCAGTGATGTGATGTTATTCCTGTAAAGTCTGACTGGAGTGTCCACATCTCATCCCAGGCAACCAATGACTCAAATTCTGCCTTCTTTGACATCCTTGCAATAATGCGGAGTTATGCCGAGACTGCCATTACCAAAGTATTTTACAGAGCACTCTAGTTTTTGGAATACATCAAGTAAAATAGCATCTTAATATTGTCTGGAAAACAAACAGAATAACTCAAGTACTGACTACCATATAAGTGGATACTATCACATTTGGGTATTTTTACCGCAAAGGTTTAACCCAACCTTATAGGAATTATTTTTAAAACTATACACAGTTCCACTAAACACTTTCAGAATTTATAAAGTTCCATTCACTGGCATCACACTGTACTGCATTTTTGACCAGCCTTCAGAATATGCCTGTAATTATTTCCTCCATGCTGTACCTACAAAACTCATAAACCTTCATTAACTTGGATGACACAAGAGGCAACTATTAGATTCACAGACTCACAGAATGTTAGGGTCTCGAAAGATTATCTAGTCCAACCCCCCTGACAGACCAGGATCACCTATGTCAGATCACACAGAAACGCATCCAGGTGGGTCTTCATTTCCAGAGAGGAAAAAAACCACCACAACCCCCGTGGGCAGCCTGTTCCACCCTCACAGTGAAAAAGTTATTTCCCCTGTGTTTACATGGAACTTCCTATGCCTCAACTTCCACCCACTGCCCCTTCTGTCACACAGGATCACTAAGAAGAGCCTGGCTCCATCCTCTTGGCACTCTTCCTTTACATATTTATAAACATTCATGAGATCATGATGTACATAGAATTGCAAACTTGTCTTCTAGTTCCATACTCAAAATGTCTTTCCACTCTTTCAAAGATGAACATTTTAATACTATTTGGTAAGACATTTAAATATTCCAAAAATGTTTTCTAAAATCCATCAACACAGGTAAAAACTACTTTACATTAGAAAGATTTCAAAATCTGTGTTATGACCATGAGAAAAAGACAGAAATATGGAAAAACCCCTCTCTACAATGTTTCTCCATAGAGAAAACTAAAAAAGGGACATCTCCAACTAGATCAGATTGTCCAGGACCACATCAAGTCAGATCTTGCAGGTCTTAAGTGATGGGGCCTCAACCTCTGGGCATCCTGTTTCAGTATTTTACCACTCTTATTGTAAAAAACTTCTTGTGTCTAAGAAGACCTAGGCATAAAATTAGGGAGAACTCAAATTCTGCAGAACTGACTGACAGCTTCCCAGTAAATATCCAGACACCTTCCCTCTTGCACGGTAGCATCTCTAATCACTCATACAAAGTAATGCATGCCCTAGCATTTCACTCCTGCTTGTTCTGAGCAAAGTCCTCATCATGTTACAGCATCAGTAGACTCTTCTCTTACCCATTATAATTCCTGCAAGCCAGATTGTTCCATCTGGTAATTACAAAGGTGCAGTTTTTACTTTAACCTCTTGTAAGGAAGTTATTTTTATTGCTACCTCCAGCTGTTCATCAGCAACAGTGAGTTTCACAGCTTTCAAAACATTCCAAGCCATAATAATGCACTACACAATAACATACTTCAAAATCATGACCTTCTTCAGCTAGCTGCATCCATTAGAAAGAGTGGTGGATGATTCAGTCCTCTCAACATAAATGTATGTACTTTTATGCTGATTATCTGTTATTGAATATGGAAACCTCTTGGACTTATGTAACGCATGCTGTCATGCTCCACGCCTTAAATGAGAGGCTTCAATTGAGATTTACTTGGAAAAATGATAAATGAAAAATCAACACAGTGAAGGAATGTAGTGACAGAATCCAGAATTACAGGGGTTTTATCTTTGTAGAACACTTACATTAGGATGCAAATCAGCAGAGACTTCAGAATATTTACTTCTACTTTCCCCTTCACATGACAAAGCATTGAGTCTTAAACTAGGTTTAAGACCTAAAAATTAGGTCTTAAACCATATGTTCTCTCCAAAGCACCAAAATAAGCAATATCATACTGCTACTTCAAATAAGCATTATCAGTTTTGATTCCAATTAAAAGTATTGTGTCTATATATAAGATTTTGACATCCATTTCTGTTCACTCAGGTATCAAAATTTCTGTGTAATAAAAGACGAAACACTTTCCCTTACAAACTTAATGATTTAAAATACATCCTTCTAAGTTTCTACACTGAAATAAATCTTTATCTAAATGCCCCTTAAAGATGCATTAACATAGAACAGGACCAAAGCAAGCACCCGACTGAATACAGTACATCTTCTGTCCTGTGATACACTCCTGCAGCTCTCTACAGGTGTCCCCTAACATTACTTGACGTCCTAGATCACAGTGGAGCCCAGCTCACCACAAGAAGCCAGTGGATGTAGGAATATGTGAAGACTCTAGAGTCCAGCCACCAGGGAGAAAAATACGAGTTTCCTATACTTAAGCTGTCTCTATTTCAAAATCTCATTCCTGGAATTCTTTCAGACTTTCTTAACTTAAGAAGTATTTCTCATCTTGATTTTGCAAGGCTATTTATGTGCATACACATATTTTCTCTAAAGCTTTTAGTTCTGTCATACCAAAATTTCCACTGAAAAGGTCAACAAAACTAAATGCATATAACTTTTAGCCATACAGCACAGCATTGTGGTTTCTTGCCTCTACTAAAAACATGTGTTACATTCCACTTCTGCAAGTCCTATTAAACAGATTCAGTTACACTGTGCATTATCCAGTTTACACACAAATCCTGTATTAAAAGCCTGGCTTGAGCTGACAAAAGTCAAAAAAAAAAAAAAAAAAAGACAGAAGCTATTGAACAAGCTCAGTATCCAGTTACAGTCAGGTAAATCTAGAGTAACAGCTATGAAATAAAGAGAGTTACCATGGTGTAAAGTCTGAAGTAACTGGAAGCAGAACTTGGCCACCTGGCATTTACTTCACTAAAGCTAAAGAAGGGTTGAACAATGAGTAACTACATAAATTGTGAGATGAAATGTGAAGACACAAAGGTGAAATGAGGATAAAAGCTTTACTTCCGTGCTGGACTTTCTGGATTTTGGTAGTCTAAACCAGGACATGGATATTGCTTTCATATGCAGTAAGCATTCTCAGTGTAAAATTCCATTAATTTAGAAATAAGACATGATTCATACAGAATTCACATGACAGGCCCTGGAATTTCAAAGCTGCTTGGATGTAACAGGCTGATGTATAAACTTTTCAACAACTTCATCTGGGACTTTTTTCCTAGGTGTTTCAACTATGGACTGTGAATAGTTGAAGACTTGGACTTTGTCTTTCAAAATAAATACTTAAGGGTTCAAATTAGCAAAGTGAGACGGCAGAAGTCTCTTCAAAGTTTAGATGCTTTTGTAGGGTTGCACTTGCATTTCATTTGTGGCAAAGCATGCCGTAAAAAAACTTTAAAATCCTGTTTGAAATTACAGAAAGTACATGCTTAATGTTATCTAAAAAAATCTTAAATCGTAATTAGGCTTCAGAATATGATTTGCAAGTATGCAAGATAAAACTCTCAATTGAATAAAGCCATCACACTATGGTAGCCAACTGTCAGACCCGTATTCACAACCTCCTGGAGTTGAGAGGCAAAGACACAAAAATCCTAAAGGTGAGGAAACTCCATCTCTTTCGCAGAAAATACCGCAATTAGCACACATGCCCCGAGCCAGCAACCACCGCCTGTTCACCTGAAAGGCGAGGGTGGAAAACCCAGCCTAAGCCAGCCCTGGGACAAACAGGGAAGCGCGCTCAGCTCCCTCTCCCTCGCTTTCGCAGGTGCCCGCCGATGCCAGCAGGGAACCCCTACTCGCGCAGAGAAAACCGCGGGGCAGAGGTGAGAGCGCAGCGCCTCCCGCTGCCGGACGGCTCGCGGAAAAAAAAGCGGAGCGCAGGGCAGCCGTACACCGAGTTCCGGCACGGCATGGCACGTCGTTCCCTACCTTCGCCCCTTGCTGCCCACGGCCGGGGCTGCAAAGTGTTAAGCCCGGCGGCGTCGGTCTCCTGTATGGGGCAGTGGGGCCCGTAACTGGTGGGAAGGTGACCGTAGGAACGGCTGTGAACCCCTGCCCGCGGTCGCGTTCTCCTGCCGTTCTCCGCCCGCTCGTTCATCTGCTGCCCAACCAAGGAGTCCGCCGGCCCCAGCACGCACGCCCCGCCACAGCGGGCGGAGAGCAGAGCAACCCGTGTCCCCGTTGCCCAGGCCCGGCGAGGTCCCTGCAGGCGGCGCTGCCGCAGCCTCTGACACAAAGGGCAAATTCATGTCACCGGGGCTCGGAGCCCGTGAGACCCACAGCTAGCGCCCGCACCTAGCGGAGCGTCGAGGAGGGGGTAGATCTCCCTCCGAAAAGCCTCTTTTGGAAAACTCTATCATGTCACATTGACAAATTATTACCAAAATCACCTTAAATTATTAGAAAGCTACAGAGTTCTCCCTTTTTCGTGTTCGGTTGTTTGGGTGTTCTTTTTCAAATTCAGGCTTGCCACAAACTATGCACACGGAAAACCACCAGGTCTTCGCTGTCACACAATTTGATGAGCCAGGCGGAAATTTGTCCTGGTGCAAAGTAGTAACACCTGTGAAATGTTTTCAATTTACAATGAGTTGAAATACGTTTGATTGTATATTGTCAACTGCAACCAAACCTATAAACCTGTCACATAAAAATGTAAATTCAAACCTTGAAGTGTAAATGAATTAACAGTGTCTCCTTTTCTAATGTGCAAGTTACACAACATTCACATAGGTAACTGGTGCACACACATGCTGTTCAGAGCAAAACACTCAAAAGTCTCAGGAGGCAAATAACTGTATAGGGAGGGAACCTATTCTGCTGACGGTTCTTAGCAAGTGAGCAGCATGTGGGCCATGGGGATGAAAAGCCCTTTTGCCACTGCATCAGCGTGTGCTATTGCTTGCAAGAGCTACCTGTCAGCTGTGCCAAGCTCTCAGGCTGTACCTCTAAATCTAAATACAACATCTATTACTGGACCTAAATACTGCATAGACAGCACAACAGCTGCATGTGCTTTGACTGAACATATATTTGTAGACGTTATTAAACACAACACAAAACAGTAATTTTCCAGTCCTGCAGAGTCAGATTTACCTTCATGGTAACTGGGAGGTTAACAGAAATCCCAACACGGAGCTCAGTCTGATGCAGTGTTGTCATTCACACAGCGACAGAAAGTGTGACTATATATTCTATTTTGAATCATTGCCTATCTCAGGTGTTTCTTATTACAATTTTGTTGAATCTTCGCATATACTTATCCTGAAACATGTCCCACATAGAGATTTCTAACATACAGTGAAACTAATCCAATTGATTCCTATTAGTTACTCATTTCATGTTTGTGAGAATTTGTATTTACAAGGACAACTCTTTAAGCCATTTAAGGGTAAAAAACAGATGCCAAGTGTGGATGATGCAATAGGGTACTAATCCTGAGAGACTCAGATGGGGAATGAAACGCGAATGCATGCTGTCAGAAGTAAGCAGAACCTCTTTAGGAACTCTGCACATGGAGTCTTCTTATCTGTCACAAATGTCAAATATCTTGCACAAATATGCAGTGAACAATTTGAGACGC
Organism: Eubucco bourcierii; assembly: GCA_013396675.1. Lineage (NCBI taxonomy): Eukaryota > Metazoa > Chordata > Aves > Piciformes > Ramphastidae > Eubucco > Eubucco bourcierii. Next base: position 209,354 of record VWZE01021904.1, on the reverse strand, counting down.
TTATGTAATTAATTGCACCATAACTACATAGTGCTCAAAAACTTTTTGTGGGGTCTCAATTTCAGTAGTAATTGTTGAATCCCTGAATTCCAAAGCCCGATGCTTATGATGACATACTTGGCATCTACACAGAACTTCTCTCAGCATTTCCTAGAAAAGCCATTTTGACATTTCTAGGCAATATGAGCTCACATGAGTGTTACAGAGAGCATTTTACTGTATGGATTAAACTTCTAATTAGTTACCCAACACCTACTTTGATGATGGGTACTTTCTCTACAATCTACAGCTGACCTTTTGTGTCATTTTGCCCGTGGGAGTTCCGGTTTCTGCACCGATGGCAGGACACTGCAGTAACCAGTCACACTGGGATGAAAATAGTACCAACCCTATTGTGTTTACAGTGTTACTGTATGCTCTGTGAAGCCTACACTCCTACTCCCAAAATCTCCGAAGTTGTTGTATGTTTTTTATTGAAAGCCAACCAACATTGCTTGTTCATACAAAATGCTCTAAACCAAAGCTGCTTATAACTGAGGCTAGCAACCATATTTAAATTCACACTGCCTGTCACACATTACAAGCTTGTGATACATCTGCAAACATGCTAGCTTATTTTTACAGCACTTTCAAGCCACTCCTCACCATTTAATTCTACTATGATATCTAAGGGTATTCATCTTTGATGTCTAAAAGTGAGCCTAAGGTCCCTCCACCATAACCATGTTTTATGGAACTGGTGTTTGCAGATGGAGCTAGAACTCAAAATTAATCTTGTCCTTAACACTGGGATGATGGCAGCAGAAGAGCAGCCTCTCAGTGATGGAATAAGGGAAGGCTGTAGTAAGTGGTTCTTGCATTAGCTCTTACAACATTTTAAAATCACTTACCCCTTTCCAGTTTAGCTTTCTTCTAGATGAAAATTTTTCAACCTACATTTAGTACCTCTCATCATGCTGTGTAAACACCTTAGATAATACTAACATTTTATGCCAGTAAAAGTTATCTCACATAAGACTTTTGACTCTCAAACTAGTTATTTTACATTACTTAACTAGCATTAAATTACTGAAGTGATGCCTTCACTAAAACGATTGATGAAGCCATTAGCTTCTATTACTCCTCAAGGTAAAGCTTTAATGTGGTACTTGTAGGACATTAACATAGGTAGTTTATATAAATTTCCATCGAGTAAACATGCCCCTCCTTACAAAACCATGGTCTAATTTATCATGTCAACTTGAAAGCACAGCCTTTGGATGTCTTCTGTCAAGATTCTTAACTAATCCAAATCTATTCATATTACAGGATTGTCTGTTGTTTTCAAACCTTTGTCTTGTGCAGCCCACGGCTTAAGGAGATACTTTTGTCTCTTTACTGTGTGCTAACTTCAGACTTGTCTAATTATGCATTGTTGGCAAATAACTTTTTTTTTATTTTTAAGGCCACCAGCAACTGTGACTGCACTTTAAAAAGAACCTATATCTCTAATGCCCAGATTGTGGGGTGATTAATATATACTCCTCGGACTTCCCTTTTGTAAATGAATTACAGTACTTCCTATTTTCCCACTCCAGATTCTATTATTTTGTAGTGTTTCACACGTATTTCTTAGTTTTATTAATGCTACGTGACTGTATTTACAGAGAGCCAAGATTAACAAGTCACACCAGCGTGACATTTTTTTTCTCATTCCCTTCTCCATCTCCTCAGCTGGTCCCTTGCAAAGCGCAAGCCACCTACCTACAGCTACTCGCACTAGCCAAGAAGCAGCTGTCAGCACGAAGCGGTGTCAGGACCGGCTAGCTCCGGTGACCTCCTTCTCCAGCATACATTCTGAGCACTCCTGACGAGGGGACGTTAAACCCAGCCAACCCTCCTCTCCGGTCTGAAGGCCATCTTAAAACTCTGTGAAGCCACAGCAGGTGGAGCGGGACTGGGCCTCTATTCTCTCTTAGTTTGCCTGCGACTCTGATTTTAAAGGAGGACCAGACTTCACCCTTCAGCCCCAGCTCCAACTTCAACGTCTGTTTTCTTCCGTTGACCACAACTGCTCAGCCTCGTAAGCACCGCGGCCGCCGCCCGCGAGCGTCCACACCCCTTGGGAGACGCGGCCGTTAGGAGTACGCGCACTTCCCGCCTGCACGGGAACCAAGGTGGCACCACATTGAGGGGACACGGGGAAAAACGGGCGCTTGGAACATGAACCCGCGGGAAGCCACGAGCCGACAAAGCGCCACTGGCAAGCGGGATGAGCGGGGAGGGAACCAGCCCCTCACACACTGGCCGAGCAGCTTTCTCGCTTCCTCGGCGAGGGTGACCCGGCCGAGGCCTGACGTCAGGGCAGGCGGCACCAGGCGCACGTTACGCAAATTTCGCTCCTTCCCTCCCCGTCACAGTGGCTCTCCCTGCGCGCGCACCCTCCCCTCCGGCCACCTCCTCGCGCTCAACTGGGCTGCGGGCGCTGATTGGCCGCAACCTTCCCGCTTCCTTCTCCCCATCCGAGAACCCGCCATTTTGAAAACCTTGTTGATTCCGGGAGAGAGAGTGACCGGCTGACCGACCGCGGGACGCGGAGTGCCCGCCTTGCGTGGGGTGTGTGTGTGTGTGTAGTTGTGCGCTAGGGCGCAGGCCGGCGCCCGGCTCCGCCCCCTCCCCCGCCTTCTCCGTCTCCGGTAACTGTCGTTTGCAGCTGCCGTTGCTCCCGGAGCCGTGCCCGAGGAAGGAGCGAGGAGCTGGGGCTCAAGCTGAGGTGAGTCCGTCATGATCATAAAGGCGCCCGAGAGCGCGCGCCTGCCTTTTCCCCTCTCGCTCCCTCACGGGCGGACTGCGCCGAGCCGGGCATCCCCGTGAGGCTGGTGACAAGGAGAAATAGAACCGGGCCAGGGGGACACCGCTGGTGGGGCTGTCTCCTTCACAGGCCTCCACGGGGCAGCGGGCTGTTTCCCGTTCGAAAGTGTTTCTTGGGCGCGCTTTCCTGCCCTGCGGCCCGGCGGCGGGACCGCCGCGTTCTGCCTGCTGATTCGGGGAGGGGCTGGCGCTCTCCAGTCCTCCCGCCACACTTCACCTTGGCCACCGCCCCCTCCCTTCGTCGTCGCTTTCCTAGGAGGAGATAGGTGACGAGTCTGTGTCTGGAAAGTCCAGGACTAGGATGGGAGGTGCTGTTGTGTACAAAAATCTTTCTCGGAGCCGCTAGGGAGATACTCTGTCTTCCTACCAAAAGTATGCGCGGCTTAGGTCTTCCTAAAGGTCGATCCCAGTACCGTTTTTTCCCCTAAACAGGTTGTCCACAGGGATCTGTCTGCCGAAAAACTAAAGCGTGTCTAACTTTTCTGTTCCCCTCGTCTTCCCGTTCGAAGGGAAAGAAGTGCCCTGTACTTTACTTGGTTTTCCATTCGTACAGACAAGTAAATTTAGAGACTAGTTTTGTGGAAAAGTCGGGTTACATTTACCTGTCAAATGAAGTACTGGTGGCAATAGCCTGAAAGAGGTTTTTATTTCCCCACCCAGTGATTTAGCAAAGAGCAGTGAGCTGTATCCCGACTGTTGCTGCTACAAAATCTGTTTTCTGTCATCTGAAGAGCTGCTCTTTTCTGGTACCTGGCAATACTGAATATGCACAGTTGATTTCAATGTTGTTATAATACTGTTTTTAATAGTGGAAAAAGAAAATATTTAACCACATGATAGTTCTTCCACAAGGTCTTACACAATTGAAGCTGTCTGAAGAGTGAAGCGTTTTCAAAGGTTTAATTTTTCTACAGTGAACAGATTAGGTTCTTTATTAGACAGACATTGTCTGTCAGTAGGGAAATGATGCTCACCAGAGTGAGATATTTTAAAGTTAACATTTAAGCCACTTTAAAAGCTAAGGAAAGACTGCTCATGATTATGACAAGTATAAAGCATTTGTTCTTTTTTTTTTTTTTTTTGTTGTTGATCTGCAGATTAAAACCAAAAAAGCATTTTCAAGCCCTAAGATGTTGCAACTGTTGGAATTCTGGAAGCAGTGTTACTTTTATCTGAATTGCTTGTAACTTTTCTGGGTTTAATTTTCTCTTTGTATTTCCCATTTAAGTATGCAGATTATGAGGAAACTTGTATGCATAGTTAACTGTGGTGAAAAACAACTGTCTAGTTTATAACATTGTGCTGTAAAATCATGATATCTTAAAACATTACATTTCTTAATAGATAAAGTATCAACTTCTTCTAGTGTTTCTGAATGCTTCACAAAGCAAGCATGAAGACTTGTGCTTGCAAAGAATTTGCAACCTTTCAGACTATTCTTAGCCACACTAGTTGCAGAATTGGTGACAACTTGTCCTGAGAAATGTTACGTCTTGTGCTTGTGTAGAATACTTTAGTGTCTTAAACACAGTGTGAACACTGTGAAGTTACTTCTGCTGTACAAGATTGTTTTTTCTTTTAGAAAGTAAGATTCCTATCTTTTTCATGTGTGATGCTATACTGATGATGGTTTCCCTCGCTGCTTTTTACAGAACCATACACCATGTCATCTGTTGTTTCAACAAAAGAAGATACGATGTCACCTGAAAAAGCAGATGAGAAACAACCTGAAACTGAAAACAAAGCTGAGGAAAGCAATGAAGAGGAGGAAGAAGAGGAGGAGGAGGAGGAGGAGGAGGAAGAGGAAGAAGAAAAGGGTATTTACTTCTCCATTGAATAAGCTATCCTTTAAAAGATGCCAAGCTTACTGAATGCAGTCTCCTGTGATCTCAGCTAATTGTACTATTGCAGTTCAGGATATTCCATGATATATCTATCTCATGGGTCATAATTAACTTCCCAGTACACTACAACAGGCAACACTAGAAACAGCAATGCTCTTATTCCTCAGGGAAGAGTGAAGGAACTGCCAGCATCCTGGATCCCTATGATAGGGTAGTTTCTTGTATAAACTTATAGATGATAACTAGAGGTAGCGCCCTTTATCAGATTGTTTGTATGAAAATATATAGCCAAAAAGTATCTTTTTTATACCAGTAACACTCTGAAGTGACCCATGTTTCCAGAAGAAAGTAAGTGGACAATCCATGCATAGCTCTGGAAACACTGCAGATGTCTTTGCTCAGCTACTGTAAATTAATTTCCTGGGTACCCAGATTTAGTTATACCCCCTCTCCAATATTTCATTTGATTTATCAATAAAAGTCATGATGATCTCATAGGACAAGCAAGCAAGGCAGGATGTGTGATGTGGCATGTAATTGAAGAGGGTACTCTTCAAGATGTTGTGATGAACTGCTATGCAAAAATGTTAATTTCTGTCCTGAAATTTGTAGGCAGCTGTTTTGGAGGTGAAAGCATCCACGGAAATAAAGCTGTAGTGTGAATAGGGAGTCACTTATGGTCTTCACTTCTTAAAAAGACCTGATGTTTGCCTTTAGGAAAGGTACTAGAAAGAGAAGTAATTTTGCTCTTTGCAAGCAATAGAGTAGTTAGAATTGGATTTTTAGAAACTACTGTTTCTTATGCTCTGTTTTCAACAGGTGCATATCCAGTTTTGAGCATGTTCACACAGATCTGGAAACCGATCAGCTGTTAAAGCCAGGATAGCTCATCTGTTTACTGCTAAGGATAGTCTGATTTGAGATCAAGTATTTTATGTAAAATATTTAGGTGAAACTTTGGAGTTTTCTCCTGACATAGTATCGTTAAAGTAGTGATGTTCAATGTATACCTAAAACTTTCTAAACGTATTCATTAGTAAGCAGTACCAGAATTACTTGGAACAGTATTGTCAGTATTTTTGATGCTCATGTTGTGCCATGCAGAGCGCTGTGTAGCCATGTGAGGTGTAGTACAGTCCCACTGTGCTTGTCCTTCTGCCTCTCATGCTGGTGAGATGTCTGGGTCCTCCACTTCAATAGTGAAAAGAGAAAGTGCCTGCAGGCATGTTGGACCCTGCTGTTGACCATCTGGTGCTAATAATCTCGCCATGGGAGCTGAAGTGGAGCTGTGTGTGTAGGGGCTTCTCCCAGGAGGAAACTATGTAAACAACCTCAGAAAGGCAGTGAAAGGAGGGAAGAATGTGTTTCTGAAAATGCATGGTGTTACAGTCTTCCTTGTGGGGTGAAGTTCCCTTTAAGCAATGCCCAGCCTTGTCCTCATGGTTAAGTTGGATGCAGGACGGTGGTAACAACTAGAGATTCCTCTAATTAGACTCTGTCATGGTTTGGGAGTTAACCTGCACACACACACACACCCCCCCCAACTTTGTAAAATCACCCAGGCTAGACTCAGCTGGCTGGAAGTTAAAGAATGAAGCTCTGTTTACAGCTTAGCACAATATACAAGCAGATATATACACAATATACAGGAATATTTACAGAAGTATAAGAGTTAAAGGTAATACAGAAGCAACACAACACCCTTCCCAGAAATCAGAGTCCTCAGGAGGGGCTCCCAACCACCCTTCCACCTTCTTTCCACCCCTCTACCTTACCCCAGGGTTTGCTTTATGCACAAGGTGAGTTTGGAGTATCAACCAGGGGGTTAGTGAGGTTAGCAGACAAAACCCGCAGCTACAGAGAATGAGAGTCTCTCTGAGTGTCTTATCTATGTTTGTGTTCTTACACATTTCAGCAAGCCTATCAGTGAAGTAAGACAGCACCATTGTTTTTCTTTTTTCATCCTGTAACCTAATTCTTCTCATTAAAAACACTCACATTAACCTCAAGCCAGCACAGATATATATATATATATATATATATATACAGCTCCATAGAACCCTATTGATGTAATAGCCAAAGATTTGAAAGTGTTATAGTATCTGCTTGAATCACTGACCAGTTTTTGTTTGTTATTTCAAAAAGTCAGTGTTGTGTTGCCTGCCACTAGAGATGAATTTGGTCATGTAATGAAGAATACTGTATTTAAGGAAGCTATCTTTTGCAGAAAAGAGTCTCATTGTTGAAGGAAAAAGGGAGAAGAAGAAGGTAGATAGACTGACCATGCAAGTGTCCTCATTGCAAAAGGAGCCTTTTACAATTACCCCAGGTAAGCTTGTTCTCTCACAGAAGAATTTGAGTGTGTTGAAAATTATATTGAAACCTCTTAAAAGGTAAACTTATTCATCTGCTGTAGACAAGACTTAAGAGTCATGATCCATTTTAAAATAGCAGTGCTAATATATATGAAAACTATTTTGCTCTGAAGCATCAATTTAAAGTGCAGAAGTCATATAATGTTTAAACTTACCCGGAATAGGATCATCAGTACCTAACCACCACTAATAAAGGCAGGAACAGCTAGAACAAAAAGGAATACCAAGAAATACCTTGTACACTGATCTAGTTGGCATCAAGTAAATAATATAGACTGTCAAGATGATTAATTAGTAGTAAAAGCCTGCTTAGTATTTGACTGATTAGAATGTCTGATGCTATTATAAATAACTTCTTTGCTTTAGAAAACTTAAGCTATCTATCGTTATAAACACAGACAAATATAAATGTGATTTATAGAATGATTGACTTTAACTATTTCAGGAAAAGGACAAAAACTTTGTGAAATTGAAAGAATACAATTTTTTCTGAGTAAAAAGAAGACGGATGAGCTTAGGAACCTGCACAAACTTCTCTACAACAGACCGGGCACTGTAAGAACTTAAAATTAATTTTGTGTATCTGCTAGTTCTCATGCACAGTGAAAATACTTGTGGTATACGTTTGTTTGTTTTTTACCATTTGCACATATGGATGTACTTAAGCGTCATTTATTGTAGAATACTGTTAATATTGCAGCCAACCAAGTCCTGGGCTTCATCAAGAGCAGTGTGGGCAGCAGGGCAAGGGAGGTGATTGTCCCCCTTTACTCTGCTCTTGTCAGACTCCATCTGGAGTACTGTGTACAGTTCTGGAGCCTGCAGCACAGGAAGGACATGGAACTGTTTGAGCAGGTCCAGAGGAGGGCCACAAAGGTGATCAGAGGACTGCAGCAGCCCTCCTATGAGGGCTTGGGGCTCCTATGAGAGAGTTGGGGCTCTTCAGCCTGGAGAAGAGAAGGCTTCGAGGAGACCTGATAGTAGCCTTCCAGTATCTGAAGGGGGCCTACAGGAAGGCTGGGAAGGGACTATTTACAAAGTCTTGCAATGCCAGGACGAGGGGCAATGGATTTAAACTGGCAGAGAGGAGATTTAGACTGGATGTTAGGAGGAAGCTCTTTACAGTGAGGGTGTTGAGACACTGGCACAGGGTGCCCAGGGAGGTTGTGGCTGCTCCCTCCCTGGAGGTGTTCAAGGCCAGGTTGGATGAGGCCTTGAGTGATCTGTACTAGTGGGAGGTGTTCCTGCTTATGGCAAGGGGTTGGAACTAGATGATCTTTGAGGTCCCTTCCAACCTTACCATTCTATGATTCTATAAACAAGCCTATAATTTTTGTAACTCTTATAAACTGCCCTGTATAAAACTCCTACTGAATTGTAAGTCTAGTTGCCTATAGTTTGTTGGGAGTTTTTTTGTTGGCTTTTTTTTTCTGTGTTTTGTTGTTGTTTCAGTTTTAATGAGAAGAGGGGTGATTTACTTTACGAGCATGAATATACATATTTGTGTCTGTGTGAGTGATATATATATATATAATGTCTGGCTCACATTCTAAAAGTTACTGTCATGCAACTGTGATCAAAATCCTGCAAATGCAGTGGTAAAGAAAGACCTATGACCTCCAGCATTCAGAAAAAGAAAAGTATATATTCACTGAAACCTACTTTTGTGAATTGTGTTATTTGTTCAGAACGGTAGTAAACTAAACTGGAGAATTTGACTTGATGTGTACTGAGTTTTACAAACTTTAGTATTGTCCTGCAGGACAATTGAATTGCTTGATAGGAAATGTACAATAATAGAACCATGTAAGTTTCTCATTTAACTGGCTTTACTGTGGAAATCATCAAACTCCAACCATTTACCTTAAGAAATTGCCCTGTCTTTGGGTGGGAGTACTTGGGTATCATTACCTCAGACTCCATCTTTCCCATTTTAGATTGCAGATTTGAGACATAATAAACAGCCTATTAAATCAGTTGATTATACAATGTACTACTAAGAAACTAACAATGCAGTGTTGCAGTTATTAATAATAATAAATAATCTAATCAGCTAATAGACACACAACTATTTGGAAGTTTGTAATTGTATCACATGATATCGTTAATTGATACTTAACACTCTTAAATTTTACTAATTAGACACAAATGCTGTTGAATTACAACTCTCACCCTTATCTGCCACACCCCTTTGGTTGCAATTTCACTCCTCATTTTGCTCCCATGTTTAGTCTTTTGGATATAGACTCTAACAAGACTATCTGGATTGTTGTGGTGTCCCAGTGCTTTGAGTCAAAAGATACAAGAGTATCATGGCTGTCATGAGATAAGGAAGGCATGATCAGTGTAAATTACAACTTGAACTATATAACTTTTTGTCAAGAGAAAATGAAAAGTTGACGGAGGTAATTGGATGAAATTGGGTGAAATCTTTTTAACTACCTGCAGTGAAAGTAATTTTTGTGTTCTGCTCTAGGTTGCTTCCCTGAAGAAGAATGTGGGTCAGTTCAGCGGGTTCCCATTTGAAAAAGGAAGTGACCAATACAAGAAGAAAGAAGAAATGTTAAAGAGGTTACTGCCTCTATTGCCACTTACCATAGCTTGACTTAACACTATACCCTCCTCTTGCTTTCAGAATGTTGCTTCCATTTAAATTTAAACTTAAACAACCACAGCTGTTTATATTTTAAAATTAGCTCGGCGCTCTAGGAATTGCACAAACTGGTCTCTTGAGATGTGTTAAAAAGAGCTAAACTGTTAACATTTTATTCACAGTTCTACAGTTCTGGCTTTAACTACTGCAGGCTTGTTACCAGATTCTTCTGGCAAGTGAGAGAAAAGCGTTATTTCCCCAGGGCAAGTGTAGTGTTGCAAGTATATTGTACTCTATTCATGGTGAAAACCTGCATCCTTCATGGCTCAAAACTTTCCTCTATTAGAATCAGCCATTTTTACTTCTTGTGTAACATTTAGTCTTATTCCTAGAATGCTGTAGCTACTAGCCTAACTAAACTTTTAATTTTCTTTTTTTTTTACTTTTTCACTCACTGTTCCCCCACATTTTGCTATTTAAAAAAAGCTACCACAGCTCAGTTTTGACTGCACTGAAGGGGTTTTTTAATTCCCTGACATATTTTTCCTGCTAGTTAAAACAAATGAAAGAATGAATAATTTATGCACAATTGATTCTAAATGGTTTTACTTTTAGTAAAAAACTTCCAGCATTTGGAATGTGCAAATCTTCATTCCTCAGATATGCAGTTTTCCAGGAGTAGGGTTTGTCAAATCCATGTGAATCTACAAGACAAACTCCTCTCAGGAAGGGAGTTTGGATAACATTTCCTCTTATCTGCAAGAGTTTGCAAAGGAAAAGTATCTTTACACTTTTTAGAAATGTGTTCCATATGAAAGAACTCCTAGTTAAGTTTTTATTGCCCTCCAATCCTCAGCAAATATTCTGGATGCTGATTACATTGTCACTCATACCAAGATACTGAGCCTTGTGTGCTTGTGTTACTGTAGTAAGTTCTGCTGCTGTTCATAGCTCTGTATGAAACACTGCTAAAGATTATTAATTTATTCTGTGTGGTTGATTTCTGGCCACACTGCACTTGCATAGCATCATGTTCTAAAAACATGGAAGTTTAATGGGCAGGTTTAAAGGACAAAATTTATTTTGCAAAATATTACTGTCATGTCTATAAACTAAAAAGAATGAGGTGAGGTTCTTGTGTGGATGAGAGTTCATGGATTTTCCAAGTCTAAACTAATGGAAATTACTGACTCAAAACTTGTGTGCATTTATTTATTCAATGCTTGAACTGCATTTTAATACATAGTACATTGTTTGTTGTTAACCTGTAGATGGACAATGAACATGTGAAATGATTTGGGAGGCAGGTGATATTTATTCTTTGTGTATGTTAAAATACATATTTGTTAAATTGGTTAAAATACAAAAACAACATGAGTGTAACACGAGTCATAAGGTATTTCAGTTAAAGCAACAATAGAACCGTAAAATCCCAAATTCTGTATATAAGGCCTTGAAAGTGTGAAGCAGAATTTTTGATGTTAGTTTTTTAATCTATTAAGTGGTTTTAACTGTGTAGTATTACTGTCTTCTAAAATGCAAGAGGCTGACTTTTCATTCTGCAGGCATACCTTACAAGCATTTAGCATTCAGTAAATAGGAAGGCATTCTACTTGTTAAGTTGGCACTTTTTTATAAGGTCTAGAAGTGCAGTTGAAAGATTTTTACTTCATCACTGGAAAGATGGTGAATACTTCCTCCCTCCATGGGGCAGGGAGGTGTGCCAAACCAGCTGATTTCACGCTCCTCCTATGCCCTAAAACATGAGAGAACAAAGTTCCACCCTCTCAAAATTTTGAGTTCAAAGAGACAGTCTGAAATTAAATGCTGCGTTGGAGAAGTAGTAGCCCATCATGAAATAGTTGCACTGACTTATGTAACAATGCAAAATAAGTTTCCTTTGACTTTGATTATGAGAAATACTTAAAACCTATGAAAAATGCTCAAACGATGACAGCTGCTTTTAAGGCAGCATTGTACAATGAGTGAAGAGGGAGGTATGTAAGTGTTTGAGGGGAGATAATAGAACAAGTAAGGTTTTGTTTTTCATTACATAAAAGTTAAATCTTGCAAGATATGACATTGGATTGTAAGTTCAGTAAGATTTAGGAAAAAAAAAAAAAGGTGGGCAGAATGATAGAAGTGGGCCAAATGGTCCAAGATTCTTTTGGAGGAAAGAGTGGATGTCAGAGTTAACCTTCTGCCCTTGTCAGTGTAAAGGGGTAAGAAACCAGTCAAAATGAAGGGAGATGCTCTTGCCCCCTTAAAGTTTTGTATCCAAGATTGATTCTTTCCAGTGTGGTAGATTAGGGGAGATTCTGGGGAAGATTTCAATTTTTTTCCTACTTTACACTGTGGATTTGGGAATTTTGTTTTTTTTTGCTTTATGTGGTGATTCTCTACTTCTCTATAGATAGAACTGGAAATACAGTTAATTGTTTACATTAATGTCTATTGTCAGTTGCAGACACAAATCAGGTGGCAACTTCTAGCAATCAAATGTTGACTATTTAGGTAAGATGCAATATTGATTTTTGTTTGTTTTATGCAGATTTAGAAATGCAGTGTTGAAAAGTATCTGTGAAGTTCTGGACTTGGAAAGATCAGGAGTTAATAGTGAGCTGGTAACCAGAATCTTAAACTTCCTAATGCACCCAAAATCTTCAGGCAAGGTGAGATGCAAACTGTTCTGCTGAAAAATGTAGCTCTGTTGCTTCATATTTCCTTGTTAACAGAGGCAATACAGTTACTGCCCTAACTTGCTGAAGTAGTAATGGCTTTTTGAAAGAGAGCTCTCCACTCCTGCAGGCATCCGTAGCGGATTGAGGACTTAGAAAATACATGCTTACATGTATATGTAACTGTTATACACTGTTAGCACACAAAAGTGTCTGTGGTCAACACATAAACTAATTGGAGATCTCCATACTCAGATTTTTTTGGGTGGAGTGAATGGCATAATATGTGAGCAGAAAAGGGAGGGGGGGAAAGGTGTCAGAGCAAGAGAATAAAACATGAAAAGACAGGAAAATAAGCTGGTAGGTGCTGCCTATATATTCTATATTCAGCTCCTTCTCTGTAATTAATTTCTGCTTACTGCAAAATGTTATGGCGTAAGTGCAATAATGCATATGTTAGTCCTGGATTTTTTTTTTAATCAGGACTTTATCTTACTTCCGAGCCTCCTGGGCTAGTCTGGTGAATTTATTTTACCGGGTAATTTTAACATCACCACAGAGACTGGTATATATTAGTTTACTATTTTTTCATGCGATTTGAATGAATTAATATTTCTAGAATTCACTTTTGGTTTTCTGCTTGGATGACACACATCCCTGTCTCACAGCCATTGCCAAAGTCCAAAAAAACACCAAGCAAAGGTGGCAAAAAAGAACGCAGTAGCAGTGGAACAACAAGAAAAGCAAAACGCACCAAGTGTCCAGAGATCTTGTCAGATGAATCCAGTAGTGAAGAAGATGAAAAGAAGGAAAAGGATGACTCTTCAGAAGAGAAAGAAAGTGAAGATGAGGTAATGAGGCTCTTTGGTTTATTGCATTTTTTTTTCAGTGTAGGGCTATAAATCTTTGCAGTTTATTGTTATGTGATTGTCATTGATTGGTAATTTTTGGAATCCAGCAAGTCGAGTGGCAAATGGTATCTAACTGAAAGAATGCTTTGAAAGAGATGAGTACACATCTCAAATTTACAAGAGATTTTCATAGTTTCTTAGTGCATTATAATTAGAATCAGTAAGATAAAAGGCAAGGGTTCTGACTATTGGAGATGGATAGCATCTATGGAGAAAGTTTCTGACACTGTTTAGCATAGTGCAGGTGTGTCATGGGTTGAGTTGAATCTGCTGGTGATATTCCATGCTGTTGTTGTGCCAGCTTCAAAACTAAAGTGTTGTCTGGACCAGAGTATCATGGGGCTTGAAGTTCAGATTGTAACATGAGAGGCTTCCTGTTCCGGTTGCTCTTTCTGTTTTTGGGGTGTCAGTCTTTTCCACAGGACTGTCTTCTGCATCTTCTTCAGGGGGAAACTATTTTATCACTGGCTTCTGCTTCTTTGTTTTGCTGCGCTTTTCTGCATACAGGCTAAGGACATAGTATAATTTCCAGTAATACTTTATCTCAACCCAGAGAGTATTTTTTTGTGCTACTTTCCCTCCCATCTCTGTGGGGAGAAAGAGGGGCTTGTGTGAGCAGGCTGTGTTAACCCAGGGTGAGGTGAAAGTACACATAAGCAGTATATCTGCTTGCTACCCCAGCTCCACTGGGGTCTGGAGTCTTAGGCTCAGAGTGACTGGAGTCTTCAGAGTTGTGTTTCTGTCTTGATTTGAACTATTTAAACAATAAATACAACAGAAGGTCTTACAAGAACAGAAGATACCTGAAATATTTTTGTGTGCTGCAGGAGCATAATTTTATAAACTGAAATATGGATGTCAGGTTTAACTTCTGATAATGTAACTGGTGATGGAGCTTTAGCAGAAATTCGACAGCTGAAAATTTAGAATCTACAAACATTGATCTGGACATGAGCTGATCCTTGAGTGTATTTTCTGAATTTCAGCAGTCAATCATTATCCTTTGTGTAACAGTGCAGAGTAAGTGGAACTATAACTGAACTAAGCCAATATAGAGAAATATAATCTCATTTGTCAAATTCTAGTTTCATTAGTTGCAGTAGATTGTAAAGGGAGAAGCAGCTGAAAGTTATATGGACTAATCCCAATTGCTGGTATTTTAAATATAAATTGAAATTGTGAAATTAGTACTGTTAATTTGTTTCTGTGAGGAAAGCTTTCAGCCTTGTCAGAAGCTATATAAAGGCTTTGCATGTTAAGCACACATTTTATTTGGATCACAGTTGAGTGCACTGATATGTGCATACCAGATGTATAAATGTTCCAAATTTCTTCTGCTGATGCTGACTTAATGCTGTACTTTTTTTTGAGTTTGCTAGTTGCAGTAATTGACCAGATTATGGATTGGCTAGTGTAATTCTCCTCAACTGGTACAAAAAGAATTAGCTGTTCTTAGTCTTGGAGAGCTAATAGAATCTAGAATTAATTGAATACAAAGCATGTCTTTTTTTAAAGGAATATATTTGAAGTGATTTTTCAAGCTAATTATACATAATTATGAGTGGAAAGTTATAGAACAACCAAACTACTAGTATCATCAAGAACTCTAGCTGTTTGAGCTTAAGAATCTAGAAGGACAGTGATAAATCTAAAGGAATGTAGGAATACTTTGTGGGCATACTGTCTCTATTGTGTAGAGGTAGAAAATGCTGATGATAAAATACAGTAATTAAAGTTACTGATTTAGTTTTTATTGACAGAATAAATCCCGTTGTGGAAAACAAGTACGGATTGTTCAGGTAGAAGCCATTGTCTTAATCTTCTATTTTTTCTTCTTTATAGCCTCCTAGAAAAGCTTCTAAAAGAGAAAAACCTAGAAAGATAACTTCCAAAACCAAGAAAGCTGTGAAGGGTGCAAATGTGAAGAAGGCAGACAGCAGCACTACTAAAAAAAATCAGACCAGTTCTAGAAAAGGTAAATGCTTTCAATCTTTCATCATGTTGTCCTGTAGCTTATCTGGTGTGCTTATTAGACAGCAGGTTTGTGCACCTAGTTGTTGAAGAAAACAATTTGGGGGATTGTTGCTTGCTACTGGATGCTTCTTTGCAATAGTTGTTTGTTGTTTGGTGGTGTTTGTTTGTTTTTTTTAGTTTTGGGTTGTGTATATTTCATGTATGTATGTATTTTATTTGCATAGCAACTGTAATTATCAACCTAGTTATTCCATCTGCTGGAAGAATGTTAACAAACTTCTGTTGGTGACTTTGTGTGAATCTTAAAATTGAGGAAACACACTGTCTGTGTCTTGTTCATCAGCTTGTTGTGGTAGTTGTTAACATAGACATGGTTTCTGCATACATCCTGTTGCCATTGGTTTCCTCATATCTGATGATATGGTATACGTACATTGAGTTTCTTAATGCCTCTGTAAAGACAGCAGCAATGAGGGTTGGAACAGACTGGTTTCTTAGCAGCTTTGCAGAAAAGGTCCTGGGTAGGGATAGGTGGTTCTTTGCAGACAAGTTGAACCCAGTTCAGCAGGGTGCCCTCATGATAAGGAACACTAGCAGCACTCTGGGCTGCTTCAGCAAATGTCTATCCAGAGATTGAGCAGAGCTATAATTACTTCTGTTGGCACTTGAGAGCTTACCTTGGGAGTGCTGTGTCCAAAGCAGATGAGATGCTGGAGTGAGTGCAGTGCAACCAAGATAGTCAGGGGCTGGAGCAGACAAGGTAGGAGAGGAGGCAGAGAACTGGGCTAGTTGAGCCTTTGGGAGAGACAAAGGGGGATCGTCCTGCGTTCTGCAACTCCCAAATGGGAGAGTATGAGGAAGGCAGGACCAGACTGTGTTTAGAGGTGCACAAAGAGAGGATGGAGACGGCATGCACAGTCTCCACCAGGGAAACTGCAATTGCTTGTTAAGAGGAGGAAAGCTTCATCATGAGAAGACCAGTCAGAGAGAAACAGAGCCTGGAGCATTTGTGGAATCCCCATTGTTAGAGGTGTTCAGCACTCAACCTTGTAGGGCTCTGAGCATCTAGCCTCTGTGCTGTCACTGTGCCAAGTATCAACTTAAACCAGATGATCTCCAGAGATCTTTTCCCACCTGGAATTCTCTGGCACTCTGAGACAACAGCTATGTCCCTGTCAGTTGTAGTGTGATTATGTATCCATACTGCAAATATAGATTATTTAATGTTAGTATTAGCAGATGTATGCTATAGCATGGACATCAGATTAATTACTTTCCTGTATTAAGGAAAGGAATGGTTAAGATGGTTAGGCACAGAATTCTGTTAAACTTTGTTCATAGGTTTATTCCTCAGCAGAGTAAGCAGGCCCCTGCTGAACTCAAGTGTATTTTCAGATTGGCTACTGACAGTGTGTGCATATACTTTGTCATTAACACATACATAAGTGTATTTCTTTTTTGAGGGTTAGTATGTGGTTTGCATATATGTTATGTAATATATTTGTAATTTCTCTCTCTGCATTTCTGTTTTCAGTGTGTGTTTACTGTACAAAAATAAAAATATTAAGTAGATCTTTCTGTAATCTCCTTAGCTAGATCGTTTGGCATCTGCTCTGAATTTTTTCTTGTTGGCAGTGGAGGAAATGAGTGGATATTGGATTCGCTCTGTCTAATTTTTTAGATTGTGTCCTACCTCTTCACTTTCTTTATGATTATCTTCATTTGTTGTCATGATTTTTCTGATTGTGTGCTTGGTAATATAGCCTTGCAAAATCACGAAATCCTAGTGCCCAATGCTGCTGGAAGTGGGGGAATTCAAACTTGTTTTTAAGGGAAGTACGTATATTTTTAAGGGCTATAGTATTTCCATTTAGAATTATGGTCTGTAATCTATCAAGCAAAAATGTTTTATCTGTCCCATACTTTCCAAAGTACATACTGATTTATAAACAGTTCATCAACAATGATATGGATTCATAAATAACTGTAGCACTGATAGCATTTGCTATGTTTTTTAGTGGAAGGTCTGGTAAGATGTCTGTTTTAAGAATCGTCCTCATCAGATGTTTGGGGAAATTCTGATGGCTTGTGTTTTGGAGGAAGAAAGTAGACACTGAAAATCTTTTATTCTTTATGTTTAGAAAGTGAGTCTGATGATAGCTCAGATGATGAACCTTTAATTAAAAAACTGAAGAAGCCACCTACAGATGAAGAAATTAAGGAAACTGTCAAGAACTTGTTGGCCAGTGCAAACTTGGAGGAAGTCACAATGAAACAGATTTGCAAGAAGGTAAGCAAATAGGTTTTTGCAGTCTCAGTTTGTACAGTGGGTTGTCAGTGAACTGACTTCTGCCATCATTTCAGAAATGGAAACTTGCACTCTGCACAGTGGTTCCAGAAACAAAGTAGTTTTGCATTTGCCTAACAGATAACAAGGATAGCTTTAATCTTCAGATATGCAACACTGATATCCAACACTAGAAGGGAAGTTTCCAAAGAACAATTAGCTATGTGAAAAGCAGCAATATTACCACCAAAACAACAGCCACGTATTAAAGTGAAAATATTTGAGATGTCAAGACAGTGCAGCAGCTTGCTTCTGTTAAAAGGGGAGGGCTGTGTCATGTCTTCTGAACATTTCTCTTTCTCACTGCTCCCTTAATGGACAAATGCCAGGAAGTCAGGGAAGGAAAGGGAGGGTAAAGGTGACCATAACACAGACGATATTGTTACCTTGGTGATTTTGACAGTTAATTCTCATGTTAGTTTAGCTGGTACTTCCAAGAAGTTGTCTTGGGAAAATTAAACTAGAAACTATGAGAAAACTATGTTTATATTCTGTGCAGCCTCTTCATCATGTTTATAGTTATTCTAGAAGCATACTGAAATAAAATACTCTGCATCAGTTGTCAGTATTCACATCTGTTTCTTGTTCAGTCATCTCTGTTAACCTAAAACCAGTTACAGAATAGCAAGTATGTTGGCTCATCTATTAGACAATTGAAAGGATCACAATTTTACTTAACTACCCCTAAAAAAAAAGCCTTAGTATTTGATGCTTATTTGGCTTGCTAATCAAATTCAGGGCTGACTACCTAAAGAGCACTCAAGACAAACATTAGAGAAATCCTATTTGGTTGACACTGCAAGTTTTGGTTGACACTTCCAGTTTGTTGATCTGAAAAAAAAAAAAAAAACAACCCATGTATTTAAATATTTCTGTGGTCAAAGTAAGGATAGGAAAACAAGCTTGCTTTTTTTCCATAATTAATGAGAGTATTTGGGCAGTTGTAATACTCTTAAGTACCGCACCACTTTTTGTCCCAATTTCATATAAACTCCTTTTATTCATAAAATACATTAAAGTAATTTGAGCTTTGTTTTGTTTGGTTTGGTTTTTACTTTTTTAGGTGTACGAAAACTATCCTAGTTATGATTTGTCTGACAGGAAAGACTTCATTAAAGAAACAGTCAAAGAGGTAAAGATTTTGTAATTTAGAAAGCATTTGGGGTCATACGGGTTTTTTTTCCTTCAGCCTGTTAGAGTGGCATGGCATCCTGTTACACAGAACGCTATAAAAATTAGACTAGTATTGTAAGCTTAGTTCTCGTATAAACCTTAACCCTGGCTCTGATTTATTTTTATTTTGTATCTCACTTTCAAAAGTAACTGCTTCAGACTCCTGATAGCATAGTTACAGCACTGTTTTTGAGCTTGCTGCACTCAAGGTTAGGTCTGTACTAATGTACTGATGACAAAGTTTATTGTCCAGTCTGTGGCTTGTCATTTGGTTTTGTGTTTTTGGTTTTGGTTTGGGTTTTAATTCAGGTTTAATTATTTGCTTGCCCAAAAACTGAAAATGGAACTATGGAAGTAAGGATCACTTAGTGGAGTTAGTAAAATAATTTTCTTCCTCTTGTGACTTCATGTGCAGAAGTTGAGATGTGGATATCTAGAAATAGTTACATCTATGTGTGTGCATATGTGTGTCACTATCAGCAATGGCCTGAGGGAGTGATTTGTCTGCTGTAGGGATGTTCTTGGGTTTTTGTTATAGCAGAAAGTATATTTTCTTGATATTCTGCAGAAGAGGCTATACATAATAGGATTGAGAGAAAGGAGAAAACTAATACGTGTCTCTTTTCAGTTGATTTCATGATCTGGTTTGACTGGGGGAAATGAAGATTCCTGATTTTTGTGTTCCCATGGATTCGAAGATCTGATAGGCACCAGCAAAAGGAATGTGTCTTACTTTTGTATTTAGAGCTGATTCTGCTGATCTAATGTTAAGATTGTTGATGTAAATTGCTTTGTGGTTTTTTGTTTTTGTTTTTTTTTCCTTTAAAACTGCATTTGATGCAGTTTTTAGTTGAACATACTTAGGTTTCGTGCATGGCAATAGATGTTTCATTTTTTATAGATTTTGTACATTTTGAATTGCTTTGTATAACCAGATTTATTAGAACCATCATAGCTTTTTATTGTGGATTGCTATTTTGCAGGAGATTTTAAAATGAAGTTAAGATGAAAACTGCTTATCTGCACATACACAGGCAGAGACTGGAATATTGCAGTATGGGTTACAAAGGTATTTAGAATACATATCTATTCTAAAACAACAAGAGTCGGTCACATGTTAATGTCTTTTTATATTCTGGTACCTTTTACATCTGCAGAATTATTCTGAATCTGGATTACTGTCTTGCATGTGTAGGTACTGAGAGAACTATCAAAGCATGGTAACTAATTGGCACATAGATGTTATTTTTGTACTTTTAAAAGGCTTTCTGTTGTGTATATAAAGTTATTTTGGATTTCTTTTGTGCAAATCAGTTTTCTAATCTTGTTACGTTTGAATTTATGACATGAAATGTCAGTGTTCAGCAGTGCGGCTGTGATGAAAAGTGGTATGCAGGAGTTTCATGAAACTATGAATGAGTTGGCGTTTTACAATGTTTGTCCCATCTTGTACAGAAACTAAACTGTAGTTTTATACTTAAGCTTTTCAGCATTTAACTTTGGTTAAAAAAAAAACAAAAAAAGCTACAGATGCATTCGTTTTAATGGTGTGGTACAGTAAATAATCTCTCCAAAAAGTTTAGGAAAACTTCTGGAGTTTACTTTTCAAAAAGTCTTACTTCAGTGTGACTAACTGGCCTAGCATCTGGGAAATGGGTATCCAAGATGTAGAGCCAGGAAGCTTGTTAGCTTTCAAAGTCCATGGTGGTGCATCCAAATGGGGGCAGCAATGATGTGTGTGGTTAAACTCTCTTCTGTATGAAAGAGTTCTTCTGAACCTGTGGCTTGGTGCCCCAAGAAAGACAATGGTACTTTTAACCTTACAGTTTTGAATTCTAGCCCATAACTCTTCAGATAAACTCTTTGCATAAATTTTTGCTGTTTAGGTTTCTGTTCTCTATACACTCTCTTGCTAATATGGAAAGTTCCTGCACTTCAAATCGTAAAACTAGTAGTTGCCAAAGTATGGGCTGCCATTAATGCCACGAGCACAGAATCCCTCTGATTGTAGTATTGCTGGAAAGACAAAGTGTATTTTTTTTGAATTTTATTATTGTACAGTTGAGAAATAAGGATTCATAAATGATCTAAATTCTGCAAATGTTCAGCCAGTTAGAGACTATTAATCTTCCCATACATTTGGAATTCCTTTGAGTGTAATCATTTATAATATGGCTGAATGTAATGGGTTCTTTTTTTATTATTCAATAAATGTCTTTCACAAAAACATAAACTATTTTTGATCTAACATGTGCTTACATGTAGAGTAAGAAGAACAACAATAACAACATATATGGAAATAAGGTGTTTGTCTTCACCTCATCTGGTAATTGGGCTATTCAAGCCAGATTTAGCAGGTTTCTCTAATGATACTGTTGCTGAAATGTATGTCCTTGTACCAGGATAAGGATATGGACTTGTTCAGGTGGGCTCAGAGGAGAGCCATGAAGATGATCATGGGACTGAAGCACTTCTATGGGGACAGGCTAAGAGAGTTAGGGTTATTTAGCCTGGGAGAGGAGGTGGCTATAGGGAGGGAGTACCTCATTTTGTGGCCTTCCAGCACTTAAAAGGGGTCAACAGAAACTGAAAGAGGGTAGATCTAGATCGGGTATTGGGAAGAAATTTTTCGTAGTGAGGGTGGTGAGGTGCTGGAACAGGTTGTCCCAGAGAAGTTGTGGATGGCCCCCTCTCTCGAAGTGTTCAAGGCTAGGCTGGATGGGCTTTGAGCAACCTGGTCTACTGGAAGGTGTCTCTGCCAATGGCAGGGGGAAGTTTGAACTAGATGATTTTTAAAATGCGTTCCAACACTGTTTTATGATTCTATGATTTTATATTTTCTGTGAGATTGGCTTAGGGTTTTTGTTTGTAGTTCTTGTGTGCATTTTTTATTTCCTCAGCTATCTTAACATAAAGAATGATTTTTAACTTGGTATTAAAAGCATCAAAAGTGTCCATGTTCTGCTTAAAAGCAGAAAGTTACTTTTGGCAAGTTTTGCTGGGGTTTTGGATGGATTTTCTGCAAATACTTGAAATGCCTTGTGATATTTCTGTAAATAACACTGGTCTGTTTTTGTTCTGTGGATCAGGAAGAATTTTTATGATAAGTATAAATATTTCTTTTTATAAAAGGATAGTGTACTTTATTTTATATACACATTACTTGCCATTTTGGAATTGTACAGATAGAATGGAAATTAACTCTGCATCCTTCAAATACTTTGTATAAATATCTTAACTGCAACTGAGTGTAGTCTTCAACAGAGAAGAAATGTTTGAACTGTTTTCCTGTTAATCTATACTAGCCTGGCTGCAGCTGATACAAGATTCCAGTTCTTTCTGCAACTGGTGGAGAGGCTGCAAGACTACTGAAAGGTACATAAAATGTCTGCTTCTCTTGATGCTATTGGATTAAAACTACAGTTGACCAGGACTCTAAATCTGTACAGAGATGCTCCTAAAAACCAGAGAATGGATAACTGGATAAAAGATAGGGAAATAAAGTGTTTAGGCATGTGCTTTCCAGATGACTAAGTCTATGTCCTGATCATTGTATTCCAGAAAAGTAGTGCTAACATCTTACTTGGATTGCTTACAGCGTAATTGCTATAGTCCAGCATTTTGGTTCTTCTGTTTAGCTTTCAGTGCTCAGAATTTTGGTCAATGACCTGCAAAACCACTCAAGTTAAGATGAATGACTTACATAAACTGCTCTTATGAGTGGGCTTGGCACTTGAGGTAACAAAGTATGGGTTCTGTAGGAGAAGGGAGATAGAAAGGCCTAGGTGGAGAAAGAGATAAGTGGAAATTTTGGATGAAGAGAAGTTACCTGTCTTTAGGAAAACAGGTGAGTTTCAGTGTTGTGGTAGGCCTAAGCAGGCCAAAATAGGCTTATACATGTCCTGGCTTGCCCAGGCATGTTTTTTTCTGCTCTCCCTCCTTCTGCTGTGGGGAGAAGCAACTGTGCGAAAGAAGACAAAGAACCTGGAGCCACTGAGTCTAAGGACTCTGGCCTGCCCAGACTTGTTTTTTGTCCTTTGGTAAACAAGATACACGTGTTCAGCTTGTGTATGCCTTGTACAAGGCCTGTGTTCTGTCCTAAAAAGGGAAGAGCAAGCCTATGGCTTCACCTAATATGGTCAGGTTTGGCCAACTGCCGTTCTGATTGGNGCATGTTTTTTTCTGCTCTCCCTCCTTCTGCTGTGGGGAGAAGCAACTGTGCGAAAGAAGACAAAGAACCTGGAGCCACTGAGTCTAAGGACTCTGGCCTGCCCAGACTTGTTTTTTGTCCTTTGGTAAACAAGATACACGTGTTCAGCTTGTGTATGCCTTGTACAAGGCCTGTGTTCTGTCCTAAAAAGGGAAGAGCAAGCCTATGGCTTCACCTAATATGGTCAGGTTTGGCCAACTGCCGTTCTGATTGGCAAAGGCCCATTAGTCTCGGGCTGTATTGATAAAAGGAGATGAGCAGGTGACACAATGTGCTCTGCCATTGTATCCATGCTTGCCTGCTTGGTACTGGCTTTTATATCCTGAACTGCCTGGAAGNTACACGTGTTCAGCTTGTGTATGCCTTGTACAAGGCCTGTGTTCTGTCCTAAAAAGGGAAGAGCAAGCCTATGGCTTCACCTAATATGGTCAGGTTTGGCTAACTGCCGTTCTGATTGGCAAAGGCCAATTAGTCTCGGGCTGTATTGATAAAAGGAGATGAGCAGGTGACACAATGTGCTCTGCCATTGTATCCATGCTTGCCTGCTTGGTACTGGCTTTTATATCCTGAACTGCCTGGAAGCTGCCTGTGTCCAGTTTACCAGGAACAGGCTCTAAATGCCTCCATGCGATTGGCCTGCATAGCCAGTGTGGCATTGTGCTGAGACTGCACATGGCAAGACATCCTGCATACACCTGAAAGTCTCCTGCCAAGACAGGAAATCCTGGAGATACACAGGTCACCCAGAGATCAGGACCAGGTCAGAGATTGTCTGTCTCCCTTCCCCAGCAGTCTGTGAAGAATCAGAAGTCTCACCAGATGACAGAATTCCCTGGAAGCTTTTGGGTACTGTCTGAAGCTGTAGCTAGCCCCACAAGTCAGAGATAATTTTGTGAGTAAATACTTAAAGACTCTTGTTATTCACCATTGCCTTCTGCCATAAGCACAAAGGAGCTCCTTAAGTCCATCCAGTGGGCAAGCACTATATTGACTGCAGAAACCACCTCTTCCAGTTCAATTGAGTTCAAGCAATGTTACATAGTATTACTGGTTATCTCTAGATCCTATGATGTTATCCGTATGAAGAATTGATTATTATTAAAATTAGTGGTCGGAGTGGCAAGAGTTCTAAATATTGAATATTAATAAACAATAATCTTTGAAAGTACCATCTCACATTAATTACCCCTCCATAATACTGAGTTATGTGGTAACCCATGGTATAATGTTCAGGCACATCTAACCAAGACAAAACTAGGAAGGCACAGCTTCTAAGTGGTATCCCACTTTATTCTAGAAGCTTTAGACTAACAACCTTCTTTGACCTGGGCAGGCTTTTTTATAGCATCTGTGTTCTTTCTGCATTATCCTGTTACAACACACATGACAAAGCAAGATTTATGAATGTCTGAGTTTAGATTATCCACCACTAAAATGGATTTAAAAATAACTTTTGGAAGCCAGTGCTTAATCTGGCCCAATAATGTCCTTAAGAGCCAGAGTGATGATTTCAGTTAGTTTTACTGCTGTTTCAAACAGGTGACTCATGACCACTTGAGTAGATCTAATTATTCCACTTTCCAAATCAGAAAGTTGACTACAATCAAGTAGCTTTGACTGAACTGGACACAAAAGCATTCCTGAAATGACTGCTGGTGGTTATCATTGTTACTTCAGTTCTCATTATTTAAGGAGAACAGTGGAAAAAACACTGATGTTCCAGAATATTGAAAACTTGGAAAAAAGAAATTTAGTAACGTTGATGTTTTATGTGCTGAAACACATTAAGAAACATTCTGAATGCTGACAAGTGTAATAATTCTCTTCTGCAGAGAAATCTCTCTCATGCTTTTGAATGGGGAAAGGTTTATTAATGCAAGTAGCTGGAAGTTGTAGATCTAGAAGTTTATTCAGATGAACCTTGGCTTGCAGGAAAGGTGAGCTGATAACATCACAAAGGTCAACAAAGATGCAGCATCCTGCTTCTGAGATGGAATAACCCTCTACAACACTGTGAGTAAAGACAGACTGGTTTCATTCTAAGCAGTCTAGCAGAAATGGACCTAGTAGGTGGTTCTTGCAAATGAGTTGAACCCATTTGTAATAGTTTAGTGCAATGGCTATCCTGCCTGCTCTCCCAACACAAAAGTGAGGGGAAGAATAACACACACAACTCAGGGTTGAGATAGGACTTTAATATAACATGAGATATTATAAACACAATGCATAATTACCTTAGCTAATAATCTGATTAATAATACAATGCATGATTACCCTTAGCTTATTTGCAGAAAAAACACAGTGAAATACAGGGAGGGGCAGGGGGAAGAAGCAGAAGGGAGGGAAGCATAAACCAGAAATCCCAAACCAGCAGCTACCTGACTCCCACTCATTCTGCTGCCATGTCTGCAGAAAAAGCCCACACCCAAGAATCTGGAACCCAGAAGCAGCAACCAGAACAGGAAGCCTGCCATGTTGCAGTCTGAACTTCAAGCCCCAGAACACTTTGCTCCAGTTAGTACTTTCACTTTTTGAAGCTGGCGTGACTGCAGCATGGTATAAGTAACAGCCGGTTCAACTTAATCCATGACAGCAGTTCTGGAGTGTGCCCTTGTGACGGAAGAGTACTGCTAGCAATCTGGGCTGCTTCAGCAAGTGTGTAGCCAGGAAGTTGAACAAAGCGATAATTACTTCTGTTACCACTTGTGAGCCTGCCTTGGGAGTACTGTGTCCAGTTTTGAGGTCTCTAATATGAGACAGATGAGATGCTGGAGTGAGTGCAGTGCAGAGCAACCAACACAGCCAGAGGGTGGAGCACAGGATAGAGGAGAGGAGGCAGAGTGCTGGGCTTGTTGAGCTTTTGGGAGAGACAGAAGGGGGATGATCCTGCATTCTGCAGCTCCCACAGGGGAGACTCTGAGGAAGGCTGTGTTCGGAGGTGCACAGATTGTTTGTGCTGCCTCCATCTTCAATCTCTACCAGGAAAACTGCAGTTGCTTGTTAGGGGTAGGAAAGCTTCACCATGAGAGTGGTCAGACAGAAATGGCCTGGAGCATTTGTGTAATCCCCATTGTTAGAGGTGTTCAGAACTCAGCCTGGTAGGGCCCTGAGCAACCAGCTCCACACTGGCCCTATTCCAAGTAGTAACTTAAACCAGATGATGTCCAGAGGTCCTGGGGATAACAGGACTGCAGTGTTACTAACTTTCCATGCCTTTTCACCTAACCTTGTTTAAGGGACTGCCCTCAGTTGCAGACTTGCTGTTACTTTTATTTCTGACCTCACTTTTGAACAGCTGAGCTACAAAGGAAGGGGGGGGGGGAAATCCCTCCCACCGTTTTCTTGGAAGACTTATTCTTTAAGGGAGTGTAATGAAATCAACTGCTTTCTACTTTCAAATGGAGAGTTGTTGGTTTGGTGGTTTTTTTTAAGTGCCTGCATTCAGGCTGACACTAAATGAACATCAAACCTCCTCTTCATGAACAATGTAGAAAAGTGTTACCAGAATGTGTCAGTTTTGTGTTTCAGATATGTAGTCAGTCTTTTGCCTATGCTTACAGTGATTTATTATCAAGAACACTCCAAGGCCAGGATCCTACAAAGTGAACAATTGGTGCTCTGGTAATTTTTATAGCTATTTTGAAGTTACAGGCAGTGCTTCTAAACACGTGTTCTAGCTTAAATTTCCTCTGGAAAAAAGAAAATAGTGTGGTACTAGCTTATGAACTGGTTTATAAACCTGAGGCAAAATACTGTTACGGTATTGTTCAAACAATGACATAGTATGTAGAAGTCAGAAAAGACCATAAAGCAGCACTTCTGAGAAACTGTCTAGTTGTAGGAATATAGTGAAATGAAATCTTAATATTGAATGTGACAAAATAGTAGATTTAGCCTCAAGTTAAATCTGAAGGAGAGGAAAAAAACCAAACACACCACCACATAATCCAAAACAATCATCCTGTGGATAAGTTCCAGTTTTATTCTGCTGCCATAACATAGTCACACAGAAGAGATGAAGTGTAACAGATCATGCTCTGCATTCAAATATTTTTGGTAACATTTAAACAAATCTAGTCAAAGAAAACATTCCCCAGTTCGTTCTTTGCAGGGAATAAATTAAACACAAAAGAAAAAACATACATGCTTGAAATTAATTTTAACATAAGTATTAAATATATTTTGGGGGAACAATTATAAAAGTGAAGTCTCAGAACCAGCCTGATATTCTTGCACATTTCAAATGAATGTAAATTAAAATGGAACATACTACCTTTATTTACTCTTCAAATTTCAGTGCAGCACAACACAGCTTTAAAGTGCCCTGGCACCAAAATAATATACAAATAATTAATAGACTAGGCCATTGGTAAATTTGTTAGTTATCCTCTTTTTAATGCTGTAAGAAGTATGCAGAAGCTAAAGCCAAATGTATTTGCTCATGTCCATCTCTGTCCTTTAGAACATAGCATTTATCTGCCTGCCAAGTTGTAGATAGGGATTTAAATTTAAGTACAAATTAGCAGGATGGAAGCATATGCCTAAAATTTGACTTCAGAAATTAATGTTGAGCTCAACTTCCCCAACAGTTCTTCCAGAAAATGGCATGTGTTTCTTTGTTTTTACTAAGCTGACTGAAGTTTTTACAAAGGTTAGCTGAAACAGCCATTGAATATAATATTTTGCCCTTGGGGCAGTAAGCTCTTTTCCCCCTTTCAGAAGCTCCTCTTCTAATAATTTTGTCAGACATGATAAACCAGGAAAGACAGTTTGAATTTAAACCTATGCGGCTCTCAATCTCTCCGAGTTATCTAAGTTAGCCTATAATACATGAAATTAGCAAAGTGCAAATAAATACCAAAAGCAAAATCTGATGCTTGATCATATTTTCTCAGAGGTTTTTGTCTTGCTTCTTACAGCCTTTAAATTATAATACTTGGAAATACTTTAAAACTGTACATCCTAGCATTTATGTAGAGGAAAATTAGGAACAGTTACACTTTTCCTATTCATTTATATAATTCAGCTTTAAGAAGCAGAACAGAATATATATCTGAAAAACATTATCTATATAAACATCTTCACCTTGTAAATTAGTGATTAAATAAAAGGTATTTAACAATGTCATAGCTATTGCAGAACCAGAATATTAGGCATTTAAAAAGAAGAATTGTTTCTTCAGGATTTTTCTGAAGGGTGCCTGTAGATTTCCCCACCCCCCCACCCCTGGAATACAGCTTTATGGAAATTAACACTAACTCTAAAGACAGACTGCTGTGTCATTTTTAAATGAAGAGGGGTTTTGTTTTAAAAGCCTATGCATGAGAACAGGGAAGTACGTGCAGGGTGGAGATTACATGTTTTACTTGCCTTCCAGTAAATCATGAAGTCTGTGCAGTAAAGTTACAGGGAAGGTGCTGGGGGAGAGACCTAAAAGTTAGGTTTCTTTTTTTTTTTATTTATTAATACTACTTTAAGTGGAACAGTATTACAACATAGCCCTCTTGGCCTGTCTTAGTTCTATTGAAAAAGGCTTTTTCTTCTTCCCTGTTCCATGGAAAAGCTATTAGATAGATGCTTAGCCCTTACTGAACTATTCCCTCAAGTTGTTATTAAAAGTATTATTAAAGACAAAAGAAAGGAAAGAGGAAATCTTGAAGCCAAAGTGCAGGCCACCTTGTTTCAGCCCTTCATAAAACTTAGTATTTTTTCATTCATCTTCACTTTAAATATAAAAGCTGAATGAGCCATTAAGAAGCTAGAGTCCTTCACCCAATGCTGCGCACTCCTACAAGTAAGATACTTCCTCTATGCAGCCCAAATGAATTTTGAAGTTTGTTTCCAAAACAACCTTAGAAATAAAGTATTTTTAAGGTGTTCTGTTTCTACATTATCAGAAACACTAAGCAAATCTAAACTTAGCCTATTACTGTAACAAGAATTTCTGAGTAGGTAGCAGAGAAAATCTCTCAAAGTTTTTTAAATTAATGTAAAATTTTTCAAGTTTCTGTTAGCTACAATAATGTTTCTATGATTGCACTGTAAACTGTTCCAGCCATCTGATTTAAAGGAACAAACCTGATATTCCAAAGCCCACTTAGTGGAGACTAAGAATATGAAAAAGATTATAGAAAAGGTTCTTGATTGCAAATGGAAAGAATGATACTTGAATTCCTTCCTCTGGTAATCCTAGAGTTTGTCAAGGCTATTCAGACTTTTGGGAGCAAGTTTGATCTCCTGTTAATATAACCTGAGAAGCACAGTTAGTGGAAAATTCCCATCATCATTAATAACTGACAGCATTTTTAATGCTGTATGTTAACTTAGACTTGTTTTTATCTGACCTCTGAGATGAAGGTTTATTTTAGCGTGACTTGAGTCATACAGAAGAGGACTCTCAAAAGTTCTGTTAAATTGTGGCCAGGGACTCCAATGTCACTCTTGCTAGTATTACTTTAGCTGGTAAAAAAATCCCCCACAATATGTATCATCAGGGCTCAAAAAGGTGAGTGGGGGAGGAAGAGGAAGATGAAGATTTTATCTTCAGGTACCATATACTATTTACGTACCACTTAGGAAAAGGCAGCAATAGGAAACTTGAAGATAGTTTTACCCACAGAAAACAAGTAAAAATATATCTATAACCACAAAATATTGGTACTTAAAATGATGCTATTTTGCTTGCTTCTCGAACCCCACTCAGGTAAGCTCCTGTAACAGTTTGAGGAAAGTGTCTATTGGTGGCCTGTATTTAAAACAAAAACACACCAAACCAAAAAAAAAAAAAAATTAGAACAGAGAGAATTTCACTTTATAAAACCATTTTTGTTTTCCTTAAGCATATGTGCAGCATATGTTTTTAAAAGCAATGGAAAAATTCTTAGTATTTAGGAGGAAATATCTGAGATTTTTAAGCAACTTTGACAGTTGCAAGCAAAACAAGTAACAAGATTAGGACTCTTCTGCCACTTGCACATTAGTGGGGAAGGGAAGTTTTGTTCCAGAGTGGAATGTCCCTATACCGTCAGCAGTGTGCATTTCCTGTTACCCACCAGAGTAACAAAAAGATAATCTGACTAAAAATTGGATTATATAGCCTTGTCATATTCTGCACTTACTGGTTATGCAGCTCACTTCTGACCTGAAATACCTGAGGGGAGACCTTCTTGGTCTCTATAACTATCTGAAAGGAGGTTGCAATGAGGTGGATATTGGTCTGTTCTTCACAGTAAAAAATGATAGGACAAGAGAAAGTGTCCTCAAGTTGTACCAGGGAGGTTTAGATTGGATATTACAAAAGACTCTTTCACTAAAAGGGTTCTGAGACAGTGGAACAGGCTGCCAGGGAGGTTTGTTTAAAAGATGGAGGTGTCCTTGGAGGTGTTTGAAAGATACACAGATGTGGTGTGAACGGATATTTTTTAGCACCAGTCTTGATAGAGCTGGGTAACAGTTAGACTCGATGACCTTAAAGGTCATTTCCAGCCAAAACAATCTATGATCTAGCAGTCTTTTCATGCCCAATAATAATACAAATAGAGAGGGCTCTATGTCAAAGTCAAGATTATGGACTGTAGAGTAATGGTGTTGGTCAGCAAAACACAATCTCTCATAAGAAGTAAACTCCTCAATGTACTTCCTCAACAGTAACAAAGATACTCACCTCACCAGCAAAAAATATTTTTCCTTGTATATCTTCAGCTATAATGTCATAAGCTTCACCGCTGCCCCCTGTTTTCACAAAACTATATGCCATCTGCAGCCAAGGGTCTTTGCTCCATCGAGTCACAAAAAACTTCACTGGGTCAGGAACCTCCTGCAAAACCAAAGCAAGAGTTATGCACTGCAAAGAAAAGCTCATTTGTCTCAGTTTCTTGCAATCTTTTAACATGTGTAGCATTATTATGATACAGATTACATCACATTCCAGAATTCAATTCTGATGATTATACTACTAACCACAAAGATAATTTTGTTTGCTTGATTTTCAGGCCCAATGCCTGAAACATGACAGATGCACTGTTTTTAATGCAAATAATCTGGATACACCTAGAACTAGACATGAGGGGGGAATAAAATGAGGCCTTGAGTAACCTGTACTAGTGGGAGGTGTCCCTGCCTATGGCAGGGGGTTGGAACTAGATGATCCTTGAGGTCCCTTCCAACCTTACCATTCTATGATTCTATGAATAAAAAAAATCTCCTTAAACTACACAAATACTCTTACAAAGAGATAAAATATCAATACCAGCATAATTGAGCATGTTTGATATGTAATGTAAGCATTTTTAGCTTGGTATGGCATGATTCTCTGCTACTTCTAGATTGTTAAATCTCAGACTGTAGTCTTCACTTCGACTATCTTCATGGCCCTCCTCTGGACCAGCTCCAGCAGTTCCATGTCCTTCCTGTGCTGGGGGCTCCAGAACTGTACATAATCTCCTGATTGCCTCAGTGTTCTAGTTAGATTCCAAAGTGAGTCTGCCCCCTTCTCCTGTCCCTCAGACTCCTGGAAAAAGGCATTTTTACACACAGTCAAGTAAGCAAAGCATACAGTCTGTGCCTTGATTGACCCCCAGCAAATACCTACCAACCCAAATGCAACCATAGGAGGAAGGGTCCACCAGCAGCTACGGCTTTTCTCCACTGCAGCTGCACTGGTTGGAGAGTTGGTAGTTGAGAGTTACTCATGGACACTCCCATGGGGGCAGGCAGGTCCCTTGATCTCACAGCTGCCTGAGCTGCTGAGAAGTCTCCCCTTCTATTGTACAGTGGTTTAGCCCTTGTTTGCCAAACTCCACCTCCATGAGAGTGACCGTTTGTGCACTCCATTTGCTAGGTTTGGGGGGCCACAGCCACTGGTGGGGATTGTTACTGAAGTTCCAGCTGCTGTTTTTTCCAACCATCCTTGTATGCTTTCCTAATCAGCCTTGCCTCCAAGGCTGCCTCCTGCCAGTTCCTGATTTTCTGCCTACACATGAAAATATTCACGAGCCAGCAATGAACCATTTCCCAGTTAATTTGTTCTAATATATGCCATGTTAACCTGTCCTAATGTACCTAGCATTCTCTGATTTTTCATATTAGTTTTTAGTTGAAGAAGTAAAGGTAGAGAATTTTCTGTGGTGGTTTGGTTTTTTTGGTTTTTTGTTGTTTGCTTTTTTTTTTTTACAGTCAGGATGTAGGGCCCTTGACAGATCATTTTGCTTGTATCTCCATCCCAAAACAGCTGAGGAAGGGTTGTTTCTTATTAAAAGAATAATCCATTTGTTTGGGACTGTTGTAATTTCAGTTCCTTTTTACAAGAGGGGGAGAAATCATAATCAAATTCCTCAAGCTTAAAGCTTTAATCATGTATTGGAAGTGGTGATGACCAAAAAAAAACTGGATGGTGATGACCAAAAAAATGTCTGGAAAAACTGACAGCTAAATTAGGCAGGTAACACAAGCAGTTTTTAAGTAGTGGTTTAAATTAATTTTCCTTTCTAAAATGCACTTTAAAAGATGATAGTTCATTTCTGTTTTTTCAATTAATTACCATTTTCTTTCAGAGAGATCTAGAGATACTTCAATTACATTTTTCACACAAGACCAAACATTGTGGGTTTAGTGTATCTCAAAGGAAGCACATTCCCTCAGACTGATAAGAAAAGAAAGATAGTTTGAAGTGTCAAAGATGTTCCTGTACATCACGAAGTAATAAGTTTTACCTCTGACAGATTAAGTCATCTCTTAATAAAAGAGGCTTCTCTTACCTGCTCCTTAAACAGCTCTCGAAGTACAGTCATACACTGTTGCAGTACTTGTTTATCATCTAAATTCTTAATGGTTGCCACAGCATCTCCAGTGACCACTGACATTAAAATGCTTTCTTTGTTCTAAAAACAAGACATGAACAGGTGAGATCATTTAGAAGTTACTAGGTGGTTAAGTATTTCTTGAAGAGTCTTTTTAAAATTATATTGACAAAGAATTTCAGCTACAAAACAAATCTTGCTCTAGAGAAAGGAGAGTTTGATTCCTTAGAATAAAGGGTGCATGTTCTACAGTACACTTAAATTACTAATGTCTTCTGATGTACTGCTCATAGATCTGTTAGTCAGCTCCTCTTACAGCTTCCTGAATTGACTGAACGCTTACTATCTACTTACTTAAAGGCTGCACCAAAAGATTTGGCCTTTAGATCATTATTCTTTGTGACAGATCTCTTAAGCTCTAGTTCCACACCGAAATTCCTCCTGGATTGTACTCCAGTTTCAAAAGCTGATAGCAAAGAGCATCTGTTTAAGTAATTACATTTTGGATTAGGCCAATACTAATTCTTACCAGCAGATTTTGGCACAAGAGATGAAAGCTCAGTTCTACTGATGTTTACTTCCACTTCAAGAATTCTGCTTCCATGCAGAAGTTTCAAAAATGAAGTGGTAACTATAGAATAGCACACAAGTTCTCAATTCCTCTCCCTGCCTTGTTTATGTAAGGATTTTTCTGTACTTAAACTTGGTAACTAGCAGAGAATAGCTCTCAAGCAAGTTAAGAATTAGATTTAGTGTCTCTGGAAAGCACCACCACACAGCAACCCTCATGCAGAATGAGCTTGAAAGTATTGAGAAGAAACGTTTTTTCCAAGGAAAGTTGTATACAAGTACAGATAGTGTAGTAACAAGGCAGAGTCTTCCCAGGATGGTTTCCTTTTGGAATGAGCTATATGGCTAGAAAATGTCCTTTTTATTATTGCTGCATTACAAGCAGCAGTTGTAGAAGCATGGAAAAGTAAGATAACGATACATAATGTGTCTGCTAGCAACTGGCAGGAAGAAAAACATGATGTCAGTGCACTGTTTCAAATGTGTTTGGAAATTCAGGAGTTTGAGACTGACCATACAAACCTTAGCTTCATACAAAATCTAGTCTTGCCTTCTGCCATTCTACACAGTTATTCAGGCTAGTGCAACCCAGAAAGTGTTAATAGAGCAGCGTAATCTTTAACAGGATTTTTAAGCTCATTTAAATACAAGTCCTAAACTGGAAGTGACTGGTAGAGTTTTTCCCATTGTTAGTACATCTGTAATCAGGTATTACAGGCTTCTTTTCAAATTAGTTTGAGGAGCAAAAGGAATAAAAAAGCTTTAGCTTCTATGTTATTTTGTATCCAAACACAGGAAAATGTTCCCATTTAATACAACTGAGGATCAGTCCGATTTTTCTTGGTAAATAATACTGCTTCCACTTCTAATAGTTGTGAAAGTGGAAAGGAAAAAAAAAAAAGCTCCATTAATCACTAATTACTGCACTGAGAGTCCAAACTGCATTTCTTAGAGTCAACAGAGAATACAGCTAGCATATGCTACCTCTGGATCCATGTCATAGAAAACACTGAAGAGGCCACGTTGGCTGGAATTGGGTGGAACATGACCAAAAAAATCAGCTCCTTGAATTTTGCTGTCCCAAAATCTGTAAGGAAATTGCAAGGCAATCTGGAGAGAGAGAGAGAGAGATATCAATCACAGTATCACAGTAACACCAAGGTTGGAAGAGACCTCAAAAATCATCAAGTCCAACCCATTATGCAATTAAAGCATTTCATACCACAAAACTCTTAACTGGCTATGGTAGATATTCTAATTATTTTTCCCTTTTCCACTCAAATTAGAGACACCCACTTCTGTGAGGGTCTCAACAAAGAACACATGGATCCATTCTCTGAAGGCAGCAAGGACAGGAGAAAAAAAAAGTGCTAGTCTCACAAATTGCAAATGTACAGACCATCAAAGTCAGTGGAATTCATGGGCGAAAATTCTAAAGAAACACAACAGAATATTTATAAACTTATCGTAACACTTCATGATGCATCTCTTCTGTGTGGTTTCTGAATCAAGTCTTTAAATTCCAGCACTGTTATATTCCTGTTTTTGGCATGATTTCTGTTTTGTTCTATGCACACATCACTTCTTTTTATCCTATGTTAAAAGTTTGGGTTGTATTTCCCCTTTTCAAGTCAATAGCAACCTCACCAGACTGCCATGACTTCTCAGTATGATGGATAATGGCTTAACCACTTCATCCACCAGTTCCCTCAGGGCCCAAAGATGCATCTCATCAAGTCCCATGCACTTAGGCACCTTCATGTTCCTTAGATGGTCTCAAACTTGGTCTTCTATCATGCAGTTCATTCTTCCAGTCTCTGCATTTCCATTCTGTGACTTGAGTGGTGGGGAGTACTGTTGAAGTCTGAGGCAAAAATCTCACTTGAGTACCTCAGCATTTTCCACAGCCCAGGTAACCAGGTCTCCCAATTCCTTCTGGAGAGGCCTCAGATTTTCCGTAGGCTTCCTTCACTGATGCATCTATAGAAGCTGGTGGTGTTGTCCCTTTATGTCCCTGGCCAGATTTAATTCTATCAGGGCTTCAGCTTTCCTAACCAAATCCTTAGCTCTTCAGATAATGTCTCTATATTCCTCCCAGGCTACTTGTCCTTGCTTCCGTCCTCTGTAGACTTCCTTTTTGTGTGTGTTTGTTCAGGAGCAGCTTTTCAACCACACAGGCCTCATATTTTTACTTCATTTACTCTTTCCTGAGATGTGTTGCTCCTGAGCTTAGAGATGGTGATCCTTAAGTATTAGCCAGCTTTCTTGGGATACTCTTCCCTCCAAAGCTTTATCCCCTGGTGCTCTAACAAGCAGATCCCTATAGAGGTCCTGAAGTCCAGGGTAGCAAGCTTGCTGTACAGCCTCTTTGCATTAAAGGATCATGAACTCCACCATTTCTTTGTCACTGCATCCAAGGCTGCTCCTGAGCTTCACATGCTGAGGAACCACAATCCCCTCCTTGTTGATGAAAGCAAGGTCCAGCATATTACTTCTCTTTTTTTGGTTTGTCTATCACTTTGAGAAGGAAGTGATCATAAACACATTCTAGGAACCTCCAGGATTCCTTATGCCCTGCTGTTTTGTCCCTCCAACAGATATCAAGGTGGTTCAAGTATCCCATGAGTACCAGGGCTTGACACCATGAGGCTGCTCCTATCTCTCTGTAGTGTCTCCTATCCCAGTACTCCCTTTAATCATGACCAATAAGGTCCCAGCTGACTCCAAGTAGCACTCCATGCACTCCAGCTGGCCATTGGCATAGAGGGCAACACCCTCTCCTCATCTCTCATCTGTCCTTCCTAAAGAGCTTGTATCCTTCCAGTGCAACACACAAGCCATAGGACCATCCCACCACATCTTCCTGACACAGCTCTGAATCCTGCAGGCATTCACACTTATCTAGCTCCTCCTGTTTAGTCCCCATGTTTTATGGGTTTGCATAGAGGCCTTGAAGTTGGGTCCCCAATGAACCTGACATAATTCAATGTGATAATCACATTTTGCTCTTCTGGGCTGATGTATACAAGTAATACATAATAAATCCTGAGAAACACACAGCAAAAGCAACATGGACAAAGCCAATGTTTCTAGGAAGAGAAAATGAAATATAATACAAATTTCCTTACCTTCTCAATGACTCCTGCTCCCAAACTGTTAATGGCTTTAATTTTTTTTTCTGACAGTGGCGGATTAAACTGAACGGTGTTTTTCTGAAGAAGGGCCAGTGGTATGGTCACTAAAACCTGAAAGAAATAATCACAGTCACAAGAGCAGCAAAAGCTGAACACTGCACTTAGCCCTCTCAGCATCCTCTTAACTATCTTGGATTATTCGTGTAGGATGCAGCATCATACTCACCAGACATCTCTAGATTAGTATCTGGTTTTACTCCCCAGTAGGGGGAAACATGTCTTACATTCAGGCGAGAACAGATCCTGCAGTTCACTGGTTTTAAGTTGTAGTCTGTTGAATTGCTTGTATCAGAGTGGATGCTGTAAGTTACAGTTAATGGCTCTTAGATAAACAGAACTATCTTCACAGAATGCCAGGTTGGAAGGGACCACCAGAATCATCTAGTCCAACCTTTCCAGGTAATGGTATAGTTTAAATGAGATGGCCCAGGACCCTGTCAAGCAGAGCCTTAAAACTACCCAATGCAGAGGAATCCACTATGTCCCTTGGGAGTTTTTAAAAGAAGAGAAGATGGTCATCATTTTAGTTTATATTTAGTTTCTTCACAGATCCTTTCTCCTTAGGAGTAGGCTCAGTAGCACTGTTGATACCAATCCAATCTTGATCAGATTTGTGCATCATTTTTTAAATTGCTAAAAGCTAAATTATGCAACATGAAGTAGGTGGGGATACAAGGAATAAGGGCAACTGAGAAATATTGCTTGTCAAGTCAATTATCTGAAAGGCAAAGCTGTGGTCAGTGGGTCAGAGTCTAGTTGGAGACCTGTGGCTAGTGGTGTTCCCCAGAGATCAGTACTGGATCCAGTCTTGTTCAATATTTTCATGAGTGAACTAGGCAAAGGGATAGAGTGTACTCTCAGCAAGCTTGCCAATAGGATACCAAACTGGGAGGAGCAGCTGACACACCAGAAGTCTGTGCTGCCATTCAGCATGACCTGGACAGGTAGGACAGTTGGGGAAACAGTGAAATTCAGCAAGTGCAAATGTAGAGTCCTACATGCGGGGAAGAACACCACCATGTATCAGTACAGGTTGTGAGCTGACCTACTGGAGAGCAGCTCTGGGGAAAAAAGACTTAGTAGTTGTAGTGGACAACAGCCTGACCATGAGCCAACAGTATGCTCTTGCAGCCAAGAAGGCACACAGCTGGGATGCATTAGGAAGAGCACGGCCAGAAGATATGGGGAAGTTCTCCCTCTCTGACCTGATGAGGCCTCTTCTGGAATAATATGGGCAGTTCTGGGCTATACAGTTCAAGAAGGTAAAGAAACTACTGGAGAGAGTCCAACAGTTAAAGATATTGAAGGGACTGGAACATCTACCTTACAGGGAAAGGCCTGAGAGATGTGGGTCTGTTTAGGCTTGAGAAGACTGACAGAAGATCTTAGCTATGCTTATCACTATCTAAGGGGTGTGTATCAAGATGAATCTAGATTCTTCTCCATGCTGTTCAGTGATAGAACAAGGGCCAATGATGAAGACACAGGAAGCTAAACATAAACATATGGAAAATATTTTTCACTTTGAGGGTGGCAGAGCACTGGAACCGGCTGACTAGAGAGGTTTTGGAGCCTCTAGTGGCACTCAGAACCCAACGTGGATGTTTTACTCCAGGTGATCCTGCTCTCACAGGGAGGTTGGAACTGATTTTCAGAGGTCTCTTCCAACCCATAACATTCTGTGATTCTATGAAGTCCTGTATACTCAAGGGAACAATTCTGGGCAGATTCACATGCTAAATGAGGTAAAGTTAAGTAGGAAATGATGCCAGAAAACACAACCATTCAAAGACCAGATAAAAATCTACTTGCTTCACATTTTTTGTATTAACTTTGTAGTGCTTAGTTCTTCAAATCAAAACTCAGGCATGGTCAAGAAAAAATAGATTCTAGGACATCCAAATACAGGTCACTAGAATACATGATCTTTCATTTTTGAGTGGGCACAAATTGGAATAAATAATCTAAGGAGGAAAAAAAAAGTAAAATACAAAAAAAAAAAAGTACTGTGGTCAGTATTGTTGATGTGTTCCCTAAAATCCTTCATCTTGAAGCGTATTTCATACCTTTTGTGTCGTCCACACCGTTCCATCTGTAGTTGTGACCTGTACTTCTTCACCGGAATAGTTGATACTCTGTACCTGTTGAAAGACAACTTTACGATTATGCTACAAAATCTACATCTGCAATACAAATTCAGACAAGAATATCTACTGCGTAGAGCACCACTCTGAAAACTAGAAATTGAACAAACATATTTCCAAGGAAATACTGAAAGAAAAACAGAAGCTAGAAAGCAAAAATCATTATCGTTCTAAAGTATAAGATCATCACAATATTTAAGGACTAATAGTCCTCAAAAAAAAAGATTTCCAGAAATGCTGAATTTGTCTTAAGTTCCTTGAGACAACTTGCAATAATCACAGCTGCAGATCTGCCTGGTGCAAAAGAATACAAAGATATGATTGGGTGCTTTAAAGCATTCTAAGACAGGAACTGCATAAACATTTTCCAGACTCACTGGGAAATTCAGCCGGATGTCCAGCCCTTCTGCCAGTTTATCAATCAAAGTAGAATATCCCACAGTTAGAAGAGTGTGATCTCCAGCAAACTGAGCAAAAAATTCATTGTGGTCCCATGAGCGTGCAGATACCTGTGAACAGAACATAACTGGCTGTCTCTACTGGTGAGGGGACTTGAGGCCTGACAAAAGTCCCACAGTTTAGAAGAAGATACAGCAGGCCTGCCAAAAGTAAATGGCTTTCTTACCCAAGGGCACTAACAAAATCAGACAACAGTTCAGATTGGAAGGAACCTTAAAGATACTTAGTTTGAACCCCGATGCCATGGCCAAGGATATCTTCCATTAGACCAGGTTGCTCAAGGCCCTGCCCAACCTGGCCTTGAACACCTCCAGGGAGGGGGTATCCACAACCTCCCTGGGAAACCTGTTCCAGTGTCTCACCACCATTACTGTCAATTTTTTTTTCATAATATCCAGTCTAAATCTACCCCCCTCAAACATAAATCCATTCCCTCTTGTCACATCAGAACAGGCCCTTGTATAAAGTCCCTTCCCAGCTTTCTCAAAGGCCACCTTCAGGTAATGGAAGGCTGTTTATAAAGTCTCCCCAGAGCCACCTTTTCTCTAGGCTGAGCAGCCCCAACACAAGAGTGGCTAGATTAAGAAATATTCTAATATATGTTGGTCACTAGCAGGTAATTTATAATTCTGCTTGGTAAAGAGAACAAGGAAAGCAGCACAAAAATTCATATGGATTGCAGTGTATTTATCTCAGTTTCCTGACTCTAAAAAGAGATGAGGTTTTACAGCCTTGACTTCAAATAAAAATGGAAGTATTTTCTTTCCCAACACGAAGGGGAAAAGAAGATACAAAAAATATTTCGGTGGCATTTTTCTGTTACTTTGAAAATTCTTTCATGATATCTTTCATCAACATTCTCCTCCCTACCCCTGCAAACTTGTACTTAGCACAACAGTGATATTTGAACTAAGGAATCATTTTTAGCAGTGAAAAACTTGAACCTGTTTCCACACTGTGTTTCAAATGCCGATCCCTATGGCTGCAGTTGTGTTGGCTTCATGTTTTATTTTTTAAATTGAAGGCAATATGGATTATAACATCCTTCTGATTTCCCTTGGGTGCTTGTGAAGTGTGAAACTTGACATATCAAAATACTTTTCCATTGACCACCATCATCTTGCAGATTTTTTTCATGTTCTTGCATACTTCCCAGGTCAGATGGGATTTGTGCATCTGCACATATCAACCAGCTTGTTCCACTATTGAGCACAATTAACCCTGAACATCTTTAACCCAAGCAACAGGACTAAGTAAATAATGCACTGTGAACAACATCACGCTAATATTTCCTGAACCTGTTTGGTTAAAACCAAAGTTAGGAGGAAAGCCAAGTATCACATAGTCAACAGAATACCTAGAAGTGGTGAACTGGGGCCCATCAACAGGGTATTGGAACACTTCAGAAGTTAAATGTAGTAATTCTCAAGATACTTAGCCAGGCAGAGAAACACCTCCATTTTTAAATGCAGAATTGAGTAGAAGTAGTCACACACAGTATCTGAGGAAGTGTAACTCTCCTGTGAATCCTACCACCTAGCACATCAGCAAAATGCCCTACTCCACTTTACCATCTACTCTTAATGTTATCTATGTTAAAGAGGCTCTCACCAGAACCATGTCATGAACGCCCCTCAGGTTTCCTAAGGCAGCACTGCAGACTGTCTTTCTGCTTTTAAAGAGTTTAGGGAGGTAGGAGCAGTTTATGGATAGCTGATTCTTCCTTTGGGGCCACAGGTTGGCTCAGATGGCTTCTTGGTGTTACTTCCAAACCAATTTTCTGTGAAGTTCAACCGCTTCAGAACACAGCTGTCAAAACTCACCTGAGAGAGATTGCTGCCACAGGCATACTCCAAATTACTGAGATGGAACTGTAGAACTTTTTCTTCCAGCTCACTGAACTGGATACCAGACTCCTGAATAAAGGCTTTGTAGATCTCTTGTATTTTTTCTGTGAAAGAATACATTTAAAGAAAGAATATATCATGATTCATCTGAACTCCTTCTGCATTTCAGTATGTTGTTCTC
Source organism: Eubucco bourcierii (assembly GCA_013396675.1). Taxonomy (NCBI): domain Eukaryota; kingdom Metazoa; phylum Chordata; class Aves; order Piciformes; family Ramphastidae; genus Eubucco; species Eubucco bourcierii. Next base: position 168,207 of record VWZE01021904.1, on the reverse strand, counting down.
TGGATTGGAAGATTTTCAAGTGTATTGATAATTTGCACTAGGGTATTTTTCTTCTCACAGGAAAAGAATCCAACCAAAAAAAAAAACCCTACAAGATCTTTCCAGTGATAAAGCACAACATTGTTGTTTAATTGTAGGATTCCCTAATAAAATCCTGTTCTGCAAAAAATGAAACTTACATAGCTTTATAAAAAAAACAAAACAAACCAAACCTAAATTACAAAAAAAGAAAAAAAGAAAAACAACCCATACTGCAACATCACAGCTTGTCTGGCTGAGACATGAGAGAAATCAATTGTTTAGCTATCATAGAGTTGTTCGGGTTGGAAGGGACATTAAAGATCATCTAGTTCCAACCCCCACCCTGCAGTGGGAAGAAACACCTTTCACTAGCTCATATTGCTCAAAGCCCCATCCAACCTGGCTTTGAATACTTCCAGGGAAAGGGCATCCACAGCTTACCTGTGCAACCTGTTCCAGTGTCTCCCCACCCTCATTGTGAAGAATTTCTTCCTAACATCCAATCTAAATTTATCCTCTTTCAATTTAAAACCATTATCCCTTTTCCTAGCACTGCACTCCCAGATATCCCTCATCTTTCCTGCAGGCCTCCTTTACATGCTGTAAGGCTGCTATAGAGTGTCCACAGCACCTTCTTCAACTCTCAACCTGTCCTCATAGGCAAGGTGCTCCAGCCCCCGATTATCTTCATAACCCTCCTCTGGACCTGCTCCAGCAGATCCATGTCTGTCTTATGCTGGGGGCCTCAGAGCTGGACATAGTCTGCACATGGCATCTCACAAGATCAGAGTACAGTAGGGAGAATCACTTCCCTACACCTGTTGGCCACACAAAGCAATTGACATTCTGGGCTGCAGGCTTACATTCCTGGCTAATATTTGGGTTTTTTCACTCACCAGCATGCCCAAGTCCTTCACCACCAGGCTGCCATCAACATACAGTTGAGAATATCTCAAGGGAAAACCACATCAAGATAATGGAGAATCTTTGCAAATAAATCCTGCTTAGTTTTTATAAAACCAAAAGAGCTGAGAAATTTAATCTACAGTTCAATGCAGAATTTAGGAGTTGCTAATTTTGTGTTCAGAATCCATCCTGAACAGATCTGGGAAGCAGACATTTCTAAGTAGTTTTTTTTGGTTGTTGTTCCTGAATGTGCTTCAATGCTGTAAATGTGGTGGGAGGTGTTACCAATGGAGATGGAACTGTTCTTGCCAGCAGGCGGCTTTGATCAGCCACATTTTTAGATAGATTAGTGAAAAAGGGTGAGAGTTATGACTAGCTGTGGCTGCCTTTAGCAAGGTGCAAGTCTTTTGAACTGCTGCTGACACTGCTTACATTGAAAAAGCTACCTCCTGAAAACAAAAGGCTACATCAGAAGTTATACACTATTGTAAAAGCCTTTAAAAGAGAGCTTTCTTGAAAGTTATAAGAGACATTTTGGCCTGTGTGCATACAGTAGTCAATCTCCCTTTTTCTCTTTGTCCTTGGAGCCAGGCTGTCACTGTTGGATTTAGGGTCAGACACACAATCATATGCTTCTACAAATGTCCCATGTAAAAGCCAATTTAATAGGACATGAACAGAGCAAACATCTTCACTTTGCTATGTATCCCCTACTTACCACCAAGAGGAACATCCTGATATTGGGTTTTATCTTTTCTCCACTCAGAGACGACATCTAGGATGGCATTGAAATGAAAGTCCATACGTTTATCAATAGTGGGATCTGTTATCCTTCCACCTTCCTGGATCAAGTCACATTTCTCCCCTAGTTTGTGCATTTTAATGCCAAGCTTAAGAAAAAAAAAAAAATTATGCTTTTTAAGTATGGTAAAATTAGAGTGCATAGCCTGCTCAAAGTTATTTCAAGTAAGATGAAGCTCTTAATCCCAGATTTAAGTGATGCAACTTATAAAACATCCATGACTTTAGACAGTTAGATGAACTAAAATTCTCATTCTCCTAAAACTGGAATACCAACAATCCTTTTATCCATTAATTGTCTTCTAACATTTTTTGCTGCCATTCTTCTATCCTTTTCATTATCAGGCAGCCCCAGAAACCTCTTCTCCAACTTCCCTATAAAGCCAGAGGCGAGCATGGAGATGTTTGGTCTGGGAATCAAACATGATGAACTAGTCTCCCTCTTTTCTACCTCACTTTATTTTCTAAATCACCATTAATATCAATTCTTTTCCACAAATTTCTTGTACCGGATGCCCAAACAGTTCCCCGCATTCAGGAATTGACAAGATGTTGTTTGCCACCTGCTGCTAATTTTATGAACAAACAAGCAAATAAATTAATTAGCAGTTAAACCTAGTATTTTGCTCTGCTTGTGCAACTTGAACACAGAACAGAACTGAATCAGATGTAAGTTCTGCGGAGTCATTCTAGAGAAAACAGCACAAATATAGTGCTGACTTCGTCCTAGGGCCTTGTTACTCAGGGTGCACTCCAGGGCTTTCCACATATCCTCACATCTCACTAGGATGTTGGCCACCACTGCAGATTTCTTCCCAAGAGACAACTGTACTTTGAATGAAAGATGATATCAAAATGACCACAAAGGGATGGGACCCAAGGTGTATTCAGAATTCATTGCTCCTCACCTCATAACTAAAATATTATTTTAAAATAAATAATTTTTAAAATCTTCATGGCACTATAAGAGCACTAAACAGTTAAAGCAGCATGGGCTGGATTTGCATGCCTCTGAACAAAATCCATACTCGGGTTCCACTTGGAGAAATTCAGCTTCCTGCCTAAAAAACCCAAACCAAACCAACAAATAAATTAATAAATCAAACTGCAGTGCGTTTGCATCAGTCGTTGTTAGACACATTCATCCTAACTTGTGCAGAACTGAACTAGAAAAACACAGAGGCTGAGCAAAGACAAATGCATCACAGAAGTATGTGTTATGACAACATAGCCATATCCTCCCACAGTAAAGCTTTTCTGGGCTCTAATCAAGTCTGCTGGGGACTTTTTACATTACTATCTCCAGAAAAGGAGGGGAAAAAAAAAAACCACAGTTTCTTCTGTTTCTGAAGCCAAGGCCACTTTTCTTTTATTCACATAAGGTGCCCCAAACCATTCTCTAGCTATTTTCTTTTCAGTTATCAGATATAAAAGCAACTTGGAGTTTACTTGCAATATAGAACAGTGTTATGTCATAGAAAAAGTTCTCCCACCTTTATCCGGCCACCCAAACCTGGCTTTAACAAGAGTTTTTCACTTGTGATAATACATGAGCACTGCAGGGAACCCACTTGCTCACACATTAGTGCCACTGGGTTGTTGACACATCCATTGACAATTTGTGCGCCTCTTCCAACAGTGACTCCGCTGAATGTCTTATCATCCCACACTCGGCCACCAATTCTGTCTTTTGCTTCTAAGACTGTGACCTACGACACAATGCAGCTTAGTAAATTTGCTTCTGGACATTCCAAGAAAACCCCATTCTCATGTATTTCTACCATTCATACATTCCTCCAAATCTACAACTTGTCACAGGCAGACAGGATACTAGACTAGATGGATGTCTGACTGAGCATGATAACCCTTAATTACTCGTATTACTTCCTGCTTTATAGAGAACTCCATCTCTCCAGAACAGTGGAAAGTAACTCTGTGTGTGTGTATATATATATATATATATAATTTTTTTTTTAAATACATTTTTACATGCCCTGCCAGTTGCTATTTATGTATTTTACTGCAGGATAGCTTTTCCATGAGGTACAGAAAGGCTGCACTGACATTTGCTATTTGTCAACCAAAAATGAGGTAATAGGCCTATAGGGTTCATATAAATATCTATCTCTATATATGAGCATATAAATATATAAATCTGTGAAGTCAGATGCCCGTTCATTTCCTTAAACATCAGCCTTGTGTGAGAGTCACCGATTTTCTAAAGAATATTCAGATATGTGAAATTATGTCAACGTACAAATACTGTGAGATCACACTGTCCGTGAGAAATATGAGGGGAAAGGGAAACACGTGTGGTTTGCTTGGTTTTAATTAGCAACAAGTAAGTACAGTCAAGTGCACAAACAAAAAGAAATTTAATCTCATTTAAGCAGCCATCATCAATAGTCCCATACACATCCATGTCTCCTCTATCCTCCCAACCCAAGCCTACATTTAATACCCACTGCATGCTTTGTTGAATTTTAGATGGGAATAAATGCTGGTTTTAAAACAGATTCACTCAGCAAATATCCAGATTTTGCTAATCAATTAGGATACATAAGTGTTTTTATCAAGAATGTAAGGTTTGGGTTTTTTTCATTTTCATGAAAAACAATTTCAAAGCAGAGGAAGTCCAGGTTGTTTTGTTGTTTTTTTTTTTTAAACTCACGTACTGCAAAGCTTCTTACCTTGACTCCAAAGTTGTGCAGTTGTCGAGCTGCCGCTAATCCTGCTGCACCCGCCCCAACGATAATGACAGATTTCTGAAGAACAATTAAACATTTCAATAAATCAAAACAGTTAAAGTGAAACCAGAAATTATCGTTGCACACATTTTTATTGATAATGTTGAGGATACCTGGAGGTTTCAGAAGTCTAGGCCCTCTTGTCCTCTAAAGTAATCAGTGGCAATTTAAAGATGATAGAGCATTTAATATAGATAAAAGATCGACTGTGTCTGAAAAGTTACAATGTCTAAGGACTTCAGAAGCACTTATCTCAGTATCTTTTAACAGAAACAGATGAAGTTACCAGTCAGCAAAATCTAATTGAAGTTATCTGACAAGAAACACACCTCATACTGATTTCAGTCACAGACTGGGTTGACCAATAAAAACTATTTTATACATTAAAAAAAAGACATATAAATACACTTGGCAAACACAAATCAACTCACACTTTCTGAGAGATATTGCATTACAAAATACAGTAAATTGATAAACTCCTGTGTGCTTTGAGCAAATTGTTAGTCATAATTATGTACCCTTTAATCATAGTTCTTGCAAACCAATATAGAATAGGAGTTGCCTTACCTATGGAAGTAGAGCTGTACTACATAGTTAAGCCACTAGAGGAACCTAAGTATTTTTCATACAGTTCCCATCCATCTTAAAAGCTCACAGGAAGAGCAAATCATTAAGACTTAATTCATAGATTCCTACAAAAACCTTAGTAGGAAGAGTCCCACATCTGTAGTTCCCATAACCAGAGGCATATGAGAACCAGGTGGAAAACATATTATATGTTTGCTTTTAGATGTACTTATCTATAATTCCAACCATTCATGTGACAAGGAGCAAAAAGCATACAACCAAAAAAAAAAAATACGCCTAATATGCCATGTGCCAGCTATTTTTATAGCACTAATAACATAGGAATTATTACAGGAACTTACATTGTGGTATTCTTTAGGAAGAAGGTACTGGTCAGGAGCGACTGATAAAATCCCTGTATTAATTAGCCCTTTCCTTGTCATAAAATAAAGTATCCTCTCCATTTCCTGCACACAGCGAATACGCACGAGCCCGCGGACAATGATGTGATGGATACATTTTTGAGGGGTAAGAGCCTCCTGCAAAACAGGAACAAATAATACAAAGTGTTGATTCTCTAATATTCAAGGCTTCCATATGTTTACATCAGATTTAAACTATAATCCAGGTAGTAAAAGTTAATCATGAATCAGGCTTCTTAAGAATATTTTAAAAACAAGTTTTGTGGAAGTTTCTTGTATAGACAGCTTTATACAGTAAGGTAACATGGAATAAAAGCAAATGAGTCCCTTCCAACCTTACCATTCTATGATTCTATGAGTCTAGAAGATTCTCTTGCAAACTGGGGTGTGCTCCTTTAGTATAGGAATGGTACTGAAACATATCCCTAACTGCAAAATGTATCTGTCTGTTGGCAATGCTCACGACATTCCAGTAAAATCCATTTCAAAACAGCGTTCCAAGATTCACATGTAAAACCTTCACATAAATAAAGGCATCAGTAACTAAAAGCTTCAGTATGTAAAATTCCAGCAATTCCATCGAAAGCAGTGTCATAGAGTTAGCATAAGTAAAGAGACAATCACTTCCCTGTCCAACAGTCATATTGAAAAAGAAAAAACCACAACAAACCAAAAAAACACCATGAAGCACCCACAAAAAACTGTTTGGAAATGTTCAAGCATCTCTAAGTTAATAACTGGGCAGACTCAGTAGAGCTTTAATATTTTCAAAGCTTTTGTGTTTTACTGCAGAAAAGCTCCTAGAGAGTATGAATCAAAAGAAAAAAAAACAAACAACATACATCAAAAAGCCCAACAACAACAAAACCCAAACACACACAAAAAAAATAAAACAAATCCTAAAACAACCTCAAACTAACAGTCAGTTTTGGATGGATTTCAAAAAGATGCATATAATTTTTCTGGACCACAATGAGATGTCTAAGAACAGAGTCAAATCCCTAAGAAGAGAATCCACATTCCAAAAATAGACCTATTATTTGTAAACAGCAAATTAACTATTAGCATCTTTTACCTTGCAGTTTGTGTACCACAGAGCCAAAATTAGGTTTCTCAAAGCCAAGTACATGGTAGGGTCTCGAGAATATTCTGGGAACTCATAGAGCTCATCCAGTTCCATGACATCTGGTCTCACACAAAGTGCTTTCCCACATTCATTGGGCTGGTAAAAAGGCTGGAAATACTTGTTCATGCCTGCAACTGAACAAACACACACCAAGAACCAGTCACACTCCATCCTATCTTCATCATGTCCTCTTCCCTCTAAAAGAATCCATTGATCTCACACAGATAAACACATAAAAGTTCTCCAGCCATCTTCAGAATAGTTTTATATTGCTTTCCTCTGCCCTCTCTTCTACCTTCTAAGGCTGTTCAGTACTAATCACTGACCATCTTAAACCTAGCAGAGCTTAAGGTTTGTCACAGAAACAGTAAGTGCTCTCAGATGCCATGAGGAGTCCAGCAGTTCAGAGTACTGTACAGGCTCAGGCAGTACTCTGAACTCCTTTCACCTTCAGAGGTTGTAGGAACTAAAAGTAACCATCTTCTGCGTGCAGCATTGGTAGCTCTCTGTAATGAAGTTTTCTGTTTGTTAAGCAGTTAATATCTATTGAACACATGAACAGACCTATTTCCAGCACCTAGGAAGAACAAAGGCTGCTAAGACAACATAGAAACAGCTTTTCTCAGAACAGTCTCTGAGATGATTATGGGAATCCTGAATTACCACCTCCATACCTGACCTGTTCTACAGATCTGCACTTCCAGGCTGTCAGTCTCAATTGTCAGTAGCAAAACAGTTACCCCAAACAGAAACTGAGTGCATTAAGAAATCAAGCTCTTCTACAAAGCCCTAAAGATCAACAATGTAAACGAGCAGAACCAAGTTTTGTTTCAGTATCTTCACTTCTGTAACAATGTGAACAATCTTTAAGTACCTGCATGTTATTTTCCTGTTTCTATTAACAAATGACAGGTGGTAAACAGAAGGCCTGTACAGTCTGTGCTTACTCCCTAAAGGAATTCCATACAAAATGTATTAATCTTTCAAATAAGTATCAAAGAAGTACAGATGTAGTCACACAGTGTGTGTTAGCGCTGAGAACAAAACCAGTATTTCTACATCAGGAGCATTAAGTGCCCTATTAACTCAGTGATAAGACAAACTTTATCACACCTATTTAAGCAACAGAGCCCTGCAGATGGCCCTTACCAGTCAAATTAGGCACACTCTTTAAGTGCTCTAACTTCACAAGGTTGGATTCACCAGGTAACCGATTAGTGCTGGTACAGGATGGACTCATGCCCACGCAGTCTGGATAATATGCAGCTAGAAAGGGAGCTGCCACACTGTCTTTCAGCAAAGGAGGAAGTATGAGCATGGAGTACCACCAATGGTCTGAAACTTCAGCCACTCTCTGGCCAAGCGGAGAAGTGAAGGAAAGATGGGAGAAGAGAACATGTCAGTACTTTGAAAATGTTGGAAAATGAACCAATTTCCCCCTCCCTCCAACACTAAGACCAAAAAGCACTAGAAGTAGCAAATCTCAGAATTGCAAGTCATAAAGACATTTTCTCTCCCTCTTTCCCCTTCCTCAGCCTGACACAGAAAACCTGTAGCCTTCATCTCTTCCTCAGAAATGGAGCAAAGACTTCAAACTGCACACCCACGTGGCAAACAGACAGATGAGACATGCCATGACAATACATCTATACCTTACCAGGCCCAGTTAGAAAGTATTTACAGTCGTTTATGCATCCAGAAATCCGAACTTGGAAGTCTAACTGATGAATTTAATTCAGTCTGCTACTGCCATCAAAGACCTTCTAAAACCCTAACAACTACTGATGATTCATATGGAATTTACAAATCAAACATGCAATAAGGAAACAAAACCACAAAGCTTCTACTCGAGTCAACAGTAAACTGGAACATGTTTTCTGGGGTAGAGGTGTCTCAGGTACTCCAGTCAACACTGGCTTCTTGAACATAGATCATACTAAGTCTGAACTACAGGGTGACAGGATTATAAACCCGTTTAAACACCAACATATGTCAAGTCTAGTTTTGTGTTATGAGGGAGAGGAGAGAGAAAGCTCATTTTCATGTTTTCTCAGTCTTCAAAAAGAGGAGACTAACTTGACTAAAGAGAGAAACCACCTAAAAGACAGGAAAATTTTAGGATGGGGAATTTTATTTGAAAGCTGGCAAGTGAATGCTGTTTTGCCTGATCAGAAATGAGAACTAGGAGTAAACCTTGAATCACAGGCCACAACTTAAAAGATACCACAAACCACCTGCAAGCTACTGTGTGGTAAGGAAAAAGAGGTAAAATATCAAAGTAGAAAGCCTTAGGCTCCATTGCGAATAATGTCTCTCAGTTTCCTGAGCAAAATGCATAAATACTGATGTACCAAGAAAAGGAAAGAAATACACCATGCTTTAAGACTGTTTTCATATTCTAGGACAAATGAGAAGGAACAGCCACTACTCACCAAGTCCTCAGGCATGGAACATTGGTCTGAGCCCTCACTCTGAAAGAAAAAAGTGAATGGTATCAGAGCTATTCTTAAGCTGCACTACAAAAAAAAAATACACAATAGTTTACCTACAGCATAGTTCTTTAAACTTAAACTAAAAAATGTATTAGTCTTAGCCTTCTGCAGCAGAGATGATTACACTGGTAAAAATAAATAGTAGACAAATACACAGTTAAAAAACACAACATGCTGTAAAGCACAAACACCCTAAAAATGTTTCACATCTGTTACGGTAGTTTCTACTGAACAGGCATTAAAATATAAGTTGTATTGCATGAAATTAAGTGGAACACTGAAACAAACTTTTTTTTCCCAAAAAAAAAGGAATTTTATAGAAAGAAATCTGGAAATATCCCATATTTTAGTAGTCTAGAGTATTTTTTTTAATAGTCTATTAAAATGAAAGTTTCTCAATAAGAGTACGTTTATCACAAAGCTTTAAGATGAAATGCCAACCCTTCTGAGTTTCATATGATCATATTTTTTCATGTTATGTCTTTAAACTATAGATATTCTATGGCACTGTAAGGACTCTTTCACATTTCAGGAGTTATCTTCATGCCAAAGCTGCAAGTTTTCATGTAAAGCCCCCTAACAGACTTGCTAGAAATTAGTAAAAGCTCACTGAGCTTTTCAAAAGCTTTCCTTAATAATGAAGCATTGCTGAACAAAACCAAAATAAACATTTTGGTGTATGTCTGTGTTGTACATGCTGATAGTCCTTCCATAACTTCAGAAAGAAGGATTTTACAATTGACTGTGCAGATGAAAATATTACAGATACTTCTTTCCATTTCCACTCTGGGAACAAAATATCCAAAGAGCAAGTAGGCCTGTCACAGTGCAGGCCATCAGAGAATCATTTTGAAAAAAAAAAACCAACATATTTTGAAACACTGAGCAGCAAATAAGAAGAAATTATTGTCTGCAAACAGAAATATAGACTTGTGAGTTTCACAATGAACAAAACTCTTCTGTTACCTTGGTGGAATTGTTCAGTTTCATACCACATCTGTAGGTTTTTGCTATTTGTGATGTCAGTTGAATTTCCTTTGTCAGCTGGCGCCATTTACCACAGTCTGGCTTTGTGCACTGCACCTACAAGTGAAAAAAAACAAACACGTTTTTTATTTGTTGTTGTTCAGTTCCAGATAAGACTAATAAAGTCTAACTAAGCCCTTAGAAAGCAGTGAGACATGAGGACTGTTGACAAAGGTAATTGTTAAAGTTGTTCTCATGTAATCCTCAGGTCATAAGACTTTTGGTATACAGAAACTTTGTATCCATTTCCCACAAGACTGAACTTCTCCACAGAGCCTAACTTCAAACTTAATTCTCCAGCCAGTTACTATGGTCTTCAGTGGGTTTTGCAAGGATTGCTGCAAAACCACATTGTCCACTACTCCAAAAACAACAAAAAAAGATCTCACCACCATTGCCAGCAACTAACTCCCATTCCAGTCTCTCCTGCTTTCCTTACCAAGGAAATAAAAAGTCCGTTTTCAAAGTCTTTTTCACACTTATACTTCTTGCAGCTGGCACACTCCCTCTTCCCCACTGACATTATACCTGAACACCACATATCTTGACTACTGCTTCACTAAAAAGCAACATAAGGTTGTTCTTTGCAGAGTGTAGAGAAGATCTATAGCAGTGGAGGATATGACTGGAATTATTACTTTGACATTTTCCACAGTTCTTTAATACTAGAAAACACTCACAAAAACTCAGCTAACCTGGTGTCTGAATATACATGTCAGAAACTCACATCAGAACATCATTTTGAAATACACCCTATTAAATCACACTCCATCTTACCCAGTAAGGAAGCTGTTGATCAGCCATGAAGGCTTTTGGACTGGGCTCACTTTTACCATTACTTGTCCAAATCCTTTTCCAGGCAGTGTATTTCTCATACCCATCTTTATGGCTAAGAAGGAAAAAAGAAAACAGCAAGCAGACAGAAATTGAATATCTAGCCTAATTCAAGCAACAGCAGTTACTCTAAATATTGGATATTTACATCAGGACACAGAAACAAGGCTGTAANCAAAGTTGTGGTTGTTACAATAACAAAAATTGCATCCTGACCACTATGGCCTTTTGATTATAAGCATGCTTCCTGGAATCAGGCCTGGACTGAGTCAGAGATATTGCTGAGCACATAAGCACCCAAATGTCTTGGCAGAGCTGGCTGTATTCACCTCCACTCAAATGGGAAGAAGCTTCGAGCAGAAAGCACTCTATGAGCAAGAATTAAATCTGCTCATTGATCAAATGTTACAGGGAGTCACCATGTCCTGAACTTACATTGTAAAGTGAATTTGATTTATTAAATAAAATGAGATTTACTTAAAACTGTTCTTATCACTTAAAATTGTTTGATGCTTTAACAAAGACAAAAGCTTCAGAATAACTGCACACACAAACCAGCCTGCCTAAAGACAGCAGTTTTGTTCTCACTGCTATATTTAAGTTGATGATTAGTCCATACAACACCTGCCATTTTAGCAACAAAACCTAAGCTTTACTTCGAATGAAGTAAGCACAGAGAACAAGTCTTTGTAATATGTTTATGCACACAATGTTTCAACAACTATTACAACTGCCAAATTTTAATAAGCCCTGAAAAGGCACAACCATAACTGCAAATCTACCTTCGATAATAGTGGTCAAAACATTCATTGCAGAAGTGCTCTCCACAGGAAAGATGATACCATCGAGACGTATACCCATTTTTAGCACATCTGTAATGCAGGAGACACAGAAATAGCTTTATGATACACTTGGAAAAAAGAAAAAAAAAATATATTTCTCTGGACAGTAGGATATTCTAGAATGTGAACAAAATATTCAGTACAAGCCAGGCCTTTATGTTACATTCATGAAAGCTGACTTGCACAAGGCACTATAGTCATACAAATAACAATAAGATAATTTCAATTGTGTCAAATATTTCCAGTTTCCAAACTAAGCAACCCCAGATGCAAAAGAACCAAAATGTACAGAATGTGCAGTTTTGTCTGCACATTAGTCTGGCTTCCAGCAGCCTCCCACTAACAATGGTCAACTGAGCCTACCTTTAGCTCATTTTAAGCAGGCATTTCCTGAACATGTAATACATTGGCTCTTATAGCATCTGTGTGTGCAAGAAGACAGTCTCTCTCCACAGGAACTTAAGAGTTCCTTTACTTTGTTCCATTTTGCTCTGATATTAGTGCAGGGGTGGGAAAATATCCATTAACAAAGATTATATTCATCAGACAAAGCAATCCCTCTTCACTTACAAAAGTCTCATTAAACTCAATTAAATGGTTCAAGATAAATGCATGAGGTAAAAAGCAATAGCCTAAGCTACTCATTGAAATTGCTACCCATTAAATGGTCTCATCTCAAATAAATAATGTTGAAAGCATGTACTTGAAAGCATTAAAATAACAATTCAAAAAGATGACTAACCAGTATTTATTGTTTCCCAAATAAAAAAAAAAAATGTAGTGTCACCAATGCTGATCTCTCAGGTGTTCATTTCTCCTACAAGTCTCTTCTGCAACTATGAAAATAGTTGACTCCAGAGTACACTGGCCTCCCCCCATGCAAGAACAATCCCCATAGACAGCTAGATAGAGTACTGAGTATCATTGGAAAATAAATAAAACAAAGAAAGTTTGTCTCTTAACCAGAGAAGGAGGAATGCTAAATAATTACAGTCTGCCTACTGCATAATAAGGTCTAACATGTTGCTTTTTATCCACTCATCCATTATTGCCAGGGTGAGAATGCAGAAGGACTTGTGAAGTGCAGAGAGTCAAACACAAGAATAAAGAGTTCAAGTAAGTATGACTGTCTCCCAAGACTTAAAATGTCAAGATCAGAATCTCCCCTCAGACTGAAAAGCCTTCCAACTTGAGAGTGATAAAGACTTTCAGCAGTAAATGGTTTCATTTTCCATCCTGAAAGCAAGCTCAGCTTCCTCAGATTACACTCACAGTATCACAGTATCGCAAGGGTTGGAAGAGACCTCAGAGATCATCAAGTCCAACCCATCACCACAACCCTCAAGATTAGACCATGGCACTAAGTGCCATGTCCAAACGTGCCTTGAACGCCTCCAGGGACGGTGACTCCACCACCTCCCTGGGCAGCCCATTCCAGTGACAAATTACTCTCTCAGTGAAGAACTTCCTCCTCACCTCCAGCCTAAACTTGCCCTGGCGCAGCCTGAGACTAATACACTCTCAGATTCACAGAGCAAGGCATGTTCCAGCAGACACCACTAATAATATAAACAAGCACATTCTAAAGATACTCTATATCTGAATTAGCAACCTGCACAGTAGAAAGCTAACCGCAACAGGAATAACTTGTGACACTTTCCAGGCATTCTCCCTCTACTTTTACAAATGGATTTTTCAGAATATAGTTAGGATCCTAGACCTGAGCTGAAAATTTAGAAGAGCCAGTGAAAAATGCAAATGACAAGAAACAAACCTTTCAGCTGCACTGGCAAAGCAAACCGGACACGTCGCAGTGCATCCAGCTTTTTCACACTTTCTGTATTTCTTCTCTGATGCTTCATCATCATCATCTGCTGCTTCAGCTGCCTTCTTCTTCACCTAATAAAGAATAGCTGAAATCTGACCAGCAATGACACAAAAGCATCTTCTACAAAATGGCACTCAAACAGTTTTGCAGCGTGTGGGTAGCATGAAATGGTTAAAATGGTACTAATGAAAATTTCTCTATCCATTGTGAAATAGCTGCAGCACAAACAGCTGCCAAAGTAGGTCAGATTTTCTTTAACGAAAAACCCACCAAAAAAACCCAGCACCACCACCCAGTAGAAGCTGGAAATATCATTTAAAGCTAAAAATGTCCTTCTTTAGTCTAAGCGATGCCATTGAAGAAATTCTAAGCAAAGCTTCCAGTTTAAATTGTATTTTAAGCTTCATCACATGCCAATGAGTCAAGCCTTGTGTGTCCATTCTATTTCTCTTTCAGAAAAACATAATTTCTTCTTCACATACTTATTAATTAGTGGGAATCTTATCTGTGCCTCAAAATCTTATTGTAGGCTTGGGGCTTTTTTTGGACTCCAGATACAAAGCTGTATATCAAATGTCTTTTCTGGACCTCAAAGGTACTGTGTACGATGTTGGTTTAGACCTTGGTCTGGGTGGGCAGACAGCTTTGTCTATAGTGATAGGATGAGGGACAATGGTTTCAAAGTAGAGAAGAGCCCATTTAGATTGGATGTTAGGAACAAGTTCTTCACCATGAGAGTAGTGGAACACTGGAACAGGTTGCCCAGGGAAGTAGCTGAGGCCCTAGCACTGGAGATACTCAAGTTGAGGCTCAACAAGGTTCTGAGCAACATGATCTAGTTGAAGATGCCCCTGCTGACTGCAGAGCAGGTTGAACGGGATGACCTTCGGAGATCACTTCCAACCCAAACTATTCTATGATATCTAGAGCTGTATTTTTAACACATCCAGTATTTATGGATTATGTTGAGCATTTCTCTTTTCTAAATACTCTTTTAAAATTAGACACTTTGTTTATTCACAGAATTAAGTAATTCTCCTTCTCTCTGGATAAGAGCCCAAAGTCCTAATTTATCCACAATGAGGCCTAGTTTCTCTATAAATGTCAACAGAAAATAAAAAAATACCAGAGTACAAACTATTGTGTATTTAAGTTACTATAAATACCTGTCTTCCAGAACTCCTCAGGGGAAGGTTGTCTGGAGACTGGTCTGAAGAACATGCTTTTTTTTTTGTTCGTAGCCTTCCAGTTGACATTGTATTATTAGATCTGAAAAAAAAAAAAAAGAAAAAAGAAAAAAGTAGGCAGCAGTTAAGAAAAAAATTTGCTTCACTCTGTAGAGCCATCTAATCACCTGGGCAGGGCAGCCACTTGTAATATTACTTTTGTCAGACTTACCTATCCAAGAGTATCTTTTGCTTGACTATTAATTCAGGAGGAAAAAAGAGAATAAAGCATTATGGGAAAGGACCCATACTACTATTTTAAATTAAATTTGGAGTTAAGATTAGATCCTTGAGTACATCTTGTCAGGCTATTCCAGATCAGCACACCCTGGATTTCGATAATCTGATTTGCATTACATGAAGACCTGGACTGGAATTTGTTTGGCCGTGTGAGCAGCCATTGGCTCATAATGCAAGCACTGAAATACTGCTCTGAGTAGCACACATCCTGCTAACAACTGATTTATTGGCAGCAAGAGATTTGCACAGTAAAGCACTTTTCCAGAGTACTGAAGGGATGCTTAATATGAGATCCATGACCTTTTCTAAGACTTGCACACACTCCTAACAAAGCGCATCAAAATTTGAGGTCTAAACTGCAGTTGCATTGCAACTACAGGTGACTGGAATACAGTACATTAAGCACACTGTAGAAAAGGTCTCAGCCACAAGACAGCTCTATAGCTGTCTGACTACCTCAGTGGAAACACGAAGAAGCCCAGTTTACCATGTAAGCTGGAAAGCACAGTGTGAGAAAGTATGCCATGGAAATATGAAAGCATATTTAAAATAGTATTGTCAAAGGCATTCTTTTCACAGGGAGTAAAACACAAATAAAGAGAGCCTAGAGGAAGAATTAAGTCTAAATCTGTTCCACCATGAAAAAAAGGAAATGGAAATAAACCTGTAATAATATGTTAATATTATTATGTTAATATTATTATTAACATAATAATATGTTAATATATATTAAATGCACCATAATATGAATGTTATCTTCTTGCAGGAGGGATCAGTTTGTAATTTTTTTTTTTTTTTAAACACATCTCAGACTTCTCAATTCTCTCTGTTCCAGGCTGCATCCTCCTTGTTCAAGCTAACAGTGATGGACATGGTAGCAATAAGAATGTTCAGGAATTCTGCTAAAAGGAAAGGTAACAAGATGAGAGACTGGGCATTTCTGTAAATTTGCATATTAAGCTGAAGCAAATCAAGTCAATTAGTGCTTCATTTGCTGTCAAGAGAGAAGAAATTGATTTGGAAGAGGAAGGGAAATCACATGATGGTAACCACATAAGAAAAAAACTAGTTTGGACAACCCAACAAAAAAATTACTTTCTTTTTTGTATGTACCCCTCTCCCCTCAAAATTATAGCTAATTAGAGAGAGGAAAAAAATAATTAATCTTTATTATCTTAAAAAAAAAAAAAGGCAGCATCACCATAACTTACCACTGTATGGGGGTGGATGACATCAATGACATCAGAGTAGAGAAAGGAAAACCAACCAGTTTCATATACATGAAATTTCACTAAGTAATGAATTTCATTATGTAATGCTCCAGGAAATGGTAGCTTTTTGCCTCAGCAGCACAACAATATCTGTCTGTTATCACCTTAGGTTCTGATGCTAAATAGCTGTTCCCTCCTTTACAGTCAGAGGCTACCAACTAGCTCAGCACCAGGTGACTCATTTTGGTGACTAGTAGGCAATCACAGTCTGCTGATTATGTGAGGACCTTCAAGAAAGTAAAAGGACATGCAGCTACTTCAATGTGTATGTGTGGTCATAGAAAAGGCAGCAGTCACAATTCACTAAGAAGACGGGTAACAAGACTTAAGATGCAGACAGGCCTCCCATTTTGAAAGGCCAAGGCCAGTCATACAGAATCACAAACATGTTTTTCCTGTAAACACTACAGGAGAGGGAAGAAGAAGGTGGGGAGAAAGAATATCAGTTTATGCATGTAACTGCAAGCAAGGCCATGGCTTCCAGCTATATGACACTTTGTCCCCTCTTCCCCTCCCCATGAAAACACACATTTTTGGAGTAAGCAACCGTTGCTTACTTTACTAAGCTTTACATGACTCTGCATCCTACAAACATCTTATTGGCTCAGAAAATAAGCCCTTTCAAAGGGGAGTAAGAGGGATGTATAATACGCTGTCACATTCTAGAACATCTCATCCCTCTATAATGCATGGCCTGAATGGGAAAGTGTAGCGGGGCTGACCTGCACAGCTGGCAGCAAGTTTGTCTTCGGGAGGTGAGAAAAAAAACCAACCAAGAACACCACACACACACAGAGTGGCACAGAGAGCACGGAACCGCGAGCACCCTGATCAACCAGGGAAGGTGGCACCACGTTAGAACTCAGCCCCATTAAACCACTGGCGGCTGACAGCCGGCTACCTCTGCCCCGCCCCGGCCCGTCGGCGTCTGTGACAGCTGGCGGCTGGAAGCGGCGTCCCGAGGGGGAGTCACCAGGGTGTCCCGGAGGGGATGTCACCGCAAGAGAGTCCCGGGGGGTAAAGGGCGAAGCGCCTGGTACTCACCTCAGGACAGGGTCACTCGAGGGCCGGAGACCACATTCACACGTGTCCGCGTCGCCTCCTGCTAGAGCTGTGGCGAGGGAGAAATGGGAGGAGAAGGGGGAAGGAAGGGAGAGAGAGAGAGAAGGGAAAAGGAAGGTAGGGAGAAAGGGGAAGGTGAGGACGGGGGCAGCACCCGCACCTGCCCCGCTACCCAAGGTGGCAGACGGACGAGCACCCTGCAAGCGCTGCAGCCGAAAGAAGGGGGTCACTCGCCGCCGTTCTCCTCCTCCCCGGTGCTGTGCACCCTCAGCCCGCCTCCTCCTGCACACCGCTTCCGCTCTCTAAGATGCGTAGCGAGGGGAAGGGCGGGGAGGCACCGCCCAGTCGCCGCCGCCGCCTCTCCCGCCGTCGCCACCGCGCCGGTACTCGCTGACTGCCACTCGGGCCTGGAGGTCGCCGCGGGGCTGGTGAGTGAGCCCTGCCAGGTCCTCTTCGCCCCGCTTCTTGCCCCCTTGGTCTGCCCACGGGTTTGATGTGGAGAAAAGTGTCGGCATCTACCGATTTAATTACCGGCCCTTGGCTTAGGCCCGCCGTTACCCACGGTGCTCCCGGGGCAATGGGGCCGGGCAGCCGCCGGGCGACTTCCAAATGTGTGCAAAATAGGAGGTCACCGACGCTGCCGTCATCCTTAAACAGGACGTGTTTAAGAGTTCATTGGGTAATTTTTCTCTCCTCACAGCTACTAGTCCTCGCTGGGGATGATGGACGGCTCAGCAGATACGTCCAAGGTCCTGGAATGCACTGATGCTGGGTCACAGAAAGACAGAGTAGTGACTAAGGAGGAATGGCTGCAAAAATGGGAAACCGGTAACATTGGGTTTCACAAGGAGCAAGTTCATCCGTACGTATCTTTACTCTTCTGCCTAAGGTATTTACAAAAAAAATGCTCTGGGATGAGTGACTTACAATTACAGAATAGTTTCAGTTGGAGAAGATCTTTAATATCCTCAAGCCCCACCATTAACCCAGCACTACCAGGTCACCACTAAACCATGTCCCTCAGTGCCACATCTGTGTAACTTCTAAATGCCTCCAGAGATGGTGACTCAGAGACTTCTCAGGGCAATCTGTGCCAGGGCCCGACAACCGTTTTGGAGAAAACATTTTTTTTCCTGATATCCAACCTAAACCCTTCCTGGTGCAACTTGAGGCCATTTCCTTTTGTCCTATGAACTTGGTTCATTCAAAAAAATATTTAATAGAAAATGGAACACTAGCAAAAGGAAAATTATTTTACACAGATGCAGTTTAAAACTAAAATACATTTTTTGTAACCTACATTTGTAAAAAAAGGACAGAGAAAAGAAAGGATTGAAATTAATTTAGAACTTTTGAGTCAGGCTTTAAACTATAAAACTTGGTGAGCTTCGCTAAATATCTTAAATTTTCTGATGGAGAAGCTTCACGCTCCATGAGTTATGAAATTGAGGCCTGAAACAGAGCATCGGAGAGTTTTTGTGCACTGGAAGACAGGGACCTAAGGGGGCAAACCTTATTATATAGTCTTCCAACCACTGAAACTTACATTTAAAACCTGTGGATATGATTTAATTAATACAGAAGTTTAAGAGTCATTCTGTTTAAGCTGTTACTGTGGTCCTCTTAAAGGTGAGCAGTTAGGTTTGCTTGAAAAGACAAATAGAAAACAAAGAGAAATGTGTTCATTTCTAACAAAAATAAAATTTGCTTTCCAAGTGAATGGAAGGTGAATGCTGTTTCTTTTAGGTGTTTTTATGTCCACTTATATGAAATAAGTTGAACTAAGTACCTGTGTGGTACCTGACATAGGATGCAGCACTTGGCTTTTAAGTGTGCCAGAACAAATACAGTGTCAAATAAAATGTGTCTGTTCTTCTGCAGTCTCCTCCAGAAGTACCTGGACGTTCTTTTGAATGGCAGGAGTGGACTGAGGATATTTTTCCCACTTTGCGGTAAAGCGGTAGAGATGAAATGGTAAAGCACAGATTATAAGAGCAAAAACCTGTTGTGATATGGGGAAAGAGGGAGGGCGAGGGGGAATTCCCAACCCTGCCTTGGCCAATGGAAATGTCACGTCTTGACTGGGAAGAAAGCAGTGTCATTGGAGGCTGAAGGGAAAAGGATGCTTGGTTTAACTTGCTGGCATTTTGTGTAGTAGCCTAACTGGGATGAGTAAGCACTAATCTGAAAGTCCTGATTATCATGAGTTCAGTTTAGGGAATGCTGAATTTGTGATAGACGGAGTGACCGAAGCCAGGCCCTTATGGCTTCTTCTCACGGTGGTGATGCCAGCTTAAACTACCCACAGCGAGGTTGGTTGTGCCAGAGTATATTGCCAAGGGATCATGTGGGTCATCACCAGGAACTTAAGTGATTTGGGCTAGATAAAATTCCTTTTTTTCTTTCACATTTATTATTTTACTTTTACTTTTTTTTTTGTTAGATTGTATTTGTAATGGGGGGCAGTACAAACCAGTGGTTTTTTTGTTGGAGGGAAAGGACACAAATCAAACTGCAAGACTGAACTGTATGCTCAAGGAATCCAGTTAGTCCCAGTTGCCAAGTTTTATCATGGTATGCAATCACTAGCCTGGCTGCAGCTCTGATGTATGCTGCTGCTGCACAGAGCTGCAGCAGTGCAGAAGTTACCCCACCCTGCTGCACTTCAGAACATAATTGCTGTAAACTGAAACATGCAGTTTCTTGATGTAATCACTTTTGCTTTAATTCATAGAATCATGTAATGGTAAAGTTGGAAGGGACCTCAAGGGTCATCTAGTTCCAACCCCCTGCCATAGGCAGGGACACCTCCCACTAGGTGGGAGCCCAGCCTCATCCAGCCTGGCCTTGAACACCTCCAGGGAGGGAGCAACCACAACCTCCCTGGGCAACCTGTTCCAGTGCCTTACCACCCTCACTGGAAAGAACTTCCTCCTAACATCCAGTCTAAATCTTCCCTCTGCCAGTTTAGAGAGCAGAGTAAAGGAGCAGAATCACTTCCCTTGCCCTGCTGGCCACGCTGCTCTTGATGCAGCCCAGGACTTGGTTGCTGTCTGGGCTGCATGCGCACACTGCAGGCTCATGTTGAGCTTTTCATCAACCCAGACCCCAAGGTCCTTTTCCTCAGGGCTGCTCTCCAGCCATAATTGAGTTCATAGAAATAAACTGATAATCCCTTGAATTTAAATAAACCCTGCAAGTCCTTGTCAGGTGTATGCCGAGTGGTGCTGATTTAGGCTTAGATGGTGGAGTGCAGATGTTCAGTAAAATGAGAACACTTCAGAAAGTCATGGGTAGAGATATTAGTGCATCCTGAAGGCAGGATTTCCCTAACACAAATACTGCATGGGAGATGCACATTTGGTAACAGCCTAACCTGCAGGCATCAAATAAATTTGAGACCTCTCTGCTGTCTGCAGGCTAGCGGACATGGGACACAGTATTGTTGGTGTGGAAGTCAGTGAGCAAGCCGTGAAGGAATTTTTTACAGAACACAGTCTACCTTATATTGAGGAACCAGTTCCAGAGATTTCAGGAGCAAAAATGTTTCAGGTACGTATCCTACGCTGGTGTGGTTAATCATGCAGTGCAGGCATAACTGACCAAACAAGTTACTCTGCTTTTATGCCACTGTCTTACTGGTAATGATTCATGTCTCCTGCAGAGGTCTGAAAAGAAGTTCTGAATTGTAATTTTGGTCTGAGTTCTTCTTTTGAACTTAGTACTTTAGCCTTCTTATGACATTTAAGCATCTGGATGTAAAGTAAATGTACTTTAAAACTGGAAAGTTACATGCCTTAAGAGATCAGAAGCCCTCTGGAGAGAATGAGGGGAGGTACCTCAGCAAATGAAAAATATTTCACCATTTATGTTCCCCATTACGCCTAAGTATATATATTTGAGATACAAAATTTATGCATATGTATTTATAAATGCATATTTAAAGATATATTGGTGCTAAATAGTATTACCTTTGCTTTTTATTGTAGAGTGCCTCTGGGAACATTTCTCTGTACTGCTGCAGTATTTATGATTTGTCCAGGTAAGAATACGCAGTGATTTTACAGTTCTCTGTAGTCAGGTATGTATCAATACTGTGTCATAGTATTTTATTTGAATCAGCTATAAAGATTCAGAACAGGTCTTAGAATCATAGAATCATAGAAGGGTAAGGTTGGAAGGGACCTCAAGGGTCGTCTAGTTCCAACCCCCTGCCATAGGCAGGGACACCTCCCACTAGCACAGGTCGCTCAAGGCCTCCTCCAACCTGGCCTTGAACACCTCCAGGGAGGGAGCAGCCACAACCTCCCTGGGCAACCTGTGCCAGTCTCTCACCACCCTCACTGTAAAGAACTTCCTCCTAACATCCAGTCTAAATCTCCCCTCTGCCAGTGTAAAGCCATTGCCCCTTGTCCTGGCATTGCAAGACCTTGTAAATAGTCCCTCCCCAGCCTTCCTGTAGGCCCCCTTCAGATACTGGAAGGCTACTATCAGGTCCCCTCGAAGCCTTCTCTTCTCCAGGCTGAAGAACCCCAACTCTCTCAGCCTGTCCTCACAGCAAAGCTGCTCCAGCCCTCTGATCAAGGGCTGTCTGTCTTCACAAGAGAACTCTCATTAACCCATATAAGAAAGGTGAATAGCCAGTCTCCCACAAAAAAAAAACCTCTGCTGTTGACTTTTAGAGTAAGGTGCCATATAAATATCTTTAAATGAACTTCTTGTTCTGAGCCATCCTGTGAAAGTTATAGTAAAACATATTTGCTTTTGCAGTGAAAGCAAATTATCCTTAACATTATGGGTTCTAGGAAGCAAAACCCTAACACAATCCCTTCCTCAGAGTAGGTTAGTAAAGGGGATATAGCCAGAGATGTCACCTCCCTGGAGGTGTTTAAAAAAATGTGTAGACATGGCACTTTGGGACATGGTTCAATAGAAATGATGGTGTCAGTACAACAGTTGGACTTGATGATCCCAGAGGTCTTTTCCAACCAAAACAACTTATGAGTCTGTAAACTAGAAAAAACAAGAAAGGAAGGAAGGAAGGAGAGAAAAGAAGAAAGAAAGAAAAGAAGAAAAGAAAGAAAGAAAATAGTATTTATTACTTGAGTCTGAAGTCTGTTTTAGACAGGAGACTATTACTAAGACTTCTGCTGGTGCAGCTGACTCCCACTGGTTTGAATAGTGTATATATAACCAGTCCAGTGAGGGCCTTGGAACAGATGAACTGTGTATGAATGCAGCTTTGCAGATACAGCCTCATTTCTTCCCTGCCTTGCCTCTGCAGTGTAGCTGCTTGCTGTGTGGATCCCTACACATCTTTCTTGCTGCGAGTTGACAAGTTGCCCCAGGATTGCTTAAACTTGTTAGTAATTCTTGAAAATGTGGTTCTAAGTTTTGTATCAAGTAGCATGGTGCTATACTACTATGAAATACACCAAAATTCATAGAATGGTAAGGTTGGAAGGGACCTCAAGGATCATTGAGTACCAACCCCCTGCCGCAGGCATCCACAGCCTCCCTGGGCAACCTGTTCCAGTGCCTTACCACCCTCACTGGAAAGAACTCCTAACATCCAGTCTAAATCTCCCCTCTGCCAGTTTAAACCCATTGCCCCTTGTCCTGTCATTGCAAGACTTTGTAAATGGTCCTTCCCCAGCCTTCCTGTAGGCCCCCTTCAGATACTGGAAGACTACTATCAGGTCTTCTCAAAGCCTTCTCTTCTCCAGGCTGCAGAGCCCCAACTCTCTCAGCCTGTCCTCATAGGAGAGCTGCTCCAGTCCTCTGATCATCTTCGTGGCCTCCTCTGGACCTGCTCCAACACTTCCATGTCCTTCCTGTGCTGGGGACTCCAGAACTGCACACAGTACTCCAGGTGGGGTCTGAGGAGAGCAGAGTAAAGGGGCAGAATCACCTCCCTTGCCCTGCTGGCCACGCTTCTCTTGATGCAGCCTAGGACTCGGTTGGCTGTCTGTTAATTAGACAATTAATGACACTTTTGGTGCGTATTTCTGGGTCCATTGCATAGTTTGTTGTCTACTAAATAAATCAGCAGATACATCTGTGTGCACGATTCTGTACTGGGTGAAAGTCTGAACTGCATTCTTTACAGCAGTCAGCAGATACCTCTGACTAGAAGAATGCCAACACTCTTCTAGTTTCTGTGGATAAGCAATTTGATTAAATACCCAGTAATTACGAAAAGAAATTAATTTCCCTCTTGCTGAGGCTAGTCTGATAATAAATCCTTTCGATTGTCCATCAGCCTAGCATTCATTCCAGAACTTAGATGTGCTCCTGACCTTTGTCAGAGTGAGACGTTTCAAAGACTTTGGCTAGTTAAAGAGTAACAGGAATTGCCACGCTTTGTGGGAATCTGGGGCATATGTAAACTAGTTAAATTACACAACCATTATCATAGAATCATAGAATCTTAGAATGGTAAGGTTGGAAGGGACCTCAAGGATCATCTAGTTCCAACCCCCTGCCATAGGCAGGGACACCTCCCACTAGTACAGGTTACTCAAGGCCTCAATTGTACTGCCTAATATGTGGGGAGGGTTAAAAATAGTTTAAAACCCACTTTAACTGAAACTGCTAAGTATATGCAGAACTAGAAAATCACAAGTTTAGCTGCTTCAATCCAGTGGTATTTCTGCAGATACGTAAATTTCTGCTTAGCTGTAATTTTACCTAGACTGATCTCTGGTGCTACACATCACATAAACATGTAGCAAGAGATAATGGAGGGCTAAAAGATTGGATAGTGATTCCATGAAAGAGGCACCCAAGAGGAGCATTTTCTAACACCTTAGCTTCATCTCTATTTGGAATCAGGATAAGAAAGAGCTATATACATTTTTTGGCCTTTTCCTCATGGCTCGTTTCTCCTTAGATGGAAATTGGATGTGCAGGCAGGCAGGGAGCACCTAGATACCCGACAAGGCCCTGCGATTTGAGCAACAAGGAGACCAGAACTGGAGGATGGCCACAGCATGGCACTACCTGCAGCTTGTGATGGCTGTAGGCCCTGACAAAATTAGTGGGGAATAAAACACATTAAACACCTGTATGGAGCTACTGCTGCCATTCCAGTTAGACCAGACTGAAGATGATAAGCAAAAACAAGTTCAAAAGATCTCGGGAGCTCGCCTAAGGTCACGCAGCAGACTCAGCTGTGTAGGGAGAACAGCCTCCAAGCCTCAGAAGATCAAGTTTGTCACCTGCCCCACCAGACTTTGTTTTCGTCCCACTCATGCCCATTGCATATTTAGCTGTATCTGAAAGTTTCTTTTTGTTGAAGAGGCTGGTTATTGAAACTTAAGTGCTTAGTCTTGGCAAACTTTAAAAGAAGTCACAGCTTCAAAGGAGTTGTGGTTTAACCCCAGCTTGCAACTTAGCACCATGCAGCAGCTTGCCCACTCCCTCCTGTACTAGGATGACAAGGACAATCATAAAGGTAAAAGTGAGAGAGAAAGTTGTGATTTCAGATAAAAACAGTTAAATAATTTGAAAGGGTTATTTTTTTATAAGTAAGGAAACCCCCTCTCCACACAGCTTTTATATGCTGAGCATGGTGTCGTAATGGTCTGGAATAAGCCTTTGGTCAGTTGGGGTCAGCTGTCCCAGCTGTGTGCCCTGCCAACTTCTTGTGCACCCTCAGTGTACTTGTTGGTGCAGCAGGAAGAAAAGGCCTTGACCACACTTTCCAGCACAAATCCAAAACAGAGACCTATACTCAATACTGCAAAGAAATGCAACTCTACCCCAGCCAAAACCAGTGAAGTGTTGCAATTGAACTCTGACACCCTCACAGCAGGCGAAAAGGTATTGCACAATTCCATACCATATTTTTTCTTACTGAGTAAACCTATTTCAGATTTTATTTAAAATCATGCAATTTAATTATTACTACCTAATCTCTAAATCCCTGTTCTAAAAATTATCGGAAACAAACTATTCCTTCCCTTGCAGATATCCTCATTTCTAGGTTCACCCTGACTGCTTTTACCACTCATCCATAAAGGCACTTCCCAATAGTCTTGGTCATTTGCAGATTTTGTGTGGTCACTGAAACCATCTGCCAGCATATCCAGAAGCAGCAATGTAACTTGGCTTTTCTGAGACTAAAA
This sequence comes from Eubucco bourcierii, assembly GCA_013396675.1. NCBI lineage: Eukaryota > Metazoa > Chordata > Aves > Piciformes > Ramphastidae > Eubucco > Eubucco bourcierii. The sequence continues at coordinate 142,667 of VWZE01021904.1, read as the reverse complement.
AATCACATGCTGGAGCTAACAGCCCTGGGAACTGAGATGTCTAATGTTATTGGATGTGCTGAGCTCAGTAACAGCAAAGCACTGAGGCAGTTCCATGTGAAATCATGCATGGGTTTTAGAAGGTGACCAAGAAATATTGACATGCTAAGTGCATGTTAGTGCTTCTTCAAGAGCCATGACAGTACAATTCCCCAAACCCCAGACTCGTAGCCCAGATGCGCTTAAGCTGCTTTCCTTCCTCCCCCACCTTGTCTCAGCACTCCTTAATGATGGGGAAATGCTGAGCAATTCCAGCACTTCTTTACTATTGTGGCAGGACTTTCTTGGGTTCCAGATCATCTTGTTCTGGATGACAAAAATGCTGGACTGTAACAAAAAGGTAGTAGGGAATCTGCTCATCTAGCTAGAGAATCTTTATGACTTCACAGAAGTATCCAAATAAAGATGTCTTTTTTAGTATATTTAAGCCTTTTCCTCCTCTTCCTGTAGCTCAACGGTTGGCAAGTTTGATGGGGTTTGGGACAGAGGAGCTCTAGTAGCTGTGAATCCACAAGACAGACAACGGTTAGTAAATGTACTTTGTTATTGTCTTTTATGTATGCAGTGACATATTTTCCCTCTTGCTCCCTGTCAGTGAGTCCTCTTTCATTTAAAGGATTAACCTACACAAGTTCTTCTTGACCACGGGTGTCACAGAGGACTACACTATACATTTGTGAGCTTTCTTCAAGAAACTGCTCTGCCTCTCAGTGGGGAAATATGTGGTTTGTTCCAACACAGCAGAAGCAGAGCTGGAAGTCTCATCTGAATTTCATTACTTCCTTTTCACCCTATTTGCTTCTCCTCTCTTTGTTCTTTTACCCCTCACTTCCCTTCATTCCAGTTTTTTGTTCTTGCCTATAACCAGTCCAAATGTAGTTTGACCCCACCAGCAGGATGTTGTAGATACATAAACCTAAATTGACAGTAATCTGAAAAGATCAGTACTGTGTTGTCCACTGCATTCAAGACTGTGGCAGGTGAGTACTATGCTTTGTCTTATAGTTTTGAGAGGAATATGGAAAAAAAAAAAAAAATCTTGTTTGTGAGGCATAAACACTGACCTTTGTTTGAGATGTTTCATGTGTGACCTAAGTTTCATGCTCAGGAAATTCAAACTAAGCTTCGCTTAGTTACTGTGCAGTTCGAGTTCAGGTTGTCTCTGCACACAAATTCCTGTTACTGCTTTTGATGAATATTTTGAATGCTACATGTGAGTATTTGTACAGTTCCAAAATAATAAAGCATAACTTTCTCCTTTTAGCTATGTCAGTTTGATGATTACCCTAATGGAGAAAAAATCTTCTTACCTCCTCGTTACAGTTTCCTATGATCCAAACAAACACAAAGGTGAGACCTTTTCACTGTTTGTTCAAAGCATTTTGTGTATTTTAATACAGGTTGTATATAGAAGTGGAAGATATATTACTATCTTCCTCAGGATTTTTTATCAGCATTTTTTTTGCTAGCTGATCACATCAAAACTGTGTGTAAAAAATTGTAGGACTCGACTACTCTTATCATTCAGACACACTAAGGGTAGGTGGAGGACAGACATGCTGTGGTAACAGTGAAATAAAACTGGAAGTGTGGCTATGATAGTGAGGCTGGAAGCGTGAATGTTCAGAGTGACATCCTGTCTGACCCCGGGGAGATTGAGGCACTCCCAAAGGCATCAGCTCAGCTCTATGCAGTACTTGCAACTCAACATGTTCCCCATCTTGTGCCTCTCTCCTAGTCACTACCATGGTCTGAGTATGCTTGGAAGAGGTGAAATTCTGTAAAACTGTAAAGTATATTTTCCTTTTATAACTTTTATTAGATACTGAGGCCTGAGATATTTCAATTTTTGCTTAATTAGAATTCTCAAGAGAAATTAGTTTCTTACTGCTTTTGGGTTCTTTAATATAATATAATATAATATAATATAATATAATATAATATAATATAATATAATATAATATAATATAATAAGTAATAATATCCCTGGGGGAAAAAATAAGTCTTGTTATCATAATCAACAATAGCTCAATTATTTGTTCTCCCTCTCACATTGCTCAGCATTTAGCTTTAAATATGTCATTGGAGCATAAAGACATTGTGTGCTGGATTCACACAGTGCCCTGAGAGTGGCTGTATCCATGGCACGTTCATGGTTTCTGACAGTGTGGCTGCAGCTTGGAGATGATGCAGCAGCAGCAACACCTGAAGCTGTCTGTTGGCCCAACGAAATGCCATGATGTTTTCTGCTTCCTGCACATGGCTCTACATAGTGGGGGCCCATGGCAAGCCAAGTGCTGTGAGTGATGTAGCTGGTGCTCCCGCTTTGAGTCTTCTCTCTGATTAGTTTCACCCATTTTCTTTCAGGCCCACCATTTTATGTTCCTGAATCTGAAATTAAAAGCTTGTTTGGTAAGTAATATTTCAACTCACCCGCAGGAATTTTTTCCAAAGCAGATAACATGTTTATATGCTTCTACCCCACCCTGTGACAAGTGACAGAGAGTTATTTGCTTCTTATCTAAGGGGTGGAGTTGTGGAAAAATAATGGGGAAAATAAATACCATTTTAGCCACAGGGATTTTGTTGTCAAGGAAAACTCAGCTCTTCAAAAGTTATGAAGACAACCCAAGAGACAGATGCTGTCTCTTTCTTCCCTTTGGCATATTTTCATTCTCCCAAGATTCATACTGCATGCAGTGATTTTGTAGCTGCAGACCATTTTGTCTTTCTTTGCACTTCATGACCAGCTACTCTGGTTTTCATACAAGGTCTTTGCATACCACTGTCACCATTTCTGCTGTACTTCTGTAGCCAAAGAAGACAAATAACATGCCATGCTAACAGTACAACTCAAATCCATTAAAGTAACAAAAGTCAGAATTATGGCAGGAATTTAATTTTAGAAGTTGCTCTGACAGGCTTCCTCCTGATCTTTCAAATTTACAACTTCCAGAGAACTGTGCAGTGAGTTATTGGAGTGAATGGTTGCATCCCAGAGCAAAAGAGGCAGATAAGTTTTCTCTAGTGCAATCATGTCACTATGAGGAAAGCTGTGAATAAGATTTGGGGATTTTTTTTCCTGCATTTTTCAGTGAATAATCATCTGTTATTCTTTATTCCTGTTCAGGCAACTACTGTGAAATAAAGTGTCTTCAAAAAGTTGATGACTTTTCAGACAGACACAGACAGTGGGGACTAGATTATTTTCTGGAGGTGATATATATACTAAAGTTTGTATCTTGATTAAAATTAGTTAAAATAACTTACTTTCCATCTTGCTTTTATTTATATCTCACTTTTTAAAATGAAACATGTTTTAGGGCACTCTAAAAGCAGGTTTCATCATACAGAAAAATGCCTGTGCAACATTTTTGTCCAGTTTGCTTACCAAATCAGCTCTCCTGTATAACTGCCTTCACTGTCTGGGGATGAATGTAGCTTTTCTTAAACTCCTTGCACAAACAAGCATTTTTAAAGTATATATTTTTCCTCCATATATATTCAAATATAGCTGGTAAAAAGAAATGTTTCTGTTTCTTTATGGCCATTGCCAGTTGATAATGCCTGCCTGGTGCTCCATAGGTCAGCCTTGTCAGCTGTCAGCCCCAAGGCAATGGCAGCTGCAAATGCTGTTTCTTGCCATGCTGGCTTTGTGCCAGGCTGGGCAGCTGGGCAAGAGGGGCAGGAAGCTGGCACAAGTTGCTTCTCTCTGTCCCCATTAGTTGTGATTACAAGTCAAGAGATGAACTGGCAGCAAGCAGGTGAAAAGCAGTTGGGACAACTATGATTGAACAGGAAAGAGAAAAGGGAAGTGAACTGAGTGGTAATAAAAGAGACAGTATGGAGAGAAAATGTCCCTGCAGTTGCTGGTGAGTGTGCTGCCCCCTCCCTCACTCAAGAGGCAACTTTGGTCAGGCACACCAGCACAAGGCTTTTTAGGGTTACAGGGTTCAAAGAAAATCCACAGAGCTGCTGCTTGTTCATCTGGACCCAAAACTTCCATTGCAGGTCTTCTGTCACTCCCATATGGATACTACTGCAGTTTTTAAACATTACAGAATTTGGGGTTCTCAAAACCCATTCTCAGCCTGGCCTTCCTGGCAGCTTCTTTGGAAAATGCTGGAAAGGTACAATTACAACCAGAAGATGAGCAAAAGCCTTTTCAATGTTGTAGTCTTAAAGCTGCAAATAAGTCTCATGATTTTAGCACAGCAGTCCCCAGGCTACAGCACTCTCAGTATTGCCCATAGCTACTGGTGATTGAGAATGGAGTATGTAGAAGAAAAGAACAAGCTCACTAGTGCAAGCTGGGAGCTGCTAATTTATGATACTTCTAATTTCTGGACAATATTGCAGCTATGCCAGGTTAAAGAATTTCCTTCCTCTTGACCCAGAATTATTTTCCAATTGTAGTGTGAGAGCTGGTAGAGTTTATCTCAAGCCTGCAGATACATGACAGCTGCAAAAGGCCAGGTGCCATCATGAGGCTGCTGCATGCTCAGCGATGTCCTGCACAGGATTTTCAGGTATGTGGCAACCTGACAAGAATGATGGTGCATCTCAGGTGAGCCCTTTTAGGATGTGTAAGACAGCTCTGACACAAAGATGGTCTAGGGGTCAGAACACCTCTATGAGGCCAGGCTGAGAGCACTGGGGTTGTTCAGCCCTAGAAAGAGAAGGCTCTTGGGAGACCTTATTGTGGCCTTAAAGGAAGCCTTGAGGAAGATGGGGAAGGACTCGTTATCAGGGAATTTAGTGATGGGACAAGAGCTGGTGGTTTTATACTAAAAGGATTCAGACTAGATATAAGGAATAAAGTTTCTACAAATGAGTACGGTGAGACGCTGACACAGGTTGCCCATAGAGACTGTAGAAGCCCTGGAAACGTTTCAGGTCAAATTGTTTGTGTCTCCTAGAAACCTGATCTAGTTAAAGATGAGCCTGCTGACTTCAGGGGCCGTTTGACTACACAAACTTCACAGGTCTCTTCCAATCCAAATTATTCCGTGCATCTACGTAATCGCGACGCTTAATTACCCCGACACAGGCACCAACAGTAGCAGCCACGCCGTGGTAACACCAAGTGGCCGGGGAGGGCGGTTCAGAAGGGCGGGCTGGCGCGCCACGCGGGTGCAGCGCCCGCCCACCGGCAGCGCCGCTCCGCCAACCGGCAGCGCCACTCCGCCCACCGGCAGCACCGCTCCGCCCCCGCAGACCGCGCGGTTGCGCCTCATCGCCCGCAGAGGGGGCACCGAGTGCCTCAGTTTGGCTCGTGTCAGCCGCCAGTCGCCTTCGAACTACTGGGATGGCATCGGAGGACGAGGCGGAGCTGAGCCTGCTGGAGTGTCGGGTGTGCTTCGAGCGGTACGGCCCTGGCGAGCAGCGGAGGCCGCGGAACCTGCCATGCGGGCATGTCCTGTGCAAGGGCTGCGTGTGGGCTCTGGGGGGCCCCGAGGGCCGGCGGGTGGAGTGCCCCTTTTGCCGGCGGGCCTGCGGCTCCTCCGAGACCAGCGACTGCCTACCGCTGCTGCAGCTGTTGGAGGTGCTGGGCCCCGAGTGCACCAGCATCTCCTTGGCCTTGGGGCGGAGCGCTGGGAGAGAGGCCGGGCCGGCGCCCGCGGGCCTCGGGCTGCGGCTGACTCTGGGGGGCTGGGGGTCGCTGGTCAACCCCACGGGGGTGGCTGCCTGCCCGAAATCGGGGCGTCTGGCAGTCGCGCACGACGGCAAGAAAAGGATCCACGTTTTTAGCCCGAGCGGGTCCTGCCTGCAGCGGTTTGGGGAGCGGGGGGATGCGGACAACGACATCAAGTACCCACTTGATGTGACGATCACGTCGGACGGGCACGTGGTAGTCACCGATGGTGGGGACTGCTCTGTGAAGGCCTTTGATTTTGAGGGAAGGGGGATCCTGGCTGTTCGGGAAGGTTTCTCCTTGCCCTGGGGTTTGGATGCCACGCTGGAGAGTGAAGTCCTGCTGACCGACTCGGAGGCGGGTGCTCTCTACCGCTTGACGGCTGACTTCAAGAAGGGGAAATTAAAGAAGTGTCAGATGATCCGATCTCGGCTGATCAGTCCCAGAGGGGTTGCAGTCTCCCATACCTCGGGCGCTGTCGTGGTAATAGAGCACCTGAAAGCTCCAGGACTGAACAACAGCACCCGAGTGAAGATACTCAGTGCAGAGATGGATCTCATTGGCCAAATGGATAACTTTGGTCTGAGCCTTGTTTTCCCCTCCAAAATATATGCTACAGCTGTGGCATTTGACAAAGAAGGTCGTATTATAGTAACGGATATCTGTAGCCAGGCCATAATATGCTTAGGGAAACCGGAGGAGTTTCCCATCTTTAACCCTCTAATTAGCCATGGGCTTTCTTATCCCATGGGACTGACTTACCTGGCAAACAATTCCCTTGTTGTTTTAGACAGCGGGGATCATTCAATAAAAATATATAACTCCACCTGAATGGGTTGAGATGCATGCTACTACATGTTCAAGATGCTTTTGGCCATAAAGCAAAGTTCTGGTGTTAGTAGGTGTGTAGCGAGGAAGTACTTTCTGGGCTTGAAGTACAGGTGCTGTCTTTGACCATCACATGCTTTCTGCAGAAGTTATGTCAGAATCCCTTGCCTGTCCGTGGGAGAAGACCTGGCCACTGCACACTGTAGTCAACAGTGAATCAACCAAACTAATGATCTGGCATTTTAAAACTCTTCTATACCTTGACAAACAAATGTTTTTGGTACTTTTTGACAAGAAGTAACAATGGCATTTGGAATGGAGTAATCAAACACCAGAGCCTGGAGAGAAAGTGATGCGTCGTTTGTTTATGCTTCCAGCATGCGGTTTTCATTATTCTTTGCTAAGCGTAGATACACACGTGAGAGAGAGTTTCTGTTTTCAGGATTTCTGCACGAGGAAGGAGACTGAGTTGATGAAATTATAAGAGAAACGGAAACTTCAACACCACCTGAATCCAGCGAAGATCATTGCAATGGAGGAGCAATGATGTGTGAAGTGAATTGGTGCTCAAAGCCTATTTTCTCCATACCAAGGAAGCATGATTCTGGGAGCACTCTACTAGTTTACTCAAAACTTTATTAGGATTGTACTGTAGCACTTGGTCTACCTGTATAATGCACAAGTCTGTGCCGTTATCTAAAGATGATTTGGTGTGTGGTCATCAGCATGGGCAGCTTTCCCTAAAAGCCCCTTGAAGTACTTGTGTTTAGACCACAGATACTTCTGCATATATAAAATGGAGTTGGCCTTGCAGCTAACACAGCAATGATTGGGAATTTCCAATACTGCCTGCCTGTCTTGTCGTTAATATGGTACTGTTTCACCCTAAAGTCCAAGATTAAACTGAAAATTGAAATATTGGTGAGAAATAATAGAGAAAGGGGGATGTAAACCTCATTTTCCCCCCTAGCTTCCAAATAAGATTTTTTTTTTTTTTTTGTGAACACACAGAAGATTTAGATTGTGTTGTATTTCCCTGGAAACAGTTTCACTGTGGACAGAAATTCTGTGGCCTTACTGCATTGTGGAAATTAAGGTACCTTAATTTTCTGGAGAAGGTTTTAACACTCCCACTAGAAGTCATTGCTGCATTTTTAGGTGTTTACTTGCTGCTAAAATTATTACTTAAGCAGTTCAGCATTAGAAGGAAGTTAGGTGTAAGTGCTGTTTGAGGTAGAGGCAAATAGGCATCAGACTTTTGAGGTGATTTATTTAGTCACTGCAACCATTAATATGAATTAACATAATTCGACATTCTCAGGCAATCTTTCTAACAGTAAATCTCTAATCACACTTTTGGTCTGACTTTAGGTCATATAGTTTAAAATGAAGCAGTTTAGCCCTCTAATTCAGACAATGTATTAATCTGTTTTATGTGAAAAGTTACATAAACAAACCAAATTTATTAGGTGTAGGTGTCTGTAAAGGTAATTCAACAATGATCTGCCAATGAAGTGTAATTTGCATACCTATGTTGGATAATTTAGTGACAGCACCTCATATCTTTTTGTCAAGGGTTTCTCTTGTTACAATCCAGTTTCACCATTGTGGTTGCCTTGTACATGTTTTTTTCTTTTTTGGTTGGTTGTTTTTTGTGTTTTGGGTTTTTTTCCTAATTTGGAAATATCCTGCTATAAAGTTTTTGTAGGGTCATTTGTTGCTATTGAAAAATACTGGACTTGCATGTTTGGTCTTTTCTAGCCTTCTCTACTGTGAGGTCTCACTGCAAATGCCTTTGGTGGGACCAGAAGTACTTCTTGGCTCTTATGCAGTAGGTGTACAGCCCTGAGCAGGAGCACTCTTGAAGGGTTAGGAAGGAAATTCACTAGAGCAGTAGCTCCCCTGCATGACATATTCATTTCTAGGTTCCAAGGAAACATCTGTCTTTGAGGAATATAGAACTAACCAGATGACACTGTCTTTGGGGAGCTGCTGTGTTTCAAATGAAATCCATGCAATACCACCAGTTCTGTATTCATTAATAGTTTATCATGGTAGTACTTCCTCTGGACTGTAGGCTGTGAGCTTTCATCTCCTCAAACCTTTGTGTGCACTCTGAACTTGGTTTTGCTACTGAGATCGTGACTGGGCAAGTTTTCTAGCACCTGTTGTCATGTAGGTAGCTTCCCACTAGCTGAAATGCTGAATTTAAATATTTGACTCATTTGATTCTGAATCTACAGAAACTCCCATTGTTGCCCGTTTTGCTCATATATGTCAAAGGGTAGGACCTGGCTGTCCACTAAATGAGTGACACATCCTCTCTATTAATTCCTCTCCCTTCCCAGAGGGGAAAAGAAAGGGATTAAGGAATTGGAAAAGAAAAGAAAATAGCTTTAATGAAACAATATCAATAAAATTAAGTAGATAGAAATATATGCAAACCGAACATTGAACCCAACCCCTCTGATATCACCACTGATGCTGTGGGCAGGCACTGGGAAGGTCCCAAACTGGATTCAGTGGCAGATGGGAACCATGTTCAGGAGCTGGATTCTGGAACTGGATTCAGGAACACGTGGATCAGGACTGAAAGCAGAAGGGACAGAGTCCTCCTTGGACACCAACCATTAAAGAAGAGGAGCTCATCCCTCGTGATCCCTCAGTTTTATACTGAATATCATGTACATGGAATGGCATTCCTTGCTGGTCAGTTTAGGATCACCTGCCCTGTCTGTGTCTCCCTGTGGGTGCAGCCTTTTACCTTCTGCACCGCAGTGTGGTGCACAAGATTTAGCAATGACTTTGATCTGAACACCAATCCTTAGTACTAACTCTAAACATCAGTATTACCACTGCTAGAAGCAGGCACTGCCTGCAAAAACACGCTGTTAACTGCAGAAAGTGCTGTTACTTTGGAGAAACTAAGCTGAAAGGTCTAATCACTGAAGAGAATTAGTTCTGTTCTAACTCAAAGCAGGACAGTCTCCTTTGGTATATAACTAGAAAGTGTGTGATGTGTCAGTTTGTAGGTGAAATAAGCTTTGTGCCTTTATTTTCTACATTCTATATTTGCTATATATTATCTCCTTCAGTCTGTGCTTCACCTACTTACTGAAAGGAAATGTGGACTTTTTCTATAAGGATGTAGCTGTCTTGCTACAAAGCTTGGCATTTGGTGTTGTACAACGCTGCATGGAAGAAACTATGGCATTCCGTCAGTTCATTTGATGCAGGTGTTTAAATTGAGAAACACGTAAGGGAGTTGAGAACATGGAAAATACAGCAGTAAACCTGCTTTTTTAAAAACCTCTTTTTAAAACTTGTTTTTAAACCTGTTTTGTTTGGGGTTTTTTGTGGGTTTTTTGTTTTTGTTTTTTTTCCTTACACAAGAGAATATAAGAGAGAATGGGAGATCCACCAACATGCCGATAACAAACTAAAAAGCCTTTGGCACTTTTGCTCACTCTTGCCTCTTTTATGCATATATGCACATTTGCCCTGTAGCTACTGCAGATACCTATTGCCTTCAGGATGATACCTTTATGCCATCTGCTTTTTAAAAGCTCAGAAAACACATACTGCTTTGTGGGAATGTAGTCACAGATTTCAAAAGAAGAAAAAGTTGTGTTTTGATACAGGGATGGTAAAGGACAAGGAGCCCACACCTGAATAGATATTATTAGGTGGATGATGCTTTGGGGGTTTGACTGGGTATGCTCAAAATGGGGATAGCAAGATATGTGCTTACCTTTGGAAAAGGATGTGGCCATTTCATAGAGAAAGTAACATGGGACTGCGTCTAATTGCTTCATAGAATGGCTTGGGTTGGCAGTGAGCTTTGAAGGTCGTCTAGTCCACCCCTCCTGCAGTCAGCAGGCACATCTTCAACTAGATCAGGTTGCTCAAAGCCTTGTCTAACCTGACCTAGAATTTTTCCAGTGATGGGGCATCTACCACCTCTCTGGGCAACGTGTGGCAGTGTTTCACCACCTTCATTGTAAAAAGTTTCTTCCTTAGACCTAGTCTAAGTCTCCACCCTTTTAGTTTAAAACTATCACCCTCTGTCCTGTCTCAACACACCCTGCTAAAAAGTCTGTCCCCATCTTTCTTATAAGTCCCATTTCATTACTGAGAAGCTGCAATAACATCTCCCTGGAGCCTTCTCCAGACTTAAGTGATAGTTACTGTTGCATTTATTTTATATTTTTTTTAAAGAGCCTAAGCTAAACTTTGAAGTTAAACCTCTGCACCTCATGCTCTAACAATTTGGATTAAAACAAATATAACTGACAGTATTCCCCTAATGTCCCCTCTGCAGCCCCTGCTAGAGATCGGTATGTCTGTTGTGTGCACACACGCTGTAATTCCTGTTAGTTTATTTTTAAACATTGATCTCAGGTTGCTATGACTGTATATAAATATACCAGGGTATGTTTACAGTGTTAAGGAATAAAGGAGGCAGTGGAGGCTCTGGGTAGACCTTACTGCTGCCTTCCAGTAGTTACAGGGCAGTTATAAGAAAGATGTGGCCAGCCTTTTGAAATGGTTGGGAATTAATTGGCTGAGGCAGGAATTATAAAAATAGAGTTGTTTTATTTTCCAACGAAGCCACGCCCCCAAACTATATACAATACTAGTTAAATTTTATTTACAGATTCTAATTTGGTAAGAAATCTTCACAAGGATGCTCATGGGCAATTTTAGTAATTTAGGAAAAGTCAGAAAATGGAAAAGGCTAAGCTGCCAGACAGCTTTACCCCACTTATAAATCAGGCTGAGCAGAGAGCCTAGGGAACAGCAGATTTTACTCATGGAGGTGAAGTAGAAATTTAGAGATGGCCTCTGATGAATCTCTGCAGCAGCCTCTGAAACTCCAAGCTATGATCCAGTCATGTATCCACATGGCATTAAGGCCAATGTGAATAAAACCTGCCGAAGTGTCTGTAGACGCAGCTTCCACGAGACAAAGGAGAAGCATTGTCTTAGCAGTGCAGGGAAAAAAGCCAAACTGCTGCCACTGTTCCTACGAACAGCAGCAGTTTACGGCAGAGACCGAGGCAGGGTCCTTTCAGCAGGAAACCAGGATGCAGTGGTCCAAGAGAAGCCAGGTCTGGGCGCTGCTGGCAGCTCTCTCTCGAATGGATCTAAGGACTTGATGACTTGGAGACTTGTGGGGGAGCGGAACGAACTGTGCAAGAGCAGGACTAGAGTGGAACTGCACAGAATGGTGTGAAAGTGGGAACTGTGCAGGCTTTTTTCCTCACTCCATCTATGATCTTCCTAGACAAATGTCTCCAATGCCAAATATATACTGGGCATGAAGAATTCAGCCAATCACCAGCTGATTCCAGTGCAGGCTTTCCCATGGGTCAGTACATGTGTGGAAAAGGGCACCTTTTGCTGTTCCCCCTTCAAGTCCGGCGTGGGGCGATAAGCAGTTCTTCCCCCATTCAAACCTCCAGAGACAGATGAGGGGGAAGAAGGGATTTTGGAGTGCCCTGCCACTCCTTTTTAGCAGGGCCTGTTATGAGAGGGCAAGGGGCGCCCTTGCACCCTGCACAGGAGGAATTTGCCTTTGCTGACTTAAATATTTGTGGTCTTTGTTTCTGACTCTGCTCAGAGACCATCCTTGTAGTTTGCAAGTCACCTGTGAGTCCCAGCTTGCTTCCACAGCTTTTGCAAATGAGTTCTAACCTCAACCTTCATTCAGGTATCTCAGGAAAACTGACATCTTTAAGAAAGTAGCAAGTAGCCCTTGTATAGAGAGTTTGAATTTACTGATACTAAACTTTTCTCCCCTTGTTACCTTTGATTCCCCTGTAGGCACACCCGAAGCTTTGGTATAGGATCCACTATCCTACTCAAGTCTAGTGGGAAATGACTCACAAGAGTTGCCTTTTGTAACCTTCTTGTCAGTTCTGTCATGCAGCTTCTTGACTGGCCTTTTCCAGCCTCAGCAATTGCTGCCTGAGTTGCCAGCTCATCTGATGCAGCAGGCTGTCTTGGTTTGACCATCTGTGTCCAAAAGTGCATCCATCTGAACGGAGGATCTTCCAGGTGGAGTGCAAAGCCTCCAGCAACAAGGGAGCTTTCTCCTGACCTTGAGAGACTTCGGCCTGTCCACACACCTTGCCTGTGTGAACTGCTGTGCCACACCCTTTCTGACACACCACACACTGTTTGCTGCACCTGTTCATTGGCGCTCGGTGTCGCTGGCACTCTCTAAGGAGATTTAAATAACCAGTGCTGGGTTTTAGCAGTGCCCCTTCAGGGCCATGTCGGTCTCCCTTGCTCATGAGATCTGGCGAGTCCCGCCAAAGCTGTGCTGTACTGGGACCTCCTCCCCCCTTCCCTAAAAGGCCGATGACTGCCTTGCCTCAGCCCAATCTCCTGGGATCCTGGGATCAAAAAGGCACTGCTGCACAATGTTAAGTGCATGTTGCTGAAAATCCCTTGTTTAAATAGCCCCCTGGGTCCTAGAAACATTCCATTACTGCTGCCTCAGTCTTGCTTGCAAGATCTGGTGGCTCCTGCCCACTTTGTGCGCTGGGACCATTGCAGCTCCTGAGATCACCCTGTGGCCACTCCACAATGGTGACTGATGATGTTGTTAGTTCCTTTGATGCTTCCTACAAATCATGGAAGTCAATACTTTTTTAAACCACATTGTATCCTTAAATAATTGCTTTCAATGTGCTCCACAAAGATATGTGGTCTCAGAGTTCTGAAATGTTCTAAGGTGTACTGCTATAAAACCCCCATTGTAACAATGAAGTTACTTATTTCACTTTCAAGATACAAAGGAGGGGAGGAGATTGACTCTAAAGAGAAGAAAAAAATTAATGAAAGATGTCTGCTGCCTAAGCAGAGGGTGAGCACCACCAAGCCAGAGCAGTTCGCAGCCATCCTTCCAGTAGAGGGAATGCATTCTTTGGAGGTGCAGCATTTTTGCTGGACAATGGACGGGACAATAAGGGCCGCTGACTCTTGATTTGTATTGACCTCTGCCGAGGGAGCAACCTACACTTGAAAGATTTCCCAGGCACAATTAGGTACTTTTCAGATGGTAATCCTTAGGGGAGTGATTTGTTACTCTCAGCTCAGTATTTGTAACAAAAGTCTGTGGGCCATGAAGACTTGGTGCACACTAAGCGTTTTAGGAAAATAGGTTCCCTATAATTGAATAAACACCTAAATAGCATTTTTCTAAATATTTCTCCTAAGTAATGATTGTTCTTTGGAAACAGGTGAGCATTATATGGGCAGTGAGTTGAGAACAAATTCTTCTTTCATGGAATATATTGGAGAAGAGAAGGCTCAGGGAAGACTTTGTAGCTACATTTCAATAGCTGAACAGGACCTACATGAAGGCTGGGGAAGGACTGTTTAGAATGGCTTGTGGTAACAGGACAAGGGGTAATTGTTTTAAACTGGAGCTGGGTAGATTTAGGTTGGACATGAAGATGAAGTTCTTTACAATAAAAATGGTAAAATACTGGAACAGTTTGCCGAGGGATGTGGTTGAGGCCCCATCCCTGGAGACACTCAAGATCAGACTCAATGTGGACTTGGGCAGCCTGATCTAGTTAGAGGTGTCCCTGCTCACTGCAGGGTAATTGGACAAGACGATGTTTGAGGTTCCCTTCCAACACGATGCAATATGTCAATATTGTTTGGGGGTTTTTTTTGTTTTTTTTTTTATCAGAAAATATTGCTAGTCAGAAAATACTGACTCTACCATTTAAAATACTCCAATGAAAGAGCTTGTTTTGAGAAAACTGAAGCTATAAAAATATAAAGATAAAATTGGTCCTTTATCAAAGCTTGCTTCTAAAACTTCTAATACAAAGAGTATGATCTTAAAAGACCTGTCACACCTACTGTCAAGGGTTAGGGCTGGAAACTAGAATGGTTGAGCATTAATCACTGCTAGAAGCAGGCACTGTGACAACAAGCCATTTAACTGCAGAAACTGCAGTAACAGACTCAGCTGAAAAGGTAAAGCACTGAACAGAATCAGTTCTGTTCTAACTCAAACCAGGACAACTACAGATACACAAAGGGTTAACTCATTTACTGTTTTTGTTTGTTCTAAATATAAATAGATAACACATTAATGTTCTGTTTGAATTATTTCCTGAATAATAGGGGCTATGGAATTTAACCAGTATTTAATAACCACTGACCTGTATTGAGAGTAAGAAACAAAGAACAATTGCGTCTTCTATTATCACACACCAAGGTAATGTGAGAAGAAATATAATGCCGTTAGAGATATGCTTTATAAGTTAATCTATCAAAAAGAGTCAGATTAAGTATTAAAAATTTACAAGAATCTTCATATGAAAAGGATGTGCCTGACTCCCTTATTTGTCACAGTTTTTAATTAGGTAGGAATTGGGGCTCTTCAGGGAGTTCTGCATCAACTTCCAGTCAACATACAGCATCATATTATGGAGCCATAAATATTTCAAATGCATTTATTAGTCTTTTTCTATTCTTGATATTCCTTAAAGTGACTTGTTTGAGTTGAGGCTTGCTCAGTCATGAATAGTTCATTGTGCAGTCATGAGTACTGAGTATGGAATTGTCCACATAAATCACAGAATCACAGAATTAACCGGGTTGGAAAAGACCTCTAGGATCATGAGTCCAACCTATCACCTAACCCCTCTAATTAACTAAACCATGGCACTAAATGCCTCATCGAGTCTCCTTTTAAACACCTCATGGGGTGGTGACTCCACCAGCTCCCAGGGCAGCCCATTTCAGTGGGCAATCAATCTTTCCGTGAAGAATTTCTTCCTAATGTCCAGCCTAAGTCTGCCCTGGTACAGTTTGAGACTGTGTTCTGTCCTGACTGTGTCCTCTTGTTGTCACTGGGAGAAGAGACCAACCCTTGCCTGGCTACAACCTCCTTTCAGGTAGTTGTAGAGAGATAAATATATGCTGCGGGACTGGGCTTGAAGTCAAGTAGAGAGGCTAGTGCAGAGGTTGACCTTGGAGAAGTCATTGCAGCAGGCTTTGTTATGACAATTTCTGGGAGTGCCGTTTTGGGTTTTTTATGTTCTGGAAGCCCTGGCCATGTTGCCCATATTGTAACTAGTTATGACTTTCTTTCAACATCAGAAATCTTTTTAAACAAATGCAATGGTTTAGCTTTTCTTATTTATTTCTTTATAATCTACTGAACAATTTATTGTTTCGTAAGACTCCATCAGACTAAGCTGATTCCTTTTTGGAATATGAGGTTGCTCAGCAACCAGCAATCTAAGACAAGACTCACTCTGGACTGTCAACAAGAGAGACCTTATACTTGAGCTACTTTTGCGGATCCTGAAGAGGAGGTTATTAGTCTTAGCCATCGGATCAGGAAAGTTATGTTGTTTTCATTGTGGTAGGACTCAGTGTAGATGCTAGGTCCCAAGAAGACTGTATGAAAAGATTCCTAAGGTTGTGAGGCAGTTAGCCACTTTTTGTTGAATTTCAGATGCAGGAATGCCAGCTTTTAAAAACCAGGTGGAAAGTGCATTGTTTTTCACCTAGTATGAGAAAGTGAAATTGAAGTTGTCCAAGGCCTAAGATTAGAGCTACAGATCCATTGGTCTATTTATCACTTATTTTCTAATGTTCATAAACCTGTTTGTTATTTGAATGGTGTTATCATTATGGTATTATTTGTCTTACATTGGCATTGCATCAGTGGTACTGAGTGTGGTAGAGTTAAAATTACCCCCTCAATATGAAATCACCAGACTAGCTCAGGTTTGGAAGTAAGATAACAATATATATTTACAGTAAACTACAATCTAAAAGCATGTAATACAATGCATATGTACAAAATATATTTACAATTATTGACAATTTAGAAATAACAGAGAGATCCATCCCTAGAAAAACCCAGAAGGGCCTAACAGCCACCTTCTTCTGCCCCCAGAGAGAGACACCTAGGCTCCCACTGTTATCTATTCAGCCAAGGTTAGTGTAGCCATGCAAGATCAGGCCAGCTTGGGGACAAGAAGATAAGGAAGAGGCAGGAAGCAGCAGTGAGAAGAACAATTTATGCAACAGATTATATACTAGCCCAGCAAAAAAGTGAAATGATACAGACTAATCTAATATTTTATTCTTTAATAACCAATCCTCAGTTTTATTTATTTTCTATTTTAAAATGTCTAGAAAGTTCCTACTTCCTGTTTATAATTTAGGATTCAGTTAGAGTGCTAGCTCTAAACCACTACACTGAGATAAAATACAAAGTTGGCTGCTTAGAAAAAGTTCACAATATAAGTGATAGGAAAGGGCTTCAGTCATTCAGGGAATGCATTTGGGAGACAGGCATGAATGCTGTATTACAGAAGAGAAAAGGGTGAAGGACTGTACATTTAAACTATGTGTGGGGAACCCTTCTACCCTAGATCCTCCAGTGCAGCTCCACGTGTAATACTGACTGTGGGAAGCACTAAATTGGAAGTTACTAACTTGTGAGTCATTGGCTTTTTTTTTTTTCCTTTTGTGTGGTTTCCTGTATTAGCAACAGACTGGTCCAAATGATCCAGATGCCTTCCTGTATTGATTTCATGGATGACTCCTCTAACTGGTCTGAATTTTCCTTTGAAATGCTAATACAGACAAACTACAAAAAGCTTGGATATGCCATCTCTTCCTCTCATTTTGTCACCTATAAAAAGCAAGACTTTTTGACATGAATTGAAGAGGATGAAGTTTAAAGTGGCGTAACAACAAAGAACACACAATGTCTGCACTAGTTTACAGTCTTCAGTCTAAGAAAATGAGAGTATGATCTGTTGTTGATACTTTGTTGTTGTGGTTGTTGATCGTGTGATGATTATATTTGATCTGCTTTCTTCAGGCTGGGGAGAAGTGGGTGGAGGAATGGTTGGGTGTTTTGTTTTCTAAATGGAAGATCCTGAGGCTTGTTGTGCATTTTAATTAGCACCTTCAACACTTGTTTCCACCACATAAGGGAACTGATGAAACTTGTTGAACTCAATGTGAATCTTCCTGTTGACTTCACTAGACAGTAGACAGAGCCAAGATATTTGCTGAGCTGACTTCCATATGTTTTAACAAACACAATTCCACCTACTCTCTCAAGGCTTTGCCTTACTCACCTTCCTTATAATGCTGATATCCCAGTGCTGTTCTCTTTTCCAATCCATTTCAAGCAAGATCTTTTCCTCTCCACACGTTAGAAAGATAATCCACATTTGGCTAGAGCACATATTTGCAGGCATTGCTAATTGCAATTGCGTAAGGATAAATTTTGGCTTGGCCAGCATGGTTACTAGTTCAGCTTACTTAGCAAGCAAGCTTGGTGGAGGTACTCCTCCCTCCCCACCCTCCTCCTCCTCCTCCCAGGGGCAGAGCCCTTGTTCCAAATCTCACACAGAGTAGTCAGCAAAGTTCAGCTGCTCTCTGAAAGCAGAAAGTAAACATGGAGACTCTGAGTGCAAAGGAGTTAAAAAGGAATGCTGTACTTCTGTTCCTAGAGGCTGCTGCCACTCATCAGGCTACTTATATTTACACCTTTCCTGTTCATCCCTCCCCAGCAAAAAGCAGCCTCTGAAAACAGCCTCAGCACTACTGTGTGTTAGACTGTGTGTAGTATCTGAGTGCTAACTCAAGAGATTTGGAGACTGCAGGCTCATTCTACCTGTAGTATGAGTATTCTACCTGCACACACCTGCACTTGGCAAAACCATAATCATTAGTGGTGCTGTGGACACTATCTGTGAACTGGTGTTCTGTTCACAAGTGCCCTTAGTCTCATTTTGGGACTCATAGGCACAGGAGTACTGCAGGGATGTGCTGCAGTGATGCTTGCATACCAGACATTCCTTATCATAATGATGAATAGGGGTGAGAGCTTTCTGGGTAGGGGGAATAATGGGAGGGTTGTCCCTTCTCCTTCAGATTGCTGGGCCTGGCTACTGATTTGAATTGTAAATAATGTTACAAACCAGCTGTGGCAGTTTGTCACTTCTCAGGAGAAGTATCACATTTCTACTAATATGTAGTGGAAAAGTAGGAGGAAAGAAAAAATCATAAATCTCTACTAATTTAGCATCAGCCTCTTTTATAACTTAATTGTTGTATTAGTGACAGGGAGATAGTGTCAGTTCTTTTGGGACCCTGTGATCTTACTTTTTTAGCAGTACAAAACTGTTTCCTTTTCCTTCCTTTTCCACCACCATAAACTATTATCAAAATGATGTTTTAGGACTGTAGAGTGGCATGTGTCTTGTAGAACAGGTTCCCTGCTATCATGGCATCTAATACAATCAAGCTTACTTGTAAAGTTATCTGCTTTTAGTCCTCTCTTCTTCTGTGTAAGAGGCCACTCATTCCCCTGGCGGTACACGTCAATTCATTTCTAGACTGAGTGTGTTTTAAGCCAGAACTACAGAAGGCAGGGACCTGGAAGGGACCTCTGGTTCACCTCCTCTGCTCAAGCAGGGGCACCAAAGCCAGTCCTACAGAGCCATGTCCAGACAGCTTTTGAATGTCTACAAAGATGGAGGGTCCACCACCTCTCTGGGCAACCCATGCCAGTCTCAGTTACCCTCACAGTAAAAAAGTGTTTGATGATGTTCATGGGCAGCCTCCTGTGTTTGAGTTTGTGCCTGCTGCCACTGTTGCTGAGC
Organism: Eubucco bourcierii; assembly: GCA_013396675.1. Lineage (NCBI taxonomy): Eukaryota > Metazoa > Chordata > Aves > Piciformes > Ramphastidae > Eubucco > Eubucco bourcierii. Next base: position 123,494 of record VWZE01021904.1, on the reverse strand, counting down.
ACCACTGGAAAAAAAGCCTGACTTTGACTTATTTGTACCCTCTCTTCAGGTGTTTAATACACATTGATAAGATCCCCTCCTTGAGCCTCCTCTTCTTCAGGTTGATCAGTCCCACCTCTCCCAACCTTCCCTCATAGGAGAACTGCACCAATCCCTTTATCATCATGGCCCTGCACTGGTCTTATTCCAGTAAGTCCTTCTCTTTCTCCTGCTGTGGACCTCAGAACTGGATACAGTATTCCAGATGTGGCCTCAGTAGTGCTTAAAGTGGAATGATCACCTCCCTTGACCTGCTGGCAATACTCCTAGTGCAGCCCAGAATAAAAGGGCTGCATGAAAGACAGTTTACATCCATTGGTTCTTGTGCTAGCATTTGCCTTGAATTTGAGTAGCACCATGCTTCAAACTGGCCTGAAAGGAAGTGTAAACAGTCTTCATTTTGCTAGACTAAACAAAATGAACTTTCCTAGTCTGCTGTTGCTTGATAATATTTGCAGCTTGTCAGTCCTCCAAGTAACGCTTTTGTGGGTCTTTCCAGTTCAAACTCCTCATCCCTAAATGTTGTACTGAATTTTCCAGACGGAGTCTCAGAAGTGCTTTTTACAATGTCACCTGTACCTCTTCTTTAACAGGAGGAAATAAATGAAGTGATAATAGCCCAAACTACAGATGCCTTTGTCACAGTGTCACTTGGTTGTGAATCCAGGCTGAATACCTACAGGCCTGCTCTGCCCTGTCTAAGCTCCTCTCACAGATGGTTAGTCTCATCTATACTGAACTAAAGTTTCTAAAAGAGTACTGCAATATTGTATTAAAGAAAGGGAGAAAATGTCAGACCTGAGCAGTGAACTTGCGTTTGTTATTTTTTCCCCTCACAGCAAGGAACATTTCAGATGGATGGAGACACACCAGGAACACTTGCTCTAGTCATTCATCTCTGATCCTAGAGTACGAGAGTCTCAGGCACCCAGCATGGGTGTGGAAGCAGAGGTAGGGTACTAGCAGAGGACCCTGTCCAGGTAAAGCCAAGAAGGTCACACAAAACATACATACATTAGTTTGCAAGAACAGATTTAGTCTGTTGACCATTGAATGGACTTGTAAGCCACTTCTCATCATAGTGGAGGTAGATTTAAGATGCAGCATCTGTTGGAAGCAACACACTGTGCAGGAGTCTAAACATACAGCTGTAAGCCACCTCATGGAGCTTGGAGCAACCTCTCAGGCAGGATAATGTTTGTGTATATATTCTGCATTGTTCCTAACACTGGCAATTAGAGCTACTTTTCCTTCAGAGTGTCAGAATAGCATCTGTCACCACAGGCCCTTTCTGGGCCCAGAGTGTTGCCATAAATATGCTAGACATCAAGGATGATTTTCATGCCCCTAGCATAGCTTTAAAGACAGTCAAAACAGATCTCTAATAAGACAGGGATGGCAAACATCCAGCCTGACTAACCTTCAGCCTGAATTTGAAGCAAAAAATGAGATAGAAGAGCAGCCTGAAAAGTCATTGGGTGAAGTGCTCTGTAGTGAATTTGGTGCACCTGTCCAGTGGGGTTACTCACAAAGCCCAGTGATGCAAGACAGAAATTTGGTACGCACTGTACAGTTATAGGCAGGCCCTTGCTTCTTTAGGTGCTCTCTAAATGCACATTATTCAATCAAAAAGACAAGTTTGTGTGTATAACAGGACACTCATTTGTGTCCTGTCACAAAAATAACCTCCCTCTGATCTTGTGGCTTCTCTGTTTTGGATTCCATAAGATTCTAGGGGGGTTGGAGAGGGAGTGTGTGTAGTTGTATAGCCTTTGGGGCCCTTTGTCCCCAGGACAGGATAAAAGAGCTGAATTAAGGTACAGAGAGAGCATAAGGTGTTGTTATGCTGTACATATATATGTAAGTATACATTGTACATTTTTATTGCCTTTTATTGTGCTGGTTTGAGGCTAATTGGAATATTTTAATGAAAAAAAATAGATTATAGGCTGTGAAAAAAAACAACAATGGTGATGTCTACTTCACTCACAGACTTGCTGAGATGTATAAAAACAAGGACACAAACATAGATAACACAGAGGGTCTCTCCCTGTTGGAGTCGGTGTCTCTGCTCCCTGGGCTTCAGCTGTGTAACCCAACTAATCATTCTGCTTCTAACCCCCCTTGCAGATCCTCCAAACTCACCTTGCACATAAGGCAGACCCTGGGATAAGGTAGAGGGGTGGAAAGAAGGTGGAAGGGAGATTGGGAGCCCCTCCTGGGGACTCTGATTTCTGGGATGGGTATTGTGGTTCTGTGTTACCTTTAACTTGTATATTTCTGTATATTTCTGTAAATATTCATGTCTATTATGTATGTATCTGCTTGTATATTGTGCTAAGCTGTAAATACAGCTTCACTCCTTAACTTCCAGCCAGCTGAGTCCAGCTGGGTGATTTTCATAGAATGGGGAGCAGGTAACTCTCAAAACATCACATATATTTTTATATTTAGTTTCTTTTGTACATACAATTCCATTTTTGCTTCCAAGTTCTGAATGTAGCAAAATTGCTCCTTGGGATGCAGATTTCCAGAAAGGATTACTGAGGGAGGATCCAGTCCAACTCATATTGATGCTCTTTCCTGAACTGTGGATTGATGTACAAATATATGAAAATGTTGAAAGGGAAGAAACAAAAATGAAACAGATGGGAAGCAAGAGACAGAGATTCAATCCTGGCCCTAATAAAGCTGTAAAATTCCTGTTGACTGCAGTGGTACAGAGCCAGGATGAAGCAGGGGGTGAAGGAAAACTGGAACAGAAAAATAAATGAGGGAAGTATAGTTTCAGATTATTTCATTCCTGTGTCCCCATTCATGTTCCACTCAACCACCATCAGTCTTCACTTTCTCCAGCTCTCATCTTTTCTCACTGACAAAGCATTAAGTTGTTATTTCTTATCTGGTATCATCCATCCATCCATCCATCCATCCATCCATCCATCCATCCATCCATCCGTAAGCATGCCTGGGATAGCTGGCAGCTAATTCTGATAGGTGAACAACCTATCAGAATGCCTCACTAGTTCCCACAGGGCATGTAAACTGAACAAGTTAACAAATGCTGACAGGTGAAAGACATTCATCCACGGTTGCTACTGGTTGCAAAGACAGATGTAAAGGATTCCATAAGGTAGCTGTGTACAGTGCCAGAAGAGAAACATTAGCTTCAACTGTGCTTACTTCCCACCACCCTTCACAGATTGCATTTTGGGCTACTGAATGATCTCATGGAGGTTCTGTAATGTAACTCTCTTCCTATCCTGCTGTAATGCCAAAAGTTTTGGGGAGAGCACAAATAAATTCCGCTACATGCTTACTGCCTAATGGATGTTGTTAGGTTGTAGTACAGGTGTTGGCAATAGCCTTTTATCAAGAGGACAGAAAAACTTGGTGGAAGAAGTGCTTCGTTCTTACCAATGGTTTTTCAGGACTTGTTGATGTGACAGAGCAAAAATTATTTTCCCAATTACCTAACACTACAAAATAATCAGGATTTCACAAGAAGAGAACAGCTGCACTCTGTGTTAGAATGAACTAAATCACATCTCCCTTTTCAAGTGCTTTTGTATGGCTGGCTTCTGTACCTGCAAATGGTGGAAATATAATTCACAAGCCTATTTCAGACACCAGCAATAATTTCTTTCCAAGATTATTCTCACAGCTAAAATCACAGTCAATCTCATTAAGACTCCCCTTAGTTTCTCTTCAGCTAATACAATGTTTTATATTTAATCTTGTGATGACATAGTTTTTCCACTAAGAGGTGGAAAAATTAAGACAGAAGGGAACATTTTCCCTTCCATCTGTTGGCCGTCTTCTCTTTCCCAATGGTGTCCAAGTTTCACTGAACAACTCCCTTTCTGAATGGCCATTTCAGACTTCATACCTTATCTTGAGCCAGTGCTTGCTTTGATCTGGGTTCCTACAGTCTATACTCATAAGCAGTATGTCTCATTTCAACATTGTTCCTTTTCTTAACTCGTTGAGCCACAAGCTTATGACACATTTCATAATGAACTTCATTCCTTATGCCTACTTCCACAGGCAAGAAATCTGTGTCTGTCAGCTTCTGCTAGTGACGTACTCCAGATGCCCAGCTCTATTTGGTAACATTTCCATTTCATGGCACTAAATGCGTCTCTCATTTCCTTTCAGCATTCCAGCAAGCCATAGCCACTTGGTGCAGCCAGGCCTCCTCCAGAGACATTCCTCTCCTTTGCTTTGCAGGGCTCTTCTGACTGGTGTGCTGGCAGCTGGGTGTGTGTGTGATTTTTTTTTAGCCACATCCATTGCTTTCCTTTTGTTTGAAAGGTCTGCTCTTTCTTATGTAGCTGTGGATTCATCATTTGTTGTTTAGCCTGTTCTACTTACAGTGGTTTAGCCTCAAAGTAGACAGAATAATCCCACTTGGGTTTGAGCCCTGTCTTTTCTGTAAAGAAAACATTACAGACATCATTATTTTGCACTGGGATTCCTGCCGGTTAGCTGCATTGGCAGTAGGGATCGATTCATTGGAAGATATTGTACTGAAGCTAAGAAAACATTTCTGGGGAGAAACCAATGTGTTAAAAGAAGACTTCAAAAAGAAGGCTATTTTGAGGTCAGAAGCCTACTGCAGTTTAAGCTAAAAATCTTTCTTGCCTTGTCCACCGGAAGCTTACCCATTCTTGGAGCTCCTGGTTGCTGGAGTAATGCACTGCTGTTTGCAACATTTTGTTCTGATGCTGAGATTGACGCTAGTAGATGGACACAACTCTGTCCTGCAGCATTTGGGCAGGCACTTGTCAATGATGGCTTGTTGCTGCATGAAAAACACCATGGCCTCTTTGCAAGCAGCCCTTTCCCAAAGGGATGAAGCACAGGTTGAGGTCAGGGAAGGGTTTGTTGTCCTATCACCTTGTGATCTAGCACTGCTTCCAGGCCTCCATACCATGCCACATCCATTTCACTGAGGTCTCCCGTGCTAAACCCATGAAATTTTATTTGGGGTTGTTTGTGTGCTTCTTTGTGGCCTTTCCATCACAGAATGATGGGGGTTGGGAAGGGACCTCTGGAAATCTAGTCCAACCCTCATGCTAAAGCAGGTTCATCTAGAACAGATTACACAGGATCATGTCCAGGTGGATTTTCGGTATCTCCAGAGAAGGAGACTCCACAACCTCTCTGGGCAGCCTGTTCCAGAGCTCTGGCACCTTTACAGGAAATGTTTTTTTCTCATGTTCAGATGGAACCTCCCCAGTCCTAGTTTGTGCCTGTTGCCCCTCATCCTGTTGCTGAGCATCACTGAGAAGAGTCTGACTCTCTTGACCCCTGATCTTCAGATATTGACAAGCATTGATAAAATCTCTGTCTTCTCTTCTCCAGGCTAAACAGCCCCAGGGCTCAGTCTTTCCTCATAAATGAAGGTCCTGCAGAGGGGTCTGAACAGGCTGGATCAATGGGCCAAGGTCAGTTGTATGAGGTTCAACAAGGCCAAGTGCCGAGTCCTGCACCTGGGTCACAACAACCCCATGCAATGCTATAGGCTTGGGCCAGAGTGACTGGAAAGCAGCCTGTCAGAAAAGGACCTGGGAGTACTGACGGCCAGCTGAACACAAGCCAGAAGTGTGCTCAGGTAGTCAAGGTAACCAACAGTATCCAGACTGGTATCAGAAATAGCGTGGCCATCAGGAGTAAGGATATGATCACCCTGCTGTACTCAACACAAGTGAGGCCACACCTTGCATACTGTGTTCAGTTTTGGACCTCTCACTACAAGAAGGATGTTGAGGCACTGAAGAAGGTCCAGAGAACGGGAGCAAAGCTGGTGAAGGGCCTGAAGAATAAATCTTATGGGGAGCAGTTGAGGAAGCTGAGTTATTCAGTTTGGAGAGGAGGAGGCTGAGGGGAGTCTGTATTGCTCTCTAGAGCTACCTGAAATGAGATTATAGTGAGGTGGCTGTTGGTCTCTTCTCTCAAGTAAGAAGCAATGAGAGGACATTTGCTCCACGGGAGGTTTAGACTGGGTATTAGGAGAAATTTCTCTACTGAAAGAATGATCAGGCATTGGAACAGATTGCCCAGGAAGGTAATGGAGTCACCACCCCCCACCTCCATAGACCTGCTCCCCCTCACACTGCAGCCTCTGAAAGACATCAAGCAAATGTTCAAAAAATGTGCAGACGTGGCACTTTGGGACATGGTTTAATGGCCATGACAGTGTTGGGTTAATGGTTGGACTCGATGATCTTAGAGGTCTTTTCCAACCAAAATGATTACATTATTTTCTAAGGTGCTCTGGTCCCCTCATCATCTTCATGGCCATGGATTCCTTGCCACAAGGAAAACTTGGTGTCTTGTTGGACAAGCCGTGGCAGTGGTCTCAGGAAGAACCCAGAGGCAATCCCAGGCCCTTAACGGTGCACCAAAGCAGGCTGCGCGAAGGTGCACGGCCCGCCCACCTTCCTTTCCATTTACGCACGCGCGAGCGAGATCTCCGGCGCCACCTCCCTGCTCTCCGCGCCACTGCAGCCAGTGCCCTGCCGCGCGTGCTCTCTCGGGGAAAGCGACCGTCTGAAGAGAGGGGGAGCTCCTGTCCCTCCCTCTTTTCTCCGCCGGACCGAAGGCGTTCGGCTGTTTTCGGTCCTTTCCGGCACCGCGGCTTTTCCCCGCCCCCTCGCCAATTGCCTGGGCGCCGCAATCCTGGCGGCGCGGCGGGAGGAGGTGGAAGATGGCGGCTGGGATTGAAGGGGAGGCGGTGGCAGGCGCGAGGACAGCAGCAGCGGTTATGCAAACGAGGCCGTCGGCAGCCAGCGCCAGAGCCGGTGTGGATCGCGGCTGAGCAGGGAGGCGGCTGGGGCTGCGCCACCACCGCCCTCCCCGACGCCGAACCCTCCTCTTCACCCTCCCTCCCTTGCCTCCTCAAGCTCCCCGCCTGCCCCGGCCCCCCGCCCTCGCCTCGGCGCGGCATGGACGTTGGCGCTCCGCCGTGTCGCTGTGAGCGGCGCTGCGAGGCCGCGAACCGCCGCTGCCGCTGAGCGGGTCTGCCCGCCGCTCCCGGGAGGGGAAAAGATGTCGGACACCAAGGTGAAAGTTGCCGTCAGGGTCCGGCCGATGAACAGGAGAGGTAAGTGGCGGGCGGCGCTGGGGAAGGCGGAGGCGAGGGGATCTGGAGTCGCGGAGGCTCTGCGGCTGGGGGGGGTGTGTGGGAGGGGGCGGCACCGGGA
>VWZE01021904.1:105792-116197 GCA_013396675.1 Eubucco bourcierii | reverse complement strand
CCCCCGGTCTGGCGGGAGGATAAACCCCCTCCAGCACACCGGCGCCGCCTGCCCCATGCTCCCTGGAGCATGCCCCCACCGAGGGGGAGCTGGCGCTGCGCGAACTGCCCCGGCGCGCCGGGAGAAAGGGGGTGCTCTCGCCATGCGTACAGCCCCCGCCGTGTCGCCTTGCAGAGCTGGACCTGAATACCAAGTGCATCGTGGAGATGGAAGGAAACCAGACTGTGCTTCACCCTCCGCCTTCCAACACCAAGCAGGGAGAAAGGTAAACATGCAAGTCTCCGTGTCCCAAGTGAAAACGCAGCCCCGGTTCCTCTGCCTCACTTTCGCAGACACTTTGTTGGGGTGCGGCGGGGTCCCGAAGTTCTTGATCGGTGCCTCTCAAGGGGCTGCGGAGCGGGGGCGGAGCGGGCCTATGGGAGCGGGTGCGAGCGAGCTCCAGGCGGGGATAGCTGCTTTGGGCCGGCATCACTGCGAAGTAAAGTCTAGACCTGCCTCTCCTGCTTCCCGAGTGGAGTCGGAAGTACCTGGGTTGGGATGTGGAGACAGGAGATCCTTATTGACCTCCTATGTTTGAAAGGTGATTCTTGATTACCTGCTCAAAAAATAAGATGTTGATGAGGTAAAGACTTAATTGACCATGAGTACTGTTTTCGTAATTTTTTCTTGAGTGTGAGCTGCTGATAGTTTGAGGTGAGCGGTGCGGGGAGGAAGAAGCAGCAGAAAATGAATTTTATGTTTCTGATGGTTTGTTGTTTTTGGAGTTCGTTTACGAGGTTTTAACATATTAGCATTTGAAAAAGCTGTAATTGCTAGATCCTTTACTAATTCTGTGGTGTTCTGTGAAGTAGCCAGTGAGAATATGCTAAAATAATTTTGAAATCTGGCATTTAGTTGTGATGCCCCGGTAAAAGAACACCCTTGGAAATAATCCAAAATACCAATGCACTAGACTGTAAAAATAGATCAGAGCAGGAAACAATTTCTTGCCTTTGAGGGAATGTGGGGAAAGACAAGGAGGTGTAGGGGGAATAGTTATATTGTATGCTTATCTCTTCAGCTACCTGTTGAGTGCTCAACTTAAGTTGATCTATTAAATGTATTTAATGGCAAGGGGTATGAGATCATTTGCATAGTTATAAGAGTTTTAAATCTGAACATGCTCCTACTACTTAAGGTTCTATTAGAACTTTTTAAACAATTTCATAGCAATTATGAGGAAATGGTCATATGAGAGTGTTTTTCAAAGGTCACACTTTTGTATTTCTCTATCAGGAAAAGTTGAGATATTTTCTATTTTCATCTAAGATGTGAAGTTTCATCTCTCCTTAATCCACATACTAAAATTTATCTGTAATCACACCGGTTTTAACTTTAATCCAGCTTGCATTGTCCTCAGAACCATTGTTGTGGCTACTGTACTGGCCTGGGTCTGAAAGATCTGTGCTTATTTCCTGCTCTTTTTGCAGATCTGTGTGTGATATTATACAAGTCATGGTGCCTCTGGGTCTTAGCATCCTGTCTGCAAAATGGAAATCCTAGGAGTTTTTTAGGCAAAAGTATAGAGGATTTTCCTTGTGTTTATTGATGTATGGCCTCCATCACAACATTGCTACAATAAACCCAGCATAAACTCCTTAAGTGAATTAGGCAACTATAAAACATGAAATACAAGTAGAGTTTACAAAGCAAGAACAAAACTAAGATTCAAAAATAATTATTTCAATAAATATTCTAAGAGACAGAATGGTTTAATGAAAAAACCTGTAACCTGTGAATTTTCCTTGTGCACCTTGACCTGCAGGTATTCAGTGAGCCTGTGCAGTTAGTGTCTTTTGCAAGACTCTGTGGCTTGTATTTATTTGGCTTTGATAATTGTTAATTACATATATGCGTATACAAAGTCTTACTGGATTGTAACTGGCTTTTGACTCTTACTGAAGAGTGTTACCAGTGAACTGTAATGCTTGTGTAAAATGGCGTGGTCATAGCTTGCACAGTGTCCTGCTTGCAGCCACTGTGAGACTGGCATTTTACTGGTTGTTGTATGTGTAACCTGTGTTTTTGCAGTAATTGCCTGATGTGTTACTGACAATGACAGAAATACTGATGAAAAATTACCCACGCCAGTGCACAGTGTTTGGGTACCTTCTTAATGGTAGCTGTTCTGTGTAACCTGTGGGATGCCTTTTGAGGATCCTCATTTTTTCATCAGTGTTGAAGTGTCAATTTCTGTTTTAATTTAAACAAACAAACAAAAAAAAATCATGGGAAAAAATCATGTCCTATCTGTACAATCCGTGAAACGCCTGCATAAACTGGCTCTGAACTGCTGAGTAGTTGCTGCTTGTGCTTGGATTGATGCCTTGGCAGAGTTAGAGATGTCAAATGGATTTTTGGTTTTCTTTGTTTTGCTTACTTTCATATAGCTTAACCGGATTTTTCTTTCACAGCAGCTATGTCATTGCAAAAATGGTTTTGCTTATTAGGGTAATTAATTACTCTTTCTCAATATTCTGGTTAGTTTTACCTTTCTCTTTTTGTATGGAAATTTCCCTTTTCTATCTGAATGTAACTACACTATGATATAAGTAACCTTGTAAAGCAAATTTGATTTCCAGGACTGCTTTTTGTAATTCAGCTGAAGCCAAAAGACTGTAGGATGTGGGGAGTAGAATTCAGAACATGCTCTTTTTTTTTTTTGTTGTTTGTTTGTTTGTTTGTTTGTTTTTTCAGTTATAATTTTAAATGTACTGACAGGATTTTCTGAAGTAAAAATCAGGTTAGGTCTTTAATAATTATAACATAAATTTTGCTTCCATTTGCTTCGTTCAACTGAAGCCAAAATCAGTTTTACTGGGTCAGCCTATTCTGTAAGGAGTTCTTGAATTAAATCTAAGTTCAGATGCATGTTGTTAATCACTCTTCACGTTTTATTAAGGATAATTTGGAAAGATTGTAGATGGGCAAGTAACGCTGATTTTTCACAAGTGGTGAAAGAAGACCTAATATCCCAGACAGTGTTGTCATTTGTCCAACTTTCACTATTGTATTAGAGGTAAAGCAGAAAGTTATAACCATAAATTAGAGTTCTGTCTGCTAAACCACAAAGTATCTGTACCTTAACAAACACAGCAGCAAAACAGCAATTGTTATTAAATACAAGTGTTCAGTCTTCTAATAAGCAGCAGACCTGCTGTTCCCCACAGACACACAACTTCTAGTGTTCTAAATGAAGCAATTAGGAAAACCAGAACACAGTAAAACCGAACACTCCTAAGTCTGAAAGGCACAGAAAAATCTTTATCGACTAAAATAATAGGAGGCAGAGTTCAGAAAGGAATGGTTTTCATTAGCTGGTATCACGTATAATCTCCAGTGCTGGCAGACTTCTTAGAAGGTGGTTGTTGGACTTCATACCTTTAACTCTTGTTTTACCATTAATAGTAGTACAAGTTTCCTTTCTAAGTGTGCTTGTGTGGTGTTTTAGTTAACTATCCTGTCTTTCATCCATTTCCTCCCCCAAACCACTATGCATTTCCCTTTCTTACCCTGAAGAACATCTTGTCTTTCTGGGAACTCTCTGTTTTGTTTTGTTTTGTCTTCACCTGGGAATATGAATGTCCTTTGTTAAAGTACCACCTTCCTGGAAAAAAAAAAAAGTTCTAACTTCAGTCTTTCAGAAATGGGCTTTATGTTTCCATGCCGATTGTATCCATCCAGCTGTCTTTAGCTAGAGATGTATTTGGTTGTGGGCAATAAGGTGCAGTATTAAAACGTGACTATGAGACTATCGGAGTTTGGAGTTACAATCTTTCAAAGTACTTGAGTATTTTTTTACAATGGAAATTTTACCTCTCTATGTTTATGAAATACTTTACATTACGGATGTTACTTTTTAGTAGGACAAATTAGGTTTTGCTATATTCCTTCTCTGCTTCTGATTGCTAAAATACGCTTTTCTCCACCCTTTCCTTTCAACTGCACTTCAACACATAGAATATGAAAAGCTTTATTTTAGTTCCCTGACAACAGTTCTTTGCAACGTGATTTTTTCCTTTAGTAAGCAAAATGTTTGCCTTGTAAGAAATAAACAAGGAACTATGGAGATGCTAGAACTGAAATACCATTTCAACTGTAGTTCTGACAGAAACAGAAATTGATCTCCTGGGCAATTTATTCCATTAGAGCACACTAGCCTTTTGCAAACTTTGTCTTAGTAAAATTCTCAGGGCAGAAAATAAGAAACAAGTCTTCAGATTGTGGAGCTGAACTTAAAATTACCCCTTTTTCATGGAAGTATCTTAGTTGCCTGGCTTAACTATTAAAAAAAAAAAAAAATCAAAACTTTCTCATGTCTTTTTCTGTCTTTTTAATAACAAACAAGTAGCATCACAGCCAAATTCTACTTAGGCAAGTCTCTTCTTACAGCTCTAGAGGATTCCAGGATATGCGAGAGCTTTTAAAATTTTTAAATTTTTTTTAAAATGAATTTGAACTCTTAAATAAAATAAATATCTAGAAACAGGTAGTGGTGGGTGGGGGTGTGTGTTTGTAGATCACGATACTTTCCAAGATGAATGGCTGAAGCACAGATTTCATCCCTAGGTAACTTGTCCTAAAACTCATGTTTCCAGAAAACACCTGTTGCTCCTCCTGCCTTGGAGAAGACATGTCCTTCATGTGATGGTTGTGCCTCTGTATCTTTTTTGATAGGTTGCTTTGAAGGGAGAAAAGCACCATTGTAGGGAGAGGATAGGTATTTCTGGTCACTTTGTCAAACTGAAGCTTGTGGAAGCTGAAGTAGGGCAGCGCTGGTTATTTCCCTGTTTGAAGGAATAATCAACAAGATTATGTCTTTGTTGTGTATACTTAAAATAATCACCTGAGGTAAATCATAAAGTAATGTCATCAGCTTTTATCTTTGCATGGAGGAAATTGTAAAAGTAATCTGACTTTGACCTCTTCTGTTAACTTTCCTGTTAGATGTCAGGATGTGAACTGTTAGCTTTGAACCTTTGCAAAAGAGGTGTATTTAAATTATTAAATTAACTGGGAAAATTTCATTTTGGGAGATATTTTTGCATTACTTTAATTCATTCATGCCTCAGATGCGGTACTAGATGCAGTTCTTTGAAATTGCTGTTCTGAAATTCCATGTATTTGGAAACAAAATGAGACTCAAACCTGTAATTCAGAATACTGTGTGGCACGGCTCTTGGTTCTTCCTAAGGTGGCCTGAACTGCCAGTAGATGTAAAGTCCATTATTTTACCATGTTTATAAGATCTAGACAGCTGTTAGGACATTGTACTTTGATCTTTAAATGGCATTGCTAGAGGAAACTACCGTTGGAGGCTGTTGGGATTATGGGTAAGCAGCTAGTGTACTTGCCTGGCAGTATTTCAGAATACAAATAGATAAAATATTTAAAGAGAAGGAAAACTGTGCTTGGTATGACCATGTTTAGGCAGTCATTGCTTTGTAGTCGTTTTTTGCTTTTGTACCCCAACCACTGAGTGTTATGTGCAAGTAAGAACACAGTAAAATGAAGTTCAGTTGTAAACCTATGTAGTTTTTCCATTCTGTGATGTTGAAATGCCTGCATTGTGCAACGTGCATACATTTGTTAAAAAGATGAGTAGGCCTTCAGACATGCTTTAATTCTGTGTTTAGAAGGGGCCAATACACATGAACTTGTTTATTACTGCGGTGAGAGGTGGTTTTTGAGCTCTGCATTACTAGTCAATGCGCTTTGAACATGTTATTTATTGAAATTCCGTAAGAATTTAAAAGATTTACAGCTTTTAAAAAAAATAATTTCTTTTTAATCCTTTTCTTTGGAGACATCAGGGCTGAAGGGGAAGTTTACTTTGCATGGGCTTTGTCCCTGTAGTATAAATAGTAGGGAGCTTTCTTGTTTTGAAAACAAGATTCTTTGCTCTCTTGTGCATCCAGTAGGTTTTATTAGGTGTGCATATGGTGAGATTCCAGACTTCTGATTGGATTCACAGTAATTTAATAGTTTAAAAAACTTAAAGTTAATTGATACTTGTAAACATATTGTAGTGACCCAGCTGTGGGCTAGATTCACAATACCTGAGGAAGTGCTCAAGTCCCTGTTTTGCAAAACCTGCACTCAGGGTGAAGCAGTGCACACCAGCTGCCCTCCTGTGCAGTCTGTGTATGGTGCAGAGCTGAACTGCTATGCTCAACATAAGGTTCTGTGGAGAAAGCAGATCCCTTCTTGGTCTCAGGTCTGTAATGCAGCATGCACAGGCAGACATCTGTTGTTGAGGGAGTCAGCATGATGGCACTTGAAGTAATAAGATTAGAGCTAAATCTTTAAATGGACAAAAGTTCTTGTTACTGTTGTGTTTGAGACATTATCGAGTTTGAACTCTTATGTTCCTCTACAGTTGTGTGCCAGTAGAGCAGCAATAGTGGTAGTTGCCTCTGGTGATACTGCTGGTGCCTCTTCTGTGGACAGACTGTCCTTAATGGTTGGTAAGCAGTGCAGTGTCGTTGCTTATTTGGCCTGCCCTGGGCACAGTTTGAATCTATTAATGGAAACAGTTACTGCCTACTACAGCGAAATGCCAGCTGCTGCAGCAGTGCTGCACAGATCCTATTGCTTAACTGAATAACTTATCAGATTGCTCTGTTCCTTGTGTTTTGTGAAGATGTCTTAATGGCAGCAGCATGAAGGCTCTTAAAGGACGTGTGAAAGTATTGGCTGAAGGCAGTGAATTTTGCATCTTTAGTAAGTGTAGCCTAAAAAGAAAATGCCCTGCCGTGTAATGATGTGCACCACAGGACTCACCTGTCAAGTTAACTTGTGACCCAAAGCACCAAGTATAACAGTCATGCTGTTGCCTGGAAATAATGTTGCTGTGTGTATTTTTACAAGAGACAAGTAGAAGGGATGTATAAGCTTGTTCAGTCAGTAGTTGACTTCGTATGTTGGTATGAAATCAGTCATCAGTTTGAGATCTTGTTGGTGCTTCTGTTGATCATGTCTTTCCAATCCTCCTTTGGCAGGCCAGGGGAGGAGCTTGGTAAGTTAGGCAGATAGAAAGTTTGCATTGTGAAGGCCAGTCAAATAAATGCATTACTGACAGGAGTTGAAAATTATGGACATGAGCTCAAGACACCCATGTTGTTGAAAAGTAAGAGTTTCACAAGCTCTTTTCAGTGCTGTGGGAAGATGTCCCTTTAGGCTGTGTCTCTTTTAGTGGAGAAGGGGGCATTAATGGCTTTCTGATGCTCTTGTGGTTGGTTAGTGTTAATTAACCTTTGGAGTCCTGGTCTTTGATAATTGCCTTTTAATCTAAAAATAATAATTAACCCCACCAACCTTCAATCGTCAAAAAAGCTAATGAAATTCATAACCATATCTTGAAATAATACATTCTATAGTTACCATCTGCAGCCTTTATTTGATGTTTTGTTACAGCCTAAATAGATACATCTGCAAGTGTGTATGTGCTTACCAAATCACAGTATTCAAGGAAGATGTAGGTGTAATTCTGTCTTATAAGGTGTAGCTTTTTCACTCAGAGGTAGTCTAAATGTTCTATCTCATTTCACCTATTTCTATATGGTAATAGCCCCTATTGAAGTCTGTAATAATATCTTGTCCAATAATAACTTTATTGCTATTTAAGTGTTGTAAGTCAGGACAAAGCTTTATCGTGACTGCTGTCTTGAGAGATTAGGCCATGAATACTTGGCGGTGCTTACTAATTGTACCATACTATTTTGTATGCTATTTTGAGGTGTATCAGTCAGCACAGCAGTAGAGAGGTGTCTGAAACATTGCTATGTGCTTGTGTTGGTTAGTGCCATCACGCTGAAGATTTGAGCGAAGAGGCTCATTGTGCGGTAGCAACAGGATCCGTTTTCTTGATGCTAACCCCCACCAAGCCCGTGCTGTTGCATCTTCATGTTCAGCAGCAGCTCAGATAGTAGGCTAGTACTGGCTTACTTTGAGATTCATGGTGTCACTGAGTCTCTTTTTTGCAGTGGATGTGTATTCCAAGGATTTTAAGCATTTCATGAACATGAATCAAAGCAGCTGCTGTTGCATGCTTATCTGCATGTGTTTATGAATATATTGTTCAGTGTGATTAAAAAACTCACAGTATACTGTGATACTGTGATTTAAAAACTCTTAGGATGCATTCTGAACTGTACATGTTCTAGAAAGTAATCAGACATTTTGTTTTAGAAACAGGTTGCTGAAAACATCAACGCTTAATTTTTTTTCGTCAGTGAATATTTAAGAACTGTAAATAAAATTAAATAAAAATTTGTGATACCCTATTTATCGAGCTTATGTTTTCTTATCTTATTCCACAATCTCTTCTTAAACTTAAATATAAACCCCCAGTCTCAGTGTACGAAAGTTTCCAGGTGAAATTAAATTTTCTGGTGTAAGGCTTCAAAATTCTGAATCTCTTGAGCTACTGGGATAGTTTTCCTGTCGATAAATACAAATGTGGAGCTGTCTGTTTTGCTTAATATTTCTTGTGTAATGACAAGGATCAGTGGATCTGAGATAAACTGCAGGATTTGATACTTTTTCCCATGTGGTTTCCTCTTTTTGTCTCTCTGATTAAAGTTGTGCAGTGTGGCTGAGATGGCCTTTCACAAATTCTGTTCTTTGAGAGTTGATTGCAGAAGAATTGGGTGAGGTAGAATGAATGTGTACAGTGATGGGCATTGTCTGCAATGTAATTTTTAGTACTTCAGTTATTATTTTTGTTGACTATTTAGATGGGATTCAGTTTTACTTTGATTCAAAAGCCAAGGCTTGTTTTGCAGTAGATGAGCTTTTGCTGAAGATAAGTCAACAAAACATTCCAGCGGAGAGACAGAGCTGGCATAAGTTTTCTACTGTCAAAGCTGCTTTGCGGACCTGAATGAGCAGCATCCTGGTCTGCTTTGGAAACTGCCTTTGTCAGCATCTGTCAATGTGAGTTTTTAATGTATGCAATACAATGTATATCAGGAGTGCTCTGGATGTGTTTTGGCTCAGCAGTGCCACATCCCTGAACGACGCAAGACCTCAGTCCTTGGGATAAAAAGATTGTTCTGAAGGTTTTCTTAGAAGTGGACCACAGACTATCCCACTACTTGGGTTTTGCCGTTTTGGAGCTTCTTACTGTCACCGCAGTCAATATGCTGTTTTGCAATAAAGTACCTGGAAATAATCAGATCTTTTCAGTAGTGCCTATTACTTTATTCAAAATTTTATTTTTTTTTATAGTTTTCATTATTCTTTTGGTGTAAATGTAATCCTACTATCTGCATTCTTGATTGGAATGCCCTTGAGAAATGCTGCCTCAGTGTCTACTGACTGAGGAACTGACACACAAGAAAACACAAAAGGTGGCTTGTTAATGGATTTGCTGCTGATGTGGTAAAATACATGGAAAGTATACTTGGGAACCAGCACTACAAGGATAACGAAAGGCAAAAAAGAGATACAGAAATGGATGCTCAACAGTGTGATGAAACTCCTCAAAGTACATTTTGGAGGAAACAACCAAGCAAGAAAACCCAACAGCTTTTTTGCATCCTCCTGAAAATGTGTGTGAGGAACTGGCGTTCTCTGGGGTGGTATTACAGTCTTCATGTGTGTTCTGGTTGAGATCCAAGTTGTAAACAAAAAGGAAAATCCACTCTTGTAAACCGACTGTTGGACGCTGGACAGCTTGCCATGTAGTTGCCTTGTCAAGAGATTCAAAGTTCTTGGTACTCTTTTTTGAGGTGTTTATAACATTATAACTAGTTTTATGTCATGTTCCTAATTTTTATTGCATTGTTGTAGATCATATCTTAATACTGAATTTTTACTGTTTATTACATTAAATTTTGTGCTTGAGAATCCGTGTAAATTTGCCTCTAAAATCTAATGGAAAACACTTGTGTGTCCATCAAAAGGACTGTGAAACACGTTTGAACACGCAGCTTTCATTGTTCTCCTAAGGTCTCTTTCAATGGAACATCATCTGGAGTTTTTGTAATAAATTCAGTAGTTCTCTCCCTCTCAGCATCCCAGTTCCATAGTTGGATTCCCTGTTGGTTTCAGAAGTGCTGTGTAATGCAGGAGGGGGGGAATGTTTGGATTCCCTGTGCTGAGAGTTAGAAATTGTCTCTCACCAGTTGTTCTTTTCAGGTGCTCAGTGGCTTGGTGGGTAAATACTGAACGTAGACAGACATCAGTTTAATCTCTCCTCTCTTGTTTAATTGCTCTTTGGGGCAGACTGCATCCTCTCCAGTAGTTTTTGAAGTTTCAGATTCACAGATGTGAATCATAGAATGCTAGGGTTGGAAGGGACCTCAAGGATCATCCAGTTCCAACCCCCTGCCATAGGCAGGGACACCTCCCACTAGTACAG
>VWZE01021904.1:0-105015 GCA_013396675.1 Eubucco bourcierii | reverse complement strand
ACCATCCAGCCAATTCCTTATCCAGGAGTGGTCCACCCATCAAGTCCATGTTTTTCCAGTTTGGTGACCAGGATGTCCTGTGGGACAGAGTCAAATGCCTTACTCAGGTCCAGGTAGATGACATCAGTTGCCCTTCCCTTGTTCACTGTCACTGTGACTTCATCATAAAAAGCCACTAAATTTGTCAGGCAAGATCTGCCCTTGGTGAAGCCATTGCTGGTTCCCACCAATCACCTCTGGTTTGTTTTCCATTTGCCTTAGCAGAGCTTTCAGCAGGATCTGCTCCATGATCTTGCCAGGCACAGAGGTGAGGCTGACTGGTCTGTAGTTTCCAGGGTCATCCTTTTTCCCCTTCTTGAAGATGGGTATTATGTTTGCCCTTCTCCAGTCAGCAGGAACTTCTCCAGTCTGCCATGACCTTTCAGATATCTAGTGGGAAACTCAGGAATACTAACAGTGTGCAAGCTTTGTGCCCTTAGTGTAATTTGACTGCAATCTGCACTCACAGATAGAAACTTTGTATATGCTTCAAGGAATGGGGTGTACCTTTGTTTGAAATTTTGTGGTGTCATCTTGCAACTTTGTGCTACTGAAGCTCAGAAATGCACATCTGCAGTATTAGATGGGCTGAACGCCCTTAGTTTTTTCACAGAATCATCACAGTTGGAAGAGATCTCAAAGACCATCCAGCTCCAACCCTCCTGCCATGGGCAGGGACGCCTCACACTAGATCAGATTGCTCAGAGCCCCATCCAGCCTGGCCTTGAAAACTTTAAGGGATGGGGCTTCCACCACCTCCCTGGGCAGCTTGTTTCAGTGTGTCACCACCTTCATGGTGGATAGCTTCTTCCTAACATCCAATCTAAATCTACCTTCCTCTAGCTCGGATCCATCCCCCTATGTCTTATCACTACCTAACACCCTAAAAAGTCCCTCGCCAGCTTTCCTGTAGGCCCCCTTCAGATACTGGAAGGCTATGATAAGGTCTTCTTGGAGCCTTCTCTTCTCCAGATTCAGTACTCCAACTCCCTCAGCCTGTCCTCATAGGAGAGGTGCTCCAGCAGCAATCTTTTGCAATCTTTGTGTGTTTTCTGAGTTAGGGCTCTTCTAGAGCATGGTTTAACCTCAAATAGTAACCAGTATTATGGAATTTCTTGGCTAAATGAGGAAGAAATTCATGCTTCATGTGCAAGACAGATCAGTAGACTTTGAAAATACTTTTTTACTTGCATGACCAAGGTGTAAAACGCATTGTTATGGAAGCCTTTCCAAGCCAACTAGATTGTTATCTGTTGTCTTTTGTCAAGGAGGGTGTCCTATGATTGCTTGTGGAGGATCTTGCCATTGAAATATGCAAATGTTTGTTTTTCCTTAATGCATCTGCATCTTCACTATGATTCAGAAAAGACAGAGGCAAGTGAGTCACATCTTTGTTTACGTATTTTGAAGTGAGATACTATACAATGGCATTGCAGAACTGAATTTTGAGGGATGAATTTATAGTCAGCAGTGTATATAAATGACAAAGAATGGAAACACTGATGATGACGTGCAGTGATGTAGGAAAGGTAGAACTAAATTAGCTCTTTTTTTTTTATTGTTTTCAAGACACATTTAGGATTGGTAAGAGCCTGGTAACTTTGATGCATGCTTACTGTAGCTGTGTGTACTCAGGGTGCATTTCATTAGACAGGACACTTGCATGTTTTTTCCAAATGATGATGGAAAAATTTTGTAATTGAATGATCATTGTAAAACTATTTCTACCTGGTGTCCAAAGAAGAAGGCAAGTTCTAGTCTTGAGGTCTGTGGTAATGAGTTGGACTTGACGATCTTTCAGGTCTCTTCCAACCTTGGTGATACTGTGATATAAATTATCTACAGAACTTTTAAATGGAAGGAGCATCAGGTGCTGTGTATTTTTTGTTCTTATTTTTCTCTTAAACGTCTAAGTGGAGTAATTCATGATTCTTTTAAAAATCATATGACAACTTTTGTTGTTGTTAATTCTGCCTTTGTAGCTGCTTGTGCATATGAGACAGGTCATTTCTTTGGCCCACTGCTGTTAATCTGACTGAAATGGGATGCTTGCTTTAAGCTGCAGCTTCTCTTGCAGCAGGTCTTTCTACTCATGCTCTTTTATTTTCATGTCTGAGTTTGTAGATGAAAATAAATTGAACTCATTTGGAGTTAGTGACACATAATTCCTAGCCATTTTGTCAGTAGAATGGCTATTTAAGTCAAAAGGAAACAGCTGACTCCTTATTACACTGAAAACTGCTGAGGATTGAGTGCTGCTGCTGATTTCTGTTGAAAGTATTAGTGATGATGGTCCAAATGGGAATCCTACATTAAAAACTTTGTGATGAGCTTTTCAGATAATTCTTAATTTAGTTCTGTGTTTGCCAAACTTGAGTTTTGGTTGCAGTATTGTTATTCACCTACTTTGCTCCTTACAGGCATTCTTACCCTCATGTTATTAACCAAAGATCTTGGTAGTATTTGCTCTCTCTAATCACTGATTAATGCAGTGCTTATCAGAGTACAAAAGATCTGTATCTTTTCATAGGACTTTTCATGGTTTTTCAGAATGACCTACTTGTTCTGACTCTCTTGTGACTTCTAACATTTTTGTCAGCTTTTCCTGAGACCTTGTTTAATTCTTTAGTTCTTCTACCATGCTTTGTGTAGCTGTGCTCTGCAGGCAGATCTCTAGGTAGATCATTTAGGCTGGAGGTTAATTATGGCAGGGATAATTAGCTGAGTTACAGCTTCTGAAACAGAAGCATTGAAGCTTGATGTCTTGGAAGTTTAGCTGCTAAGCTTCTGATCTGTGGAGTCTGGATAGAAGATTCAGTGCTAGGCTCTCACAGCCTGATTATTGCATGTTAGTGGAAATATTGGGTGTGTGGCAAGGCTTTGTTAACCTGTACTGTTCGTGCTTGTCATGCATTGAGTCGAATCTTCCGATGATATTCAATACCCTGCTGTCATCGTGCCAGCGCAAAGTGAAAGTGCTGGCTGGAGCAAAGTATCATGGGGCTTGAGGTTCAGGCTGTAACATGGGAAGCTTTCCGTTCTGGTTGCTGTTTCAGATTTTTTGGCATGTTGGTGTTTTCTACTGGGGTGGCTGTGGGTCAGGGGCTGCAGGGAGGTCACTTGCTTCTGTTGCTGCTTCTACAGTTTGCTATGCTTATCTGCAGATAGGCTAAGGGAATTGTGCATTGTATTTTCTCATTTCCAGTGAAGCTCTTTTTCTGAACCTAGAATTTGGGGTTGGGTTTTTTTGTGTTGCTTTCTCTCATGTCTGTGCTGGGGAAGAGAGGCTTGTGAGAGTGGACTGTGTTAGCTGAGGACAGTGCTGTACCTGGTATTTGTGGTTGTCCTTGTGGCCTTGGAAATGGGAGGAGATGGCAGTGCTGGTGTCAAGAGCAATACCAGGGACAGGAAAGGGCAGAAGGTAGGTGTGGGTGGGCCTCTGTTACTGTTCTACTAGTTCAGATGCAGTGCAGGCTGAGCACTTTACAGGTTATGAGGCACAGGTGATGGGAGTCCCTGAAACTCAAGAGTATGGGGACTGGCTTTTCAAAGGTGATTAATTGGCTTCACAGTGTTGATCTGGTGTTCTTGAGTGTCTGCAGTGTGCTCCTGAGCATAAACACTTTTCATCTGGGATTTTCTGTTGTGGGCTGAAACACTTGACACTCATTGTGAGTAGTAGAGCTGACTGCAGATCACAACAGAGATGGTACTAAATGGTCTATATGGTTATGTATGAACATTTAAAGTAGAATTTTAAGTACTTCGTTAAACATTAGAAACAATGTAGCTGAAATACTTTGCTGAAAAGTGGGGCAAAACTCCCAGTGTGGTTTAAATGTACTTGTTGACCTTACTGATCAAGCTGAATATTAAAGCATGGCTATTTGCATTATCGGGAAAGAATTAACGAAAAATAATACATTTTGCACTGCTCTATGAAAGAGGGAAAATCCATTTATTTACAGGATAGCATGCACATGTTTCATGTCCCAGTGCAGAAGCCTAGATCTCCCTTTTTAACTAACTTGGAAGAGATGCTAGCACAGGGGCAGACAGCAGTGTTTGTGTTAGCATGCAGTGTCTGGGCCTAGCAGACAAGATTGACTTATCAGCATACAGGCTGTTTAAACACACACAACTAATCTTTATACTAAACCTCATCCTCTCTGAGCAAGCATATCCATAGATAAAGTTTATGCCTTTCTCTGTTCTTCTCCAATTCAGCTTTATTCTTTCCCTGCCTTTCATTCTCATGACCTTCTACCTGCATTTTCCTGTGTTCTTTAAAGATAATATTTAAAGTATTATCTCCAGAAATTATGCGTCTTAAGAATAAAGAGGTTGAGTGCTGCTGGCAACTCCTGGCAGCACTCCATTGCTTACTCTAAAGTGGAAACTTTGATTACATTTAATTGTCTACACTTGGTGTGGTATCATGTGTGTGTTGTGTCTCAGCTCCTTTGTTTTCATGTGCCTCACTCCGAGGCAACTCACCCTCACCTTGTAGTACTCACTGACAGTGGTCTTTTCTTCTCCTGTTAACAACTGCTTTGTATTTATGTTACTGTGTCCTAATTGCCGGGTATCTCTCTCCCCTCCTGAACTCGCTAGGGTTGACAGCTTAAGTTCATGTTAAGATGATCAAGTTTTGTAATTTTAGAGTTTAATTGTTTGGCTTTTTTTCCGCTGCATTTGGACAAATGTTTTAAGTCAGGTTTTTTTTGTTTGGTTTGGTGTTGTTTTTTGGTGTTTTGTTTTGTTGTTTGTTTTTTTTTTTCCCCCCCCACAACCCAACTGTGCTTAACATGGTGCTGCTGTTAAATGGGAGCTAAACCACCCAGCTAGACCACAGGGAATTTCTGCAGGGTGATAAACGTGCTCATGTTGTCAAACTCCCCCTCCCATAACTTGCAAGACTACTTTGCTCACTATCCACCATGTGAAGATGACCATACACCTTCTCTATTTTTAGACCTTGCCTTGTCTCTTTACCACTCTTTTGCTTTTTGTGCTTCAACTGACAAAACCCTGGCCGGAGTCAGTGTCTGCTTTTTGTCTACACAGTGGCTAAAATTCTCACAGGTAATGGCAGTGGCAAGATACTTCTAACAACTTCTGTCTTTCAGTATAGTAATACAGTAGCGTTCCAATCTGTAAACAAATATTAATGAAATGTCAATAGAAACCTGGCTCTGCAGTTTGCTATCACAGCACACAAAAAAGCCCCAAACAAACACATTTTGAGGGGATAGTACTGTTGGCTGCTAACCAAGGAAGGTAAAAAAGATTCTGGGAGGGCTTAAATGAGAATGAACAGTTTTTCAAGGAAGTATTTTTAAAGATCTCATAATCCTTCAAGTGTAGATAGACTTAAGGCTATTGGAATAAAATTCCATTGAGGATACCACATGCTGTTTGAACACGTACTTCTCTCCAGATAATTTTATGCATTTAAAAATAATTTGTTTAAGGAAATAGCTGTTTTCTGCCAATGGTGGGCTGTGCAGGCTGCTCATCAGAGTTCAGTATGTTTGTGCTTGTGTATTTTGTAAAGATTCCTGTGTAATGACGACTGATCGATAAATTGTAAGAGTTGCCTAGTGTGGGGAGTCACTTTGGGAGGGTGATCATGATGACTGGCAGTCTTTGACTAAACTCTCTCCACAATTTGGTAGCAAAGTTGCTCAGTTTGTCGGCAGGGTCTTTATGCTAATTTCTGAAAAGAAACAAATCCAGACTTCTATTAATAATTATAGCTCTCTGGATTTTAGAGGCTGGATTCTTGATGTCTTTATTTCCTGTGTCCATTAATTGTGTCTGTATTGTCCATCACTGTGTATCTTGGAGCTTAGCGCCTTTTGTGCTGGAAAGGAGTTGACCTGTCAACCTTTCCCATAGCAGCTTTGAGTTTGAGAATGGTCATTTTGCTGCCAAGTGAGCATGTCCCTGCACGTTCAGTGGGCAAGTTCTGTGGAAAGAGAAGTTGTTGATCTCAGGGAGACAGTTTTTAGAGCAAACTTATCTTCAAACAAACTGCTAAATGCCTGTTTCAAACCTGTCAGTGTAGTTTTATGCAGAGCAATAATACATGGAAAAAAATTGATCAAGTCTTTGAAGCATGTGAAAGGAGTTATAGAAGGTAGCTGGTCTGGGCATGCTTGTGTGAAATGCTCGGGTTTTGGAGAATGGGACAGGCCTGAGTTGAAAGTTAAAATAGATCTTTAATGCTTCTGTTAAAGTTACATTTTGAACTGTTTATAGGTCAAATAGGAAAAATGTTTATAGGTCAAAAAAACAAACAAACAAAAAAAAGAATGGAGAGGTTTTTGTAAGCAAATGATTGGTTTTGTTGTTTGGTTGGTTTTGGTTTTTTGTGTAGTATTGGATGTAATGTTTTGAAGTAGACCTCAAAATTTTGTATTTTCTGTCCCTTTCTAGAACTGCCTTTTCTAAGCACTCAGTTCACTGGTGAACTCAAAGACAGGTAAAGAATTACCAGTTCTGAGTGTCTTCTTAGTGTCAGAAAGATATTTTCCATCATATTCCCCATTTCCTTGAATAAAGTGTTCCAGCTCTCTGTATTCAGTAAAGATACCATCAACTGCAAATAATTAATAAGGTAAATCAGATTATGATCTGTGGGTGTTAATTTTGAAAGGTAAGATTATTAAAATGTAGTTTAATAACCTAGTACTGTATTGTAGTAATAACCTAGTAGCTGTTGCAGTATCTGAACCGAAGTTCTCTTTCTGAGGAAGGAAATCTTCTTGTGGATGCTTTTTTTTGTTGAATGTTAGAGTTCAGCAGATCAAGATACAAATAAGTGCAGAAATTAAACAACAAATGTGTTCAGAATTGTCCTGATTGGTTATTACTTAAACACTGCAGTATCTTTCATATAGTCTTGAAATATGGGATACAGTGGTTTGAAGGGCTTACAATAATTTGTTGAAATGCAAATGAAATGATGATCCTTCCATCATGTTGTTCCTCCAAATGCATTACAAGAGTATAAGGGGGAGCATAGCCCATCTAACTTAATTCTCTTCTAGTAACCTGGAATGGTAGAATACTACAATCTCTTTAGTAAATTTAGTTCACTAATTGTTTCAGGAGACTTCTTTGCCAGCCACACATCAGCTATACAGTGAAACTTTTTTTTCCCTGGTTCTTATTGCAGCACATTAATGATGAGTATAAAATAATGTGTTTTTCAGGGAATAGATACAGATAATCATAATTGTATGACTGTGGCTTTTAAATTTCCACATGACTGGAAAGAAGCCTAGGCCTCCAGTGTATTTTGTGCATCATTGCTAAGCTTAAAATCTAAAGCTGCCAAGAGGAACAAGTTCAGTATCAAAAAAAAGAAAAAGAAAACCAGACAAAAGTAAGAATTTTGAGTAAGTGATGTGAGCTGTCTTAAATATCTGTGAGCCAGGCAAACTTTGACACCTTGCAGTTGTTTTTGTCTGATGTGGCTCAGCTGATATTTGATAACTTTATTATGTCTGAAAAACTGTTTCCTGAGCACTTGCTTCAGAAGTGCTCATTCTTTGACTGCCTTGCGAAACATTAGGGATGCCTCTGAGAGCAGAAACTTATTTCAGTTGATGTACAGGAAACAATGTCTTGCCTTGATGTAACAGCTTTTAATTTTTTGAAGCAGTTTTATCCCAGTTGCTAGACATGCTTGGGGAAAAAAAAGTAATTGTAATGCTTTTTGAGATCGTTGTTGAAAACAAGTGTCATGTAGATAATTTTTTTTTAATGGTGAAAAGGTTCACAGAGATGCTTAATCCTTTCTCTGAAATAAGTAGAAACTTTTCTATGCAAGGCTGTTGCTAGAGAGCATGACTTTTATTATTGCCAGATGAATAAACAGCTCAAAGCAGCTAGCTGAATTTAATATTAGTCTTATACCAGCTGGAGTCAGCATAGAAGGGAAAGATAAATGGCTACCCTGTTGTGGAGGAGTGTTAAACAGAGATCCTGAGTAACATCTTAGAATCATAGAATGGCTTAGGGTGGAAGACACCTTAGAGATCATCTAATCCAACCTCTCTGCCATGGGTCTTTCCTAGTATTTATTAAGAAGCAAGCAATGTTACATTTCTGTGAACTTCATTATTATGGGCATCTTTCTTAAGAAAAGCACCTTTTAATAAAGTTGCTTCAAGAAGACAAGTATTTGAAAGGAGACAAGGTATAATGGATCAGATGGTATGTATGTGCAGTAACAGGAAATTAGAATAATCTGTGTCTTGTACTTGAAGGAAGAAATGGCAACTGAATTGTTGGAAAATGTTTTTTTTTTTTTCCTCAGTTTGTGTCAGAGGTGGGAAATAAAGACAACATCTCACATGGGAAATGTTTTGCAGGAGGTTGCAAATAGAATGGTCACTGTTTAGCACTGGAAGAAAAAATCCTCTGATACAAATTGAAGCTTAGATGTGGTGATTTAGTTGGAATTGGGTCAGAAAGCACTGGTTTCTATTGGGAAGGGAAAACTACTGTAAATCCCTTATCACAATTTTCTGAGATTATGGAAGTAATTTGCAGTAACGAAGAAGAGATGGCTTTTAAAAGCTCTCCAGGAATTGGTTTGCAAAAAAAGGAAAAAAAAAAAAAACAACAAAAAAGAAAGTATTTTGTCTATTTTGGCTTTCCCTGAATACAGAAGCATTTGAAATGTGTTCTCTGAAGAAATGCATCTGCTAGTGTGTTGGTGTTTTTGAAGTTTATTCCACTTCTTCCAACCTCCAAGACATGAAAAAGCACTTTTTAGTCATGCTAAATTTATGCTTTTACTAAGTTTTAGGGTTTTGTATGTCTCGTTTCCTATCTTTGTCCTATTTATAGAACCTTAGTATTTTTGTTCAGCATTGTTTTAGACCTATAGATAATACCATCAATTGAAACAACTTTTCCATGCTTGGTGGTGAGACAGCTGCAAAGAAAAGATTCTTTTCTGCTATTTTAGAAAAGTGAGTAATAAAAGTAATGTTAAAGTAGTACAGAAGTAGATAGCATAGGAACAGTAGTAACTTGTTAAAGAAAGCATCCCTCCAGACTTAACTGTTTTTCAGTTACAGTGTGGAGGAAAAGAAACTAGTAAATAATGACTTACGGAGTTCTTTACAAGATGTGGGTAAAGGAAACAATTGGGCAACACTTGGAGAGCAAAGATGGGTTTTTTCATTGTTCTCTACCAGAGTCACTAAACCTTTCCTTGCTGTAGAGCAATACTCAGAAGCTCTAGCACCTCATGCCACCCTACAGGTGAAATGAAGTGAGCATATATAGTTGGTGTGGCTTTGAATTAGTTGTTCACATAAGGTATTAGTGGCTCAGATGACATATTGGAAGAGCATTTCTCAATTCGAGGTGTTTGATAAGTCTTAGCTATTCCCTAACTGTTAATACAGTGTTGCTGTTGGCAGTGAAAGAGGATGAAGGCAGACTCTGTTCAAGTGTGTCTGCTTTTTTGTGAGAGGGATACTCAAGACTCTGTCAAATGTTGCTGTGCTGTGCCTCCTTTCTGGAAGAAAGCTAGTGTGAAGGGACTAGATCTGACTTTAGGTTTGTGTTCTACGCTGTGCCAAGTATTGGCACTAAGGCGAGGTGTGAGACCAGTAACCTTCTATTGAGGGAAGCCTGGGATATATTGCACCGTCTTCCTGGTGAACAACTTGAATCTGACAGTGAAAATACAGTGAGAAGTGGCCAATTGCTAAAGGATAGTCTGGGTAGAACACATTGTGTGTGTGATTTTTCTTTGTGAGAGAGATGTGTTTCTGAAAGTGAGTTTTTATTGAGTGATGACGAGACCTCTGAGAAAAACTTGAGACAGCTCTTCAAATGAGCCCAGTAGTTCTTCAGAAAACAAACACAGAGAAATTTAAAGTTTGTATAAAAACAAAAAAAACAAACCCCAAAACAAAGAAAGGGGGGAACCACAAATGCCACCACCTCCTCCCAACCCCCCCCAGAAAACAACCCCAAGAAATCAACAACAACAAAAAAACCCCAAACCCTTTTAAACTGTTCAGTTAGTTGGAAGCAATTACTTCACACTTATTTTCTTGTATTCTTTTCCTTGCTACCTTCCCAAATTAAAATATATTTCCAAAAATCACTCTTGCCATTGTTTTCTTATATGCCTCTCTGAAGGCTTAACTAGGAGCTAGCTACTCACACTGCAGTAACAATAGGTGTACTTCAGACATACTAAACTACTCCTTAGGACTAGCATTGGATGGATTTTATTCCTTCTTTGGAAAATTAGTGACTGAGTTACCGAGTTTACCAAGACTGCTGTCATTTCTTTATTGTAGTTGTTTACCCCAAAATATGAATTTGACATGTGACTTTAAAAAAATGACACAAAATTGATTTGTGACTTTAAATTCATCCTGATTTGGGGTCTGAAATTTGATCTGGTTTTGCAGTCTGTGGGTTTGTATGGTGTCTGTCCATGTTGGGAGACTGCGCAACAAGGTAGAAGAGCCATCAGAAGCAGAAATCTTTCTGTGCTTGTTGTACTATTCAGATGTTGGGTGTTTTCCTGAAGTTGTGTGTTGCTTGTGTCTCTCCTTTTTAAACAGAGAAATTAACAGTCTCTGTCCTCCTCCCCCCCACCTACACACACCACACCCCCCCCATTCCAGCTTTTAATTAGCATATCAAATAACCTTGAACTATATCGCTCGTTTGTAGAGGTCTTAATCAGAACTTTTTTTTCCACAGCTTTGCTCCATTTCCATAGAGTTTCCCTTGTACCATAATTCAGTGTTATGCTTGACCTGAAGGATAAAGCTCTCATGGGAACAAAAGATCTGGAGAACTATTCAAGGACTGGTTTACTTTTGAAGCAGGATTCCTGGTTAGCTTTCATGCCAATAGTTCGAGAATGCCAATAAGGAAACAATTGCTTTTGCTGATAATGGTTCCTTGACATGCTTGTTTTCGAGTGCGCTTTCAGGAGGAGGATGCATGCTTTGATGGAGATTATGATAGTGTGCTTCTGTCACTTGTTTTCTGAAGAAAACTGTCTGGAAGAATATAATCTGTGAGGTATTAGTTCAGCATAAGAAAGAAAAACTCCTGTGTTTCACATATTTAAATGATGCTGACTCTGCTGTTTTCGTGTTGCTTGTGCTGTGGGTGAATTAATACATAGTGTGTATGTATGTGTATATGTGTTTGTGTATATGTATACACACACACACACATGTAACATGCCTCAGGATGCAGACACAAGAGTCTGTTAACCCATGGCATTTCAATCTGTGTTTTGAAAGATTGCAGACACCTTGTGAATCCCCTGGAGGTGATTTGTCTACAGATAATGGGACTAAGTATGTCTCTGGATGAATTCAGGCTGCATTTCTCATGCTTAAGTTCCTGCCTCTCAAGGCCCAATCTTGTGTTTCTCATGTTTCTGACAATGTCTGCTTTTGTATGTACGTGTAAATTAATCTAGGATTATTAGTTAGATCTTGCTTTTCTGCTCAGGAATCATAAAGCATTATGTCTGTAAGCTCTTGGGAGCTCTGACAGCCAAATAATGAAGAATGAGTCAAGAGAACCATTAGGTTATTGTTCATGTCATTGCATTGTACTGTGTTACAGTAGCTTTTTCTGCTTTGTTTTTGTGCATGACATATTTTGCCTGTGGAACAGACCAGATGATTTATATACCCTTTTCAGGTATTTTTGGGTATTTTTGCATTTCTTCAATTTTAATCTAAAATATGATGTCATTATATGACCCCTCTGTCCATGCATATACAACAGGACAAATCTAGTTGTTTCTTTGGCCTAAACTGATTAATGCTGCATTTCCCATCAAGATCACCGGTGGGTTACAAAGTTCTCTTGTGCACACCCTTATCTTCTGTTCATCACATCTGACTGGACTGTTGCTCTGGAAACCGTTGTAATGTCACAACTGACTTCATTATGATTAAATGAGGGAAAAAAAAAATAGAACAAAAGAGCACATTCCTGATTCAGCATGCAACTTGGAAACTGAAACTGTCTCACGTACATTCTCTATATTTTAGAGCATTTTTGGGTAACAGGGTACAGATCTGTCCTGCTAGTCAGGAATAAAATCTCTAATTTGAAATTGCTATTCCCTTAAACAAAATCTGTAATCAGCTGATGTAGTTATAAGCATAACTGTTCTGTTAAACTGCTCTATTAAAAGTTGTACATGGATCTGTGAAAGGAACCAATTAGTGTGTACACTTATCTTTGTCCCTTACAGAGACTTAATTAGTTGTCTTAAACTGTTAGAATACTTTTATTTCTGATTATATCTGGGATTATTTTCTGTTTATTTCTGGTATCTGTATGATATTCTAGTTTCTGAAGCAGACCTGTAACTGAAATAACAGATAATAAAAATTTACCAGGGTGTGGCAACACTATTTGGTGCTGGCTCAGCACTATTACTGATCTGAAGGGATTTCCCTGTCTTTGGAGTTTACTTATAATTTTTTTCTCAGTTCATACTTTTTCTTGTCTGGTAAATTCAAATCTCTAATGCTGTATGGTAAATAAATAAAACATGAATAAGTAGAATACAAAGTTATAGTTTCCTAGACCTGTCTGTGCCTTTTTTTTTTTTTTTTTTGCCTTTAACTCTGTGGAAGCCACTTGCAGAATCTGAGCCAGTCTCTAGCTTTCTAAACAGCAGACTCTTCTGTCCATACAGCTTGCATTCAAAAATGTGTAATGGTGGGAGTCAGGTCACTGATTCTTGCTTGGAGGTGAGAGGGAGGAGAACAGCTAGTGACCGACTAACTCTGCAGGGACGCCACTACTGCATGGTACAATGGTGCATGCCAGTGTTGTTTGGATGTCTGACTAATTAACCCTGACCATCCCACTGGTTCTCTGCTGCAGGTCTGGGTTACTCACTGATTTCTGCAGTAGCACAGTGTGCTGCTGGTCATGTGCTGGTGCTGTTCTGGGAATCTCCCCAGAACTGTTTCTGAGCTGTCGAAACTGGTCCTTGTCCTGGGCAGTACAATAAAGGGACTGCTGGCTGAGGGATGTATATTCATCTGGATTGTTAGTGAGAGCACTTCTCACTGCTATAGATTCTCTGCACGGGTGAAATCTGCAATAGGTCTGCAAAAGTTTTAAAAGGACTTGGCAGTCACATTTTCATTAAGACTTAAGAGATAATGGCAAAGCTGAGTGATGTGTACAAGGAGAGCTGATTTCAGTTATGTTACTCCCAGGAGCAGCTTGATGGGTGCCATCACAAGTTAAGATAATGAATTTTAAATATACTTAAATCCCTCTTGGTTTTGTTGTCTGCTTCATTCGACTTCTTCATTGTCACTGGTTTGTTACAGTAGTAGACTTGTGAGATGGTGTGACAGCAGTGGCAGAAGTACAGAGTGCAGCTGAGGTGAGTCTGCAAAGACATGAGTGTCTTTGACTGTACTCATGTCAGTTGCTAAAATTTACAATTGTAGTCATAGGTAAATTTCAATCATTAGTATTTTCAAGTAAATTGTCATTTTCTTTTCTAGCAGTGTCTTAACACTTCCTTTTTTGACAAAGCAAAATGAGTAAGCCTATCCTGAGCAACACATGAAGTATCTTTTCCATTATCTCTCAGGAAGTTCTGATTGTTTCTGAAACCTTGCATACTACTGATCTGCTACCTGAGGAATGTGTCCACTCCCTCTATTGTATAAGGTCACCCTGTAACCATTAATGTGACTCTGTTGTTCAGTTATCCTTTCTGAAAAAAACAATTAACTGTATTCAAGCAGTATCTGTTTCCTTGTACAAAGCAATCATTTTCTCTGAATGCGTGATTTAATAATCTATGTAGGCAGATATAGATGAGCATCTTATCTGTAAGGGTCTTTGCATAAGATTTTGTGTCTTTTTGCTTTTGTTGCGGAAATCCTGAGTTAATTTCTGAATCAAATTCTGATCGCAATACCAAGACAACTGCTCTCTGAAGTAGGACTTCACTAGCAAGGAAAGCATTGCTAATCTGCACGTTCCTGGGTAAATCAAACGCAGGTAACACTGGCATGCCAGGTGTGCAGTTGTTCAGTCACAGATCCATCACAGTAGTGCTGTGAATTATCCTCAGTTTCATAAAGGAAAACAGATGTGTAAATAGCTATTCAATTCACAAAATTCAGGCAGACTGTTTTCATTGCATGCTGTTACCGAACATATTTAAGCTGATATTTTTAGCAGATACAGATTGTACTGAGGCACTGTAGTTGTGAGAGGCCTGGTTTTTTTTCTGGATTGCTATTTATAGGCTGGCCTGGAATGCTCACATGATATTGTTTGTAATCTTTGGTATTTATATTGCCAGCGATGCTATGGCAAAGAGCTTCTCACTATTTCCATTATACAATTCTATTTCTAAGCTGTATACCTAGTCCCTAACATAAAGCTTGCGCTGAAGATAGAGGATGTACCTCCTCTGTGAGTGGAATAAATACTACTTTCCTGTTTTTGAAAGTGCTGTGTGACTCTACCAACTTGTATATTTCATTATCACGTTGCTACAACAAATGTTAAAACACATGGAAGTTAAAACAGGATCTGAAAAGTATCCATGGAAAAATGGTCAAAGAACAGACAGAAAACTGGAACTGAATTATTGCAGCTTCTATGTGAGGTCGTTCTAGTACAGTGTAGTCCCATCCAAAATGGTTTGGAGCAAGATTAGGCTCTGTTGAAAATACAGACCAAAATGAATCTTGGCAGGAGATCAGCATTTTGTTTTGATGCTCTTTAGCTTATGTTCTTTAGCACAGTGATTAAGAAAACAAAACACCTTCATTTTTGAAGGAGGTCCCTCCGTGGTCTGTTTTTTCTTCTTTTGTAAATGAGCTGGAGAAGGGGTGAATACTGGTATGAGAGAACATATTAGCAAGCACTATGCTGTTAATGCCATTGTTAGTGTGGCAGCCATAGAAAGTTGTGGGAGGACTTTCAGGCAGGTTGTGGCTGGCTGATAAGAGGGTAAATGAAACTTGCTGTGAAACACAAAACTCTTCAGACCTTGTGTACTCAGATGTGGTTTCTAGACTCTCCATTCTTAGGAGAATCATCTTGAAATTATGCTTGTTTAAGGGTAACATCAGCTTAGTGCTCAGCAAATTAATGAAGGACAGTAAGGGACTGTTAATCACAGAATCACAGAATGTTAGAGGTTGCACGTGACCTGCAGAGATTGAGTCCACCCTCCCTGAGAAGGCAGGATCCCCTAGGGTTGTCCACACAGGAATGCATCCAGGCAGGTTTTGAAAGTTTGCAGAGAAGGAGACTCCACAACCTCACTGGGGAGCCTGTTCCAGTGCTCCATCACCCTCACATTGACATGAAACCTGTGTTCAAGTTTCGATACATTGTCCCTTGTCTCATTACTGTGCATCACCAGAAAGAGATTGGCCCCATCCACTTGACACCCACTCCTCAGGTATTTATAGACATTGATCAGATCTCCTCTCAGTCTTCTCAAGACTAGAGGTCTCTCATGTCTCTCAGTCTCTCTTCATAGGGGAGATGCTCAAGTCCTCTAATCCTCATGGCTCTCCTCTGGACTCTGTCTATCAGATCTCTCTCTCTCTCTCTCTCTTGAATTGGGGACTCCAAAACTGGACGCAATACTCCAGGTGTGGTCTCACTAGTGCAGAGTAGAAGAGGAGGAGAACCTCCCTTAGACCTGCAGGACATACATCTTGATGCACCTCAGGATACCATTGGCCCTCTTGGCCACAAGGGTACATTGCTGTCCCATGGGGGACTTTCTCTTTACCAGGACTCCAAAGTCTTTCTTCATACAGCTGCTGTCCAGCAGGGCAACCCCCAACCTGTACTGTTGTCTGTTGTTATTCCTCCCCAGGTGCAGGGTCCTGCACTTGTCCTTGCTGAATGTCTTGAGGTTTGCCTTCACCCAGCTTTCCAGCCTGTCCAGATCTTGTTGCATGGCAGCACAACCTGACAGGCTGTCAGCCATCACCTCCCAGTTTTGTATCATCAGTGACTCGCTGAGGGTAAACTCGGTGCCCTCATCCAGGTTGTTGATAAAGATACTGAGCAAAACTGGATTCAGTACTGATCCCTGGGAAACACCACTGGCCACAGACCTCCAAGCTGACTCTGTGCCACTGATGACAACCCTCTGAACTCTGTTGTCAAGCCAGTTTTCAATCCACTTCACAAACCAGTCATCTGTGCCACATTTCCTGAGCTTTTCTACGAGGATGTTATGTGAGACAGTATCAAAAGCCTTGCTGAAGTCAAGGTACATGACATCCACAGCTCTTCCTTTGTCTACTCATTTGGTCATGGTTTCATAGAAGACTATCAGATTAGTCAAACAAGATCTCCCCTTGATACATCCATGTTGGATACTCCTAATGACCTTCGGACTGAGCTGCTCTATCATCTTTCCAGGGGTGACCTACTGGGGGAAGCATGTTGGGAAAGAGATGGGAATGATGGAGCAAGCTTCGTGTCTCTCTGCAGCTGCAAGGTGATCTTGACTGCTGGGTTTTATGCTGGCCCTCCTGTCTTAAAAAGGTGTGCTGAACTAGGAAGGAGTAGAGAATGGTAGCAAGGATGGTGACCTTACCACTTTTACATGAGGAACCAATAAAAATGTGAGAAGTCTAGATAACAGCTAGAAGATAACAGCTGGGAAGGCAAAAAGAGGTGTGGTTAGAGACCTGTACATCCATGAACAGAGGGAATAATGGTTTACTGCCTGTTATCTCACAGGAACTGTGGGACTTTACCTTGAATTATCAGGAGGTGGGTTCAGAATAATACAAAGATATACCCATAGTTAAATTGTGGACTTTTTCACAAGGTGGTGTTGCTTTTAAAAGTCCATGTGGTTTAAAAAATGGTAAAATAGTATGAGGGAAAATAGAAGTAAAATAATAGGAGGGAAAAACCATCAAAGATCATTAAACTCAAACATACCACTTAGTTATCTGAGGTTTCTGGTTGACCCTGATTAGTGAGCAAGCCTGTGTTCTGCAGCAGCACTAGATTGCTGCTGCGTTTTCTGTGTTAGGTGGCTTGATTGAAGTCTTACGAGTGTCAGAGGCAGGATCTGCCCCTTTCTACCATGTCAGTGGCACAGCAGTCAGTACAGCTTAACCTCTTTCTCCCTGGGTTTGTGTTCCAAATTGTGCGTTGTTTACTCTGCACATTCCCTGCATGGGTACAGCTGGTTTCTGGTTCTGTAAACCAAATCAGTGAAGGCGTTTTTAAAATAAAGAATAGCAAAGCAAACTAATGCTCCCCTTGGCACTCCAACTTCCTTCACCCACATATATCTGGCAGAGGCACAGAGGCACAATGTGAGACATTGTGACATGGGAGCTGGGAACAAGAAGCAGGAGAAGGGCAGAAACTTCTAAAACTACCTTTGTCTTTTGAACAGTGATAGTGAAGTGTTTTTTGTACAACCATTGCCAATTTTTATTAGTCTGAAGCTTACTCATTCTGCCTCAGATCTGAAAGAGTGTATGCAGTTGAAACCCTACCTGTTTTTTCTTCTCCCTTGTCCAATGCAGAGATGAGAGTGTTTCATCTGCAGCCCAGTGTAAGTTACATAACTTTGCTTTCAGAGTTTTTCCTTCTTTGTTTCTGAGATGGTTTTTGGAAATAATTTGATAGCTGAAGTAGTTCTTCAGCTTTTGAAAATGAAGCAATTTCTATTGTTCTTCCCTCCTCTTTTCACTCTGATCTCTAATGCAAACTGAGATTAGTCATAATTTATCCCTTTGCAATCCACTGAAGACCTGAGCCTGCAGAGCACTGTCAGACTGTAGCAAAGACTACAGAGAGTTATGCTTTTGTTCTGGTTAAAGCACAACAGCTTTCTATGCAGTTTTTTTTTTTGCTTTTCTTTATGAACAAACGTATTTTCCAAACTACTTAAATACAAATGTTGCTTCATAAGCAATGGCAGTGTGAACACAATGTGAAACTATGCCATTTCAAAAGACACTTGGTAGAACCTCTTGGAATTTCTCTCTGTTTTAGAAATGCACTACATTAAATAAATACAAATTCAAATTGGTTTGAAGTTACCATAACCACAGGACTGCAGAACCTGCATAAAATTGTACTTGGAGCTAGAAGGAAAGAGTAACACAGGAGAATATTTGCAGCAAGCTGAGTTGAAGTTTTACTTTACAGCACAGTGCTGATGTAAGAACAAATGGGAAATCTTTCTGGACATCATGAGAAGGAAGAACCTTTCATGAGGCAGAATAATGCATCAGACTTTGAATTGTTCAGATTCCTTCTCAGAGGACTTCATGGCCTTGTTGCCTGTGAAATGGTGTAGACTACATGAACTGGAGATCCTTACTCTGTGTTTTATTGTTTTTTTCAGGCCTATTCTTTTTTGTTCCCGTCTTTTCAGGAAGTATTGAAAATGCATTTCAGTTCTTAGGTATTTATTTGATCACATTAATGACTTGGGCACCATAATACTTAATATCTTTCTGGAATTTCTTTAATGCTATCAGTGTACGAAGTCTGAAATGATTTCTCTTTCTCTTGTGCTATCTTGTAATGGTTACTAAAACTGCATTCTTCTTCTGATCTGGTGATACCTTTGCTCTCCAAAATTAACGCTTGTATCCAAAGAAGGGCAATGAAGCTGATGAATGGTCTAAAACACGTCTCATGAGGAGCAGCTGAGTGAACTGCAACTGTCCAAACCCTGCTTTTCTCTAGACTAAAAAGACAACCTTGCTCTCTACAACCACCTGAAAGGAGGTCGTAGCAAGGTGAAGGTTGGTCTCTTCTCCCAGATCACAAGCAAGATGATGAGAGGAAATGGTCTCTAGTTGCTTCAGGGATTTAGGCTGGTTGATAGGAAAAAGTTGTTCACTGAAAGAGTGGTTAAGCACTGGAACAAGCTGCCCAGGGAAGCAAAGCAATCACTGTCCCTGGAAGTGTTCAGAAAACCATGTAGGTATGGTGCTGAGATACATGGTTTAATGGTGGACTTGATGGTGTTAACGGTAGAACTTGGTAATCTTGAAGGCCTTTCCCAGCCTTAATGTTTCTGTGGTTCTGTATTTTACATTATGTGCGATGTTGAGAACTGCTTACCATATTTTATCTGGAATTTTATTTTTGCCTTATGCTGTAGCATTGTTCTTTATTTTCAAACAAATAGCAGATTTTTATGGGACAGAGACCAACTATCTTCTGTGTATTGTGAAAAATGAAATCAGCTGTATCAAAACAAATTATGGCACTCTTCTAGGTTTGAATAGTATGCTACAATTTATTTATTTAACTGTGGATTCATTCTCCACTGAGGCACTTCAAAACCGTATCTGTCTAACTTTATAGATAACATTTTAAAGTAAAGACAGCAGTAAACCAACTTCATCTGTTTTATCCATGATATTTTTTGCATATACCAACTTTTTAATTTTAATTTGTACTTTAACTCTTCTGGATAAGAAACTTACTGAGTTTTCATTTGTACTGGAGCTGGACAGAACCGTCGTTTTCTTAGTAATGGCTCTGGCCATCTGCTTAGAACTAAAGAAAATGGAGATTAAATTAAACCCCTTTTATCTGCTAGAGCAAATGAAAAATTGCTGCTGTGATGTTGAAGTAGTACTATCAAAGGTCATTTGTTGAAGATCGATAGGTCAAACGTAGATGCCAGTCCTTGCCTGATAAACTTGCTTGATGAGCTTACCAACTACCTTCTTGGAAACAAATTTCACCAGGTGTGAAACGGCACTGAAGGTTGCTGGGCTACAAAAAATCTTGTATTTCACACAGAAAATTTCTTTCTGTGAAGCTGGTGCATATGGATTAGTGTGGGGAGCACATCGAACAAGGATTTTTACCTTTTTTTTTTTTTTTGACTTGCTACAAACCTAGGATGGTAGTAGTGGTTACAAATTACTGAATCACCAACCTTGCAGATTGTCTCTTATGCTAGTGTTCATGCTAGTCTATGCCACAGTAGCTCAAAAAAACCCCAAAACATTTTGCACAGAGTGGTTGTGGGTAGGCAGAGATGTCTGGAGGTCATTTGGACTAGGTGATCTGTAGGGGTCCCTTCTTACTCCTATGATTCTGTCATCTAGTCCAACCTTCCTGCTCAGGCAGGGCCACATAGAGTCATTTGCCCTGGGCCGTGTCCAGGTGGCTTCTGAATATCTCCAGGAGTGGGAATCCACAACTTCTCTGGACGTTCTGTGCCAGTGTTTGATCACCCTCACAGTGAAAAAGTGCTTTCTGATGTTCATAAGGAACCTCCCTCGATTTCAGTTTGTGCTCATTACTTCATGTTGCTGGCCACCACTGGAAAGAGGCTGGCTGTCCTCTTTGCACCCTTTCTTCAGGTATCAGTACAAATTGATGAGATCCCCCTCAAGCCTTTTCCAAGCTGAGCAGTGCCAAATCTTAACCTCTCCCGGTTCTGTTATTCTCTGTTGTATAAACTCAGACTTCCTTAACATGAATTCAACCATATAGGATTTAACTAGGTCTAGAAAAATTGCTGAATACTGAACTCAAATATCATTTGGGTAATTCAATCTGTGATCTGTTCTCTGTTCCCAGTTGTAAGATAATCCTTGGGTATTTTAGTCCTGCAAAGGTGTTAGGCTCTTATTGCTGCTGAAGGCCTAAATGTTTCCTACTTTTTTGCACATAGACAGTGTGTACTTAATTTTTCAGTCCAGGAAAATTTAGGGATCTTGTTTATTTTTCCACATTGATAGCTGTAGTGGTTGCATGGAGTGTTTGTCACTCCTCTTATTTGTGTCTTAGCAGATGGCACATGGTGAGGAGGTGGTTGTCACTACCATCAAGTGGATGTTTATTACATACATGATGTAATGTCTGCTAGAGAGTAAATGCCTCTTGCCTGCAAGCTTTGCTGTAAAAAAAAAAATAAATTAAAAATTATTGTGATTAGTAATTGTCTCAAATTCATGGCTCTTATGGGAGGAGTCTGTTAAGTTTTGTTGTTCTCACCACCTCTGTTGTGTAGGATGTGTTCTACGACAAAGTATTCAGCCCTTAAGTCCCTGGTGTCTACCACAAAGGTATCTAAGCCTCTATCTGAAGCCCTCAGGTGGAAAATCCACTTGATAAGTTTCTTTTAATATTTATGTGACTAAAAACACATGCCAGGATGAAATGCAGATTGCAAGCTGTGACTTCTGCTGAGTCTCGGATAACTTTTTCATGACAGTTATGTGTAAAGAATGCTAACATCCATTTGCAGAGCTGTGTGAAAGGCGAAAGTGCCAAACCCAATTAGTGTCTCTAGAAACCTCATTAGTAACATAAAGTAGGCAAAATTTGAATGATTATTTTCCCTGTTGTGGTAAAGGAGTGTGACAGGGAGACTTGGAGATTCATGTCTGTTGTCCAGCCAGAACACATCTTCACAAACTTGTCACCTATCTTATTGTCCTGATTTAACAAGGAAGAATACACTTACTTCTAAGCAGAGATGAGTATTTCNTTTTTTTTTTTTTTTTTTTTTTTTTTTTCCTTCCTTCTTTTCTGTTTACTGATCAAAGTAAGGCATTGCAGCTAAGGTTCAACTCAGTTAACACCTGTGGTTTGCTTCTTTACAGTGTGTAGTGTTTCCACTGACTAGAGATTCTGTTCTTTACAAGGAAGCTGCTGTCATTTGTGTCTTTTGTCACAAATTGTAATACTGGACTTTTGAACAGGAAATTCAACTTTATGTTGCTTATCAAATTTACTTTGAGTGCTGTCAAAGGTAATCTATCTTGCAATAAACATATATCATGGTAAAATAGCAGGGTATTTTTCAGATAGCTCTGAGCACTGCCTGAGCAATGGGCGTATCTTCACTGTAGCCTAGTGTTTAGATGGTTCTTACAGGCAACATTTCTGAAGGAACTTCTAAGGAGCAGTAATTTTGAAAGGGAATATTTTCCATTGACATTAGAGACTTAAGAGGTTGTTAATAGCTGGGAGTAGCTAACCCAAGGGACTGGTTGGTTTAGTGTGAGAGTCTCTATAGAGTTTACGCACAAAGTTGAAATGCCAGTTAATGCTTGGGGTGGTTTTCTCCTTGAGAGTAGTAGTAGTAAGCACAACAGGGTAATGGATGTCTAATAAATGCCACAGTAATTGTGTTAAGAATTCTAGAATGTGTTTCCAGGTACTTTCTAGAACTATAGGATGTTTGCCTCGACAGCAGTTTTGTTGTACTCAGGCTAAGAATAATTTATTTAAGACTAAATTAAAAGTTAACAGGTCTCGTGTTTGGAGACTGGATTCTTTCATCCCTCCGTTCCTTTTCCTCATCATGATTAATTTGTAAAAAACCTGATTATTTAATAAAAATCTCCTTCTTTAGATTCTTTTGTAGCCACTTTTATTGAAAAGGAGGGAAAAACAATCAGACGTGAAAGGTTCACAACTAGTTTACGGTAGTTGCAGTACTACTACATTAATAGAATGATTAGGTGTACTTGCATTGCTTTGCCTCTTACAAGGCTAACTGGATGTTAGTAAGAACAAGCTTAATATACTTGTGATTGTGCTTATGCTGTACCTCTAGGTGTAGCAGGTTTTCATTACAATAACTAGAATCTTGGTGAGATTTTGAATGAGTCTGATGAAAGACTTGGGGAAAACAGGTTATTTAACATGGTAGTTCTGGGTAGATGCTCAGCTAGCAGCATTGAGCTAGAGCTATTTGTTTGCTGAGCAGAATTACAATTTTAGTTTATGCCTTTTTAGTAAAGCCAAGAAAAATAACTGAAATGCAGTTCATTTTAAACACACACCACCACCCCCATGTGAAAGGGTAGACACAATTTTGTGGTTATTTCAGTGATGTTTCTAGCAAAATGATAATCTTCCTGTTTATGGGTGGTGGCTGTTCTAAGTCACTCATTGTTTGCAGAGTGGCATGCTGTTGCACGTGGGGCAGGTTTCAGCCCTTTCTTGGGCTGTCAGAAGTTGCTTTTACATGAACACCAAGGCTTCTCTGTAAAGATTAGAACCACTTGAACTTCACATCAACAAATAGTTGGCATTGGAATAATAATGCTTCAGGCAGTAAAAATAGTCACAATTTGGGAGTAAAGGTAGGCTGGGGACTAGTGGTGTTCTGGGGCAGTTGTCACTTTGTCATCTTGTAAATGCCAGAACGTAATGCCTTTTGTTTATTTTAATGAACTTGTATTGGTTCTGATAGTTCATCACTGCTGTAGTCAATTAACTTCAGTTCTTGGAGTGAAACTTTAGTTATAGTCGAATATCCAGGCATTTTCTAGGGTGTTTTTTGAGCCAAAATCACTGCTACTGTAATGTCCACTTTGTTTAACTTGCTCTGCAATATTTGTCATTCTCACCTCAGCATCTGTCTTTTCCCTCTGCATGTGGTAGGTTTGCAGTGAGTAGAACAGCTCCTTGATGCAGTTATTTCCATGAAGTGTAGGAAAGTAATGTATTGTACAGTGTGCATCTGTTTCTGGTGGTGTTTCTGATTACAGTCAGCTGCTGTCTTATGCAAACGCTTGCTCAAGTTGCTTTACTTGTTGAAACATTTTTATTTTGATCTTCTTCAGAGCATTATTTTGTCTATAGAACAGACTTTTGCTAGTTAGGAGGATTAAACAGATAAAGGACATGTACTGACCACCTTATGTATGAATATAAAAGAACTAATTATCTGTGTTTGTGCACTCATACGGTATTTTCTTAGCTAGGTACTTTTTGTTAAGTAGTGCAGTGTCTATTAATAATGTATAGATGTTTGGTATAAAACCTGCAAGCACAAACCTGCAGTGATAAACCATGAGACAATGAAGTGTCCTAGAGATGTGTGATCTTCCTGTGAAAGATAGGAGAAACATCATCCCTTTACCTCTACATAATTTACATTGTTAGCAGTTAGGAGTGTTTGCTCTCTCTGCTACAGTTACTCTAGGAGCCTGATACAGGTGGACAAAGAATGCAGCTGCTTTGATCTGGTAAAGGCGGTTTATGAGGGTCCTACTACTCGTTTGCTCCCATGCACTCTGCCTCTTAAGTGAGGCAGACACATGTTGCTAGTGATATCCTCATTCTGGTTGCAAAATAATTAAAAATACTTTAAAAAGAGTAAAAAAACACATATGTTCCTTTTGAACAGCTGGGCTTTAGATTCCAGAGATGCTTGAGCAGTGGAACATAAAAATGCTATTTAATCTATCAGGATGATCTTTTCAATTTGCTCATCTTTCTGCTTAAAGAGGAAAGAAGGAAAACTCTGTTTTTCAATTCATCATGTAGAAGCCTAAAGATGTCTTTCTCTTTTTTGATATATTGATATACTTTTGACCAGTGATCCTGTGGAACACACCAATGATTTTGTAGCCTCTGCGTGTAAACAATCATATATTTGGGAAGACAGTGACACCCTTAATTTAGTGATTTACTGTAGTTGCATGTGTGGTGAGAGCAAAAAGGTATTTCAGACTCAGTGTCTTTGCTAACTACACCAGAAATCATTATCTTAGAAGAACAAGCAGGAGAGCCCTGTGGTTTGTGCTGGTCTCTTGCAGATACTGTGTGTGGTTACTTAACATATCTGGTTAAGATGGTTTTGTTTTCATTAAGTGATTGTGAGAAAGAAAGGTAATCCACCCAGTACTTTCCAAAATGTGAAATAATTACAGTACAGTTGTGACCTACTTGGCCTCTTAGGAGAGCCAAATTGGAGATGAAGTGGGATGTGTGGATGTAGTTTTGAAAAATCCTCAGACCTGGTTTTCACAGATGCTTTGTTCCTCTGTCTGCTTCAGTGTGGAGCACCTGGTTTTACACCTACGTTCTTGTTTTTAAACATACCTTGTCCTTACTGAAGGTGACTTTTTTGACTGGGTGTGGGTTGGATGGTGAAACCCCATTATATGGAATGAGGAGTGAAAAATGCTTTCAGGTACTTTTGATGTGTACAATGGTTTTCCATCTGGTCGAAGTGACATTTGGTTGGGAATGCTGAAACATTCACAGAAAACAGAGGTAGTTCTGAAAATGTTTGAGCCTTTGAGATGACTTGTACTTCTGGGTGCTGATAGTGCACACATGTTTTCTGTTGCAGCCCGTTGCTTGAAACTAGTTTTCTAGTCCGAACATATAATGACAACTGATAGCAACTTTTTACGTGACAGAGGGAGTCTCCTGTGAAATATTGCAGCCACTTTAAGGGTGTGTGTGGAGGAAAAAAAAAACCAAAACAATCTTTGCTGTTGTGGTTAGATGGTAGAGAAAAAAGGTGGATGCAGTCAGTAAGAATTCCTGTTCATGTGCTACCACAGAGCATGAGAACTGGTGCTTTGTGAAACTGTAAGTAAATGTGAGAAGCATTTAGCAAGAGACAACAGAGGCAGGTGGGAGAAAGTATGAATTAGCACAAAGCTTTCTAGAAATTGGTTTTCTCTGAATAAAAGTGAGGTAGCTAGACACTGCAGTCATGATTGCCAAGCAGGTGAGGAGAGCCTTAGTACTGTTGTGAGAGGCGAAGCCTGAGTACATATCTTCTGCAGGTGTACTGCTCAGTAAAGTTAGGAAATCATTCTAGTGATATTTCACTAAAGTCATTGTGGCTTAAGGACAAAGGCAGGAGGAAGTTCAGAAGTGCAGTGAGTTTTGTAGTCTTTGAATTTTATACCTTTCCTCTGACCTATGAGAATATTTTCCAGGCTTTTGGTTGTATTTCCTTTGGTTTTGAATTCTAGGCATGTGAGAAAAGTCAGCCTTCCTTCTGGATATGCAGATGATGCCCTTCCTCATGTTAACCCAA
Source organism: Eubucco bourcierii (assembly GCA_013396675.1). Taxonomy (NCBI): domain Eukaryota; kingdom Metazoa; phylum Chordata; class Aves; order Piciformes; family Ramphastidae; genus Eubucco; species Eubucco bourcierii. The sequence goes on along the minus strand of VWZE01021904.1, from coordinate 79,130 downwards.
AATCTGCTGTTAAGCAGATGCATTATGAGGTTCAGTAGCAGAGCTGTCCAACCAGAGGAAATTGTCTTTCAAGAGGTATACCTGCTCGTTGTCATTGATATCATGGATGATTAGACATAGAGTAAAAAATTATGGGAAATAAAAACTCTTTAATTGTTATATCTCTGTGATCTATTGTCCTGACTACCCACCCAGACAACCCCAGCCATGACACTGAATCACCAACCACATTTGTGTGGTCATGTTTGGTAAAAGTTGAGACAAATCCAGTAATTTATGAAGCTGAAAGCTGCTGGCTTCTGGGAAAGGAAAGAAACCATGAAGCACATATATGTAAAAAAAACCCGAATAGAAACAGCCCACAACCTAAAGCCAAAAACTTATGTGAAAAATTGATTGAGGCTAATTCAGGTTTTATAGCACATCTTTAAGTTGCTAAAGATGTGATTTCTGGTAAACTATAAGCAGTTCTTTAGTCTGAGTGTTTTAGTTTAAGAAAGTATTTTGGAATGTCTCCATCTGAATGGTTACCAGGATAATGGTTGCAGTGAGTAGGTGTGAAGGTTTGGGAGTTACCCACCCCCCCACACTTTGTAAAATGACCCAGACTAGCACTCAGTCGGCTGGAAGTTAAATGATGAAGCTATATTTACAGCTTTGCACAATGTACAGCAGATATTTACACTATATACACAATATTTACAGAAATATACAAGTAAAAGGTAATACAGCAACACAACTCCCCTCCCAGAAATCAGAGACCCCAAGAGGGGCTCCCAACCACCCTTCCACCTTCTCCCCACCCCTGTACCTTACCCCAAGGTTTGCCTTACGTGCAAGGTAAATTAGGAGGATCGGCCAAGGGGGTTAGAAGAAAAGTGGTTAGTGAGGATTAATCAGCAGAGGAGCCAGAGCCCAGAAGCTGCTAGATCCCACCAGCAGCTCCTGCTCAAGCAAGCGACAGAGAGCAACTGACTTATCTATTGTTTTGGTTAGTGTTCCCAAACAATTCTCCAGCAAGCGTATGAGTGAAGTAGACATCATGATGTTTTCCTTTCACAGCCTATAGTGTAATTTTGTCTATTAAAATATTCCAATTAGCCTCAAACCAGCACAGTAGGTAAGCTGCAAATTCCAAATAAACTTTTAAAATAAATAAATAATCTGCCTTGTGACCTGATGTATCTGACTTGGTAATCAATCCAGAGGCCCGTGATCATATTGCCGCTAGTAATGTGAGCAGATGCTAGTTTAGTCTTAACAGCCAAAGAGTTCAGAGCAGCAGGATGGAAGATAAGGTAGAAAGCTGCAGCAACTTGTGCTTTGAAATCCAAGATCAGTGATGAACATCCTGCTGCTGACTGGGAAGGTCTGATACCCACCAGTGGTTAACAAAGTCACTATTAAACCTTCATTGAAGTGGGAAAATTAAGAGGAAACTTCATAAACGTAGTGGTTTACATTGCTTACAGAAATATCTTAAGAAATGTGTCAAACCATTCGTTTACTTCAGTGACATTTGTACCTTTTTCAGTTGGGTCTTACAAGGGCGATCTCAGAAAAAAAATAACCAATTGATAAACTTTCTGTTGTTTTTTACTTGCATTAAACTGTTAAGGACTTCAGCTGAACCCATACATCAGTCTATCGGGAATTCGCTAGGAAAGCTAATTTTATATATATAGTTGTGTTTTTAAACTTTCAAAAAAAAAACAACCAACTTTATAAGAACTTCTCTTTCAAGTAGGAATTGGAAGTTTAGAGCTGGGGCTCTGCCTAGACAAGCTGATAATGATAGACTTTCATCACATTTGAAAACTGCTTGAGATGAAAAATACGTTTAACTGCACCTTGAATATTTTTTACTCAGCGTACACTCTGCACAAGTTCTGAGCTATGTGGTGGACACAAGTTAGCTGCAAATTGTGGCTGTGTAGCCACCATTAATGAAGGGGTAAAACTGGAATGAGTAGTTTGGCTCAGAGGCAAATATGTTTGCATCATACCACTACTGTGTACCAACCATGTAACCTGGTTTAGGCAGACATGTCATCTAAGGTACCATCTAAGAGTAGGCAGAAAAGATTGTGTAATATATACTTGGAGATTTGCATCTCTTCAACTATTTTTGCTGAGCAGTTAATATTGTGGGTTACTAAGAAAACTACTCTGAGTGTTGGGATTTTCCCTTCTGACTTGGTGGAGTTTGTGTGTAGTCTGGTGGATGAAAGTATGGCTTAGTCTGATGGGTTTCTGCACTGAGACTGTGGCCTCTTTATATCTTTGAATTTTGTGTACTGTGTCTGTTGCTGGGAAGATAGAGACCTTTCATTCCCATCTTTATCTTACAAATCTTACTACCTTCTCTGCTGTTTTATCTGTAGACCTTTCTGGTTGTGTCTTTGCTCTTCATCCAGATTTGTGTGCTTTGTTGTCCTTGTAGTGAAGAGCAAGGAGAAGTTTAAGTGTATTACTTCAGTCTTATTTCAGTATACAATTTAAACATCTTCCCGATGTTACAGTTTTCATTAATGTCCTAAGTCAGTCTAATTTTGCAACATAATTTCACCTCTTTCTTTGGACTGGGCTTGGAACCAGTTAGTGAGCATAGGGCTGCATAGTGAGATGGGGTGGCAATCTCACTTGAAACCAATCCCACAAAAAAATCTCAAACATATTTAATTTACTGTGTGACCATATGGTTGCCAGCATAAGGATAAAAGCATTTAAGGACAAGTTAAAGTATTCTGAGCTGCTGTCTTTAGGGGGTTACTGTCTCTGTTTTATTTCCGACAGAATTCGTTGATGTGTGTTTTTTGTGTTGGCTTCTTATATATTCTTTGTAGGCTTTCTGTGGCTAGGGAAAACACAGGTTTGTTTTTCTTCACACTTCTCTATAAGTAACATATGTTTGATTCTTACCTTGGTCTTCCATATGTAGCACTTCTGAAGTCAGTGGGGCTTCATCTAGGCATCTTGGTCTGCCAGTATGCAGGCTGTTTGTTTGCTGTAAAAATGGGCTGACTTTTGACTTCCATGACAGAACAAATAGCTTGTCTTCCTTCTGGAACTCAGTGCTGTTGGATTCTTATATGTATAAGAAAACTGTCATTTCATTTTCCTTTTTTTTTTTTTTTTGGTAATGTGAGGCTATATTAGTAATTAAGCAATTACTAGTTAAAAATATGGTGTGTCATATAAATGTCTTCTGATTATTCTTAAATACATTGTGGATTACAAGAAAGTTCAGATTGCAGTAATGATGTGTAACTGACTTGGTTTCTTTTTCTTTGTTTCTTTCCCTTTATGTGAATGCTGTGTCCATCCTCATCATTGTTGATGTTTTTATTGCCAATCATCTAGAAAACCACCTAAGGTAAGTATTTTGCCTTTTTCATCTATTTGCAAATTTTGAGCAATGCAGAAGAACTGAACATGTTGCCATTGTAAATGGTCAGTACAGCTTTGATAAAGGAAAATACATGAAAAAAAAAAAGAACTATTCCTCATATTATAAGTTAATGCTGCCCTAGTTTTGAACCATGAACTACCCAGGGCAAAAGGACAGGAAAGGTATTTTACTCGTTCCCAAAGGAGTAACATAAAAACGCTCCACGCTGGATTGGAAATTTAAATGGAAATTTTATTTACAAATACATACAAAAGGTATTCACACAAAAGGAATACATACACAAATTAGGCCCTGTTCTTCATCTAGGCCTACCAGGCCAAAAACCTTCCAGAGCTTTCCAAAAACCTATACCCACTCAACCTCAACAGACCCAAGATCAGGCTAAGCTGCCCCCCACTATATCCAAGCCTGCTGCAGACTTCAGCAGGTCCAGTGACATAGCTGGAAATTTGCAGCCTTTCCTCTACAAACCATGAAATTAACAGTGTACCTGTCCTAAGACAGAGAGAAGAGAGACAGAAAGAGAGTGAGAATTGGCTGTATGCTCCCTTAAATAAAGACACAGGAAAACAGAATAGAATAACAGATTACAATATCTTTGGACAAGCTGCCTGTCCCCTTTGGGACTCTCTAGCCTCTGGAGAACTTTTCTTTATGGTTATACCGATTAACTCTTAATTTCCCTTAACCTATAACAGTTAAAGCATTCATAATTCCAGAAGAATTGGTTTTAATCCGCTGACTTGCAGACAAGGCACATAACTTGTTAAAGCTGTGTCCTGGACAAACCATGATTTTAATGTGTTTGTAAAAACCATTTGAAGGAGTAAATATGTGTGTAGAACATTTTGCTGCACATAATTCTATGTAAAAGTGAAAATTCTGTTTGCAAAAGGAGGCAGAATACATCTAGTAAGGAAGAAACTGTTCTTGCTTGTAATTGAGGATGTTCAGGAATTAATGATTTGTGTAAAAGTGCATTTGAATTCATCTTGAAAAGATTTTCTGTGTTGTTAGTTATGCAGAGGAAGGAAGAATGAGGGCTAGGCACCTCTTGAGATAGAGGAAGACTCTTACTGGGGTGGCAAATAGAGTATTGGTGCAGGGCTGGTAGCAGCAATAAGGTGAAAGGACTGTATCGACTATGTCAGCACATGCAAAACTGTTGGCATTTTGCTTCAGCAGTTTGATTTTATCCTATACCTGTTGGATGCTACTTTTTACAGAAAGCTATAGTTAGCTGTAGGTGAGGTTTTGTTTTATGTTCTTTGATTTGTAGATCTTCAAGAAAGAGTGTATGTAAGTCTGATGTGACCACTGTGGGTGTGGCAGAGTGTTCTGTAGGGAATAGAAATTGGGATGGATATTGATCTATGAATCTTTCTTATGTGACTATGTACTTCATTATTAAGACAGCAGTTTTATGTATGTGTGTTCATATGTATAAAACAATTAAATCTCTCTTGTTCTGGTTTATTTTTTTTAAGTGTCAGAAGAAAACGTCTCAGTAAGTGATGTGTATTATTCCTGACAGGCAGGGAAGAATGGAACAAACTTTATTTTAACATTAACTGATACAACCTTAATTGGAAAAAAACCCACACAAAACTCCAACTACTAACAACAAAACAACAAGCAAGAACCAACCAACCAACACCAAACTAGCAACAACAACAAAGTCCAAACCAAGCAAGAAATCATGGTCCCAGTTCAACTTGGTAGCTCGCAAGCTGTAATAGAAGTTAAGGTGTTTTGCTGTTTCCGCAGACACTGTGTTTATTACTAATCTTGGCCTTTCAGGCCACCTTCAGATTTCTGTGCTTTAAGCTTATATTAGGTCTTGTTTTTGTCATACAGTGACCAACTTTTATTTCAGTTCTTTAATGGTTTCCATTTACATTAAGCATACTGGAGGAGACTTTGACATTTCTAATGTATCTCATTCATCACTTATCTCCATCACCACTTGTAATAAAGATGAAGGAGCAGCTGCCTGGTGAATGAAAACTTCTCTTCCTCAGTTCTCCCTTGCTTTTCTTTCTAGCAACCAGGTAGCCCTGTGAGTCACCCAACCTATCAGACTGCCTGCTTTTTGAGAACCCTGTGAGCAATATCTGCACCTGTCCAGCATAACTTTTTTTCTTGTAAAAAAACACAATATGATTGACAGACCATTCATCAGTCAGATGGAAGTGGCTATTAAATGTTAACTGTGCATTTACAATATTTTATAGCTATGTAGACAGTATGTTAAGGATTATGTTCAGTCTGGGTAATGCAGTGCTGGAGGCCCCAGACTTTGTTTAGTCTATACCAAGGATTAGGCTTCAAAACTGCCAATAACGAATGTGAAATTAGATTGCTTTCTAAACTAATTATGTCATTTGGCTTAATCCAACCAGCAGTTAATAGTGAATATGGTACTCATTACCCATAAGTAGTTCACATAAGTATCCTTGCTTGTGTAAACCCTTAAAATTATTAATTCTTCAAGGCATTGATTAGGTGCTTTAATAAAAACAAGTTCTGTAGGATATTGTTTTGGCTATTTAAAGTAGGAATACCCTTTGGCTGTTTCCTCTGATTCTGTGAGAAAATACTCTTGTGTCCCAGTCAGGCCCAACAACTCTTCTAGTTTGAAATCTGTGATCTCATTTGAAGCCATGGGTATAGGTGAGTTTCAGACAAAAGTCAAGTTTGGGGGTTTTTTTGTGTGTGTGTGCATTTGTGGACCTGCATCACCCAGGTTAATTTTGCTAAGGCAACCTTAACCTCTATCAGCCTCCTTGGAAAAATAATAACCAAATTTGTAAACTGCTGTAGGGGTTTAGAGAAGAAATCTGCATCAAAGATCCATATGTTCTCTTCACTTAAAGTTTTGTGGTTACCAGAACATGTTTTGCTTGATTTCTACTAGTTATTAACACTCAAAATATCATTCTCAGTAACGTGGAAATGACCTACATCTGTTCCCCAGGTTAATGCGCACACTTAATGGTTTCTCTGTGTACAGTAGTATCAGAATCTAGGATTTCCTGGCTCATTATTTTTCATTGCTTCCCATTTTGTATGTTTAAAAAAAAAGAAGAGGCTTGTCCCTCACAATTCTTTAGCTTTATACTGAATATGATGTACATGGAATGTAATCCCTTGTTGGTCAATTTAGGATCACTTGTCCTGTCAGCAACTCCCTGCAAGTGCAGCCTTTTACTCTGCACCTCCAGCATGGTACACAAGATTTAGAAGTGGCCTGGTCTGCGCACTAATCCTTGGTACTAAGTGTAAACGTGGAGTGTTACCACTGCTAGAAGCAGATGCTGTCTGTGAAAACATGCTGTCAAATGCAGAAAGTGCTGTTACTAGTAAAAGACTGAGCTGTAAAGTCAAATCATGGAAGAGAATTAGTTCTGTTCTAACTCAAACCAGGACAGAGATTATTTTCTTTTTTTTCTTCCTTCTTCACCATAGTATAGACTGTGTATCTTGAGCCCAGGTATGCTTCAGCACTTGGGACTTCATGTCCTGCAGCTCCTGCAGTGGATGTCAGGAAAATAGAAACTTGTGAATCATCTCTGTAGTGGGAAGATGACCATAAGAGTCACTCTTTATTGAAATTTCCTACAAGAGTTTCCCATGAAATGCCTTAGTTATGGTTGTGAGGAAGAACCTCGCTGATTTGAACCAAGTTTCTTACTCTTTTATGCCTTATTTCTTACTCTGTTAAGTCTTGCATTTGGAATTTTTTGCCAAAGATCTGAGTTGTTCTAAGAATTGCTTTGGTTGGATGCTTCCTGAAGCATCGTTGCTAGGAATGTTCACGGTGGCTTTTTCATCATCACACATCAACCTAATTTTTAAATGTATGTCTGCCTGTTTTCACAGTGAAGGGATTTTTACTGTAGCTGCTCTGTGTTTCACAGATAGTGCATGCCCCAGCAGTTTTCACTTCTTTGCCTGACAAGTGTTTATTTTTTATTTTCAAGTAATCTTGTTAGTTCTGTTAGAAGGATTTGGTACTTTTCCAGAACAGATTTTATAAATAGACTGAATCTGTGCCCTGACTATTTATTATGAAAACACACTAAAATAGTGTATTTGCATTTGTTTTATTTTGAGGTCTCTTGCATAATTTTTTAACTTCTAAAAATCAATCTGACCAAGTTTTAACTCTTAGAAAAAATAATCCAAATAAAACCTGTTTTTCTACAGGAAACACTCCACTACGAGCACATTTTTTATCTTTTTAAGTCTCGTTACAAGATCAGTGTTAAGATTAAGAGTTACTGAATAATCCTGTTGCAGTTCTCAGAGTTAACCAAGGGGAAAAGTGCAGACCAATAGATGAAATTGGTCTACAGTACTGCTGTATTGACATTTAAGTCATTACACATGAGCATGTGTAGCTGGGTAACTTTTATAACTAGGCCATATGATCCACTGCAGATAACACTTTCAAGTTGGAAGAATGGGCATCTGGTAGATTTGGATCTCTACATTTGGAGTGTTTTGGGGGTAATTGAACTGCTTGCTGTTTAATTGTTGAGAGATTAGGCATTGTTACCAAGTCCTATGAGGAAGATTTTTGTAGAAGTGAAATGTGAGAAGACAAATAGGGGTTCTGGAACTGTGAGCTGATGACTGAGAGTTCTTTATGCTTAGATTTGAAGCACAATTTTAAAAATGCACAGAAGTAATTTAAAGTACTCCTCCTTAGGTGGAGGTCAGAAGATAAAGTGAAGTAACTGCTGATTTTTGCTTGCAGTTCAGTGGCAAAACTACATTTTTAGTTCAGTCACATCAGGGGATGTCCTGACTCGTGAAGCTGTGTTCTGTGTGTGCTGCATTTACTCTGACCTCCCTGTTAGATTATTATTAGGGGCTGTTTATTCGTTTTCACATGAGAAGGGAATTGCAGAACTCATTTTGCTATTGTGGACTAAGCATTGTCTCAGTATTGAGTGTTCGCACAGGCCATTTGCTGTGTTTTGTATAAAGCTGGGAGAAAGGCAAGGAGGTGAGGTTACTGTGGTTTTATCCTTCTGGAATACAGCAAGAGACACTTTGGAAGGCTAATGAGATCAACCATTGGAAGGAGGTGGTAGTGAGGTTGGTGTTAGTCTCTTCTCCCAAGTATTGGGTGATAGGACAGAGGAAGTGGGCTTAAGTTGTGCCAGGGGAAGTTTAAATTGGACATTAGTGGTGAGGCATTGGAATAGGCTGCCTGGGGAGGTGATGGAGTCACCATCCCTGGAGGGGTTCAAGAAGCATGTAGGTGTGATGCTTCAAGACACAGTTTAGTGGTCATGATAGTTGGGTTATAGCTGGAGTCAATCTTAAAGGTATTTTCCAACCATAATTACTCTATTAAAGATCAGGCAAAGAAAAACTTAAGACCAGACAGAGTTTTAATAAAGAAGACTTCTTCCCTGCCATTTTCCTCCCCTCCCCCACCAAAAAAAAAACCCAAACAAAAAAACCAAACCACAAAACCCCCCAAACCAACCAACAAACATAATACCGAAAACAAAACTCCAAAAACTTTATCATTAGTTCACACTCAGTCATTTTACCATGGTAAAATGTGGAAAATACACTGCAGCTTCAAGTGCGCTTGTGGCAATATCAGGCTGCCAAAACAACAGTGTTAAATGTCTGTAGCAGTACATTAAGTCATTTAACAGGATACTGTTCAAGGTCCACAAGCCTGCTGAGCACAATATTGAGTCTCATTCAATTTCTATCCAGATGGAACTCTTGACTGAAGTGAATTCAATCATTGCATTACAGTAAGCTCTGATAGCTTGTCTAATGGAGCTGTGTTATCCAGTTGTAGTTTTTGAGTTGAGTTTTTGTTAAACAGTCATGGATTTGCACAGCTTTAAGTGAAATGTCTGATAGCCTGGGTTCCTGATTTGACTTTTTTTGTGCTTCTGCAGGTGTTTGCCTTTGATCACTGCTTTTGGTCCATGGATGAATCAAACACCACAAAATATGCAGGTAAACGATTTTCCTTTCATTTGATAGTGATAATTTGAAAACATGAGTCTCTTGTGGAATCTTTTTGGATTTTGTACTGTGATACTCAAGTGACTTCTTCACAGAAACAAACGTCTCATTTTTAGAGGGATCGTGTCATTAGATGATCTGGACCTGGTGCTTAGGGATATGGTTTAGTGTTGACCCTTCAGTGCTGGGCCATCACATATGATCTGAGTGCTACGGCCTTAGTTTAAAAGGCCTGCAAGCTTTAAAGTGCTCAGTACACTATTCAAGAGGATCATTTTACATCAAAGTTGTAGTGCTCTTTTTGTTATCCCCTGGAAGAACCATTTGTGTGGGCTAATTCAATTTCTTCCAAGAAATTACTTCTGACTAATGGTGGTGGTGAATGTGTGTGTTTTCAGTGCTCTGTATTCCTGGACATGAGGGGAACAAAATCTGGTTTTCTCAGATAGTGTGGTTATTTCAGATCTGGTTGTTCACATCCCTTACGTTTCTGAGTGATCAGCTTTGTGACTTCTTGCTCCCCAAAACTGGATAAAGCAGACAAGATTGTAATTCCTATAGTTAGTTTCCTTATAACTGGATTTGTATGTTAGCATATCCATATCTCATAAGAGGAGTTGTTTGATAGAAAGGTTGTTGAACACTGGCATTGCAAGACTGGTCCATGGAAAGGGGTAGGCAAAGTAAGCATTTAGATATTCATGTTATGAAATTTTGTAGTCCATAAGAGGTCTCGATGACTGACAGGGTTAATTAAGCTGAAAGTTTGGGACCAGTGGTCTAATGAAATTATGTATTTTAACACAAATATGTAGCACTGGCTACTGTGGCTGCTGGTATCAAATCCCAAATTTTAGGAATTGCACTTAATGATAGATTCTGCTTAATTTCTTACTTGCCTAAGCAAAGAGATTTCATCAGGGAAAATACTTCTTGGTTGGCTCATCTTTCACTGATCAGCTGCGCAGCACAGTATTCATTCAGGTTGATAGATTCATTTGGGCACTTAGCAACTCCTTTTGTGTCTACAACCTTCCCTTTTAAAGGAAGGAGGCATCGGCATCACCCAGATTTTGGGCCCATATATGCCTCCTGCAGTGTGCAGATGTGAGCTGCACCTGTTGGATACACCATGGTACCGATCTACTTGTAGGGAAGAGTAGACCAGACAAACACCCCTAACCAGTTAAACTTGTTTCTGTCTTGGTTTCACCCATCTCCAAGTGAATTCACTGGGATTCTAGATCTAGCTGGCTTTAATTTTTTTAACTAGATTTCCCTATCCTATTTCAGAAATTGCCATTGAATTAATCTGTCAACTGAAGTTTTGTTACCTGTATGCAGATGAGCCTTGCAAATAGACATGTCGTTTATGTCCAGAGATCATGGCAGAGGCTGTTACAGAATTATCGAGCTTAGAGTCCAGACAAGTCACTTGACAGCCTGAATTCTGGAGCTAAACTGGCATTTCTTGGTTGGGCACTGGACTACAGAAGGGATGCTGATCTGGAAGATGGACAGATTAAATACTCCCTGCTCAAAGTAACCCCATATGGATGCTGAGGTTCGGCATCATTGGCAAGAGCAGTGATTAGTTATACAATTAAAAGGAAACAATTATAAAGCTTGAAAGTTAAGTCCGGAGTGCTTTTTAACTGTAAGTAATACAGGAGCTTCAAACTTAAGTAAAATTCTTGAAATAGAAAAAGATAAGAAACAAATTTATTTGAAAAAAGCCCTTTTATCTGAATCACAGTAGTAGTGGAAGATGTGGGAGTTTACCAAGAGATTCTTGAAATGCTAGGCCACCTTATCAGTCATTGCTTTCTGCACAAAGCCAAAATGAGTTCACTTTGCATTATGTTGAATTATGCTGTCATTATGTATTAAAATTTTGTTGATTGACATGTGGACCATCAGAAAACCCACAGAATGGTGCGTATCACAGAAAAGGTACATCTGAATTCTGTGTTTAGTTAGATGGATAACTTCCATGTTTTGATTTTTTGGTTGTGGGTTCAGTGACGCTGTTTAGGTTTGTTGTTTTATTATTTTTATCTGTATTTGTTTTGTTGTGGTGGTGTTGGTGTTTGTATTTTAACATAAACAAACGCAAAGTTTGTGCTCTCCTGGAAAAGCACATTTGTTGCACGATATTTAAAAGGTGTTACACATGATTATGGGATGGTTTTACTTTTCACTTTCTGATTGGTCTACGTTACTGCTGGGCCTTATTAATGTTGTTTGCACAAGAGCATTATTGTTGCTTAGATAAACTTAACCACATGAGTGATTAGTAACAGTTTTCAGGCTGTAGGGTATAGTAGAGATGATTCTGAACTGGGATTATCTATCCCTTTTTCTTACGCTAAACTTCTATGAGATACCTTAAACTTCTTTGGCTGAACATAAGTCTTCTTTTGCGTGTACTAAGTTTCTTTCTGAACTTGTATTCAGAGGGGGGAATCTTATTCCAGTTTGAAAGTTACCATCTCTTTACAGCATTTGAAAGCAAAGGGATTGTTGCTGTTGATAGCAAAATTGCTTTTTTTCTTTCCAGTGAAGTAGAAATTGAGTTCTAAGATCTTAATATGATTAAACAATATTAATAGGAGAAATGGCAAATTAAAACCGTATAGAGGCCATTTTTGCAGCTGTCCTTGCAGGACATTTTGCAGCTGTCCTTGCAGGTCTTTCATAGGGCATTGGAGAATCTGAACCATGGAAGGGAAGTAAACTCTTTATAAGAACTTTGTGGAAGTGGTGTTTTGGTTTGGCTCATTAATAACTCTGTATCCCATCCTAGAGACTGCAAGATGCAGAATCCTCTCTGAAATGCTCTTAAGACTGAAAAGGAAGTATTTATAATCTTTGTTACAGTGGGTGGGGATTTTGATGAGAGTTTTAGGTATTGTTTGATTTTTTTGGGGAGGTTGTTTTGTTTGTTTGTGTTGGGTGTGGGGGTTTTGTCTTGTTTTTTAATCCAGCCAGTCAGCAGGTAGAGGGAAGGTTACTCCGTGTAGTTATACTGTGTGTTTCCAAACAATTTATGGCTGTGTCATTCCAAACAAGGAACAGTTACATATGTCTGAGTTTGTACTGATCATTACATCCTAACTCTGACATCTTTTTTTTTTGGCGATGATTTAATTCTGAAAGATCTTGTTGGATATTTGGGGAGAATACGAACCTCTCAGAAAGGGAGGAAAAAACCCAACCCTCACATCTGAAATTTAAAAAACAAACAAACAAACAAAAAACCCTCTGAACAACAACAAAAACCCAAACAAGGAAAACTATTAAATAAATAAATGTCTGTTAGGAAGGAAGGGGATTTGGATGTAGGGCAGAACGAGTTTACCTTAATCTGGAAAAGGGATGAGCTCTGCTTGACAGGCTATAGGAGAAGTATTTTGAGAGTAAACAAAACAACTTCTGTTTATTTCTTGACTTGAATGGGTCAAGAGTCAGTTCATGGGTAAGGACACACCTGCTTGGCTTGGGAAGCTCACAAATATAACAGCTTGTCATTTTGGTGAAGAGGAGGACATTGAGAAATTCTCACAGATGATGGCAAAGAATTCTTTTTGTAAGCGTAGTCAATAGTAAGAACCTATTGATGTCTGCAATGAAGTGGATTTTTAAAAGGAAGGAAAGAGATCTTTCAGTTTGCAAAGGATTTTGAGCAATGATACAAATAACTGCAATAGCACTTAGGCAAGTCCTTTCCAAGGACCTCATGCTGTATCCACTTGGCTGTGGATTTTTTCCTAAACTCTCTAAACTGCATTATCTTTGGCTTGAAATCTCAGCTCTGTTTCTGCAGGCTGTATTGTCCTGAAAAGCTGAACATCTGACTTCTGGCTGAGCTCTAATTTTGTAGGAAATATGTATGCTGACTACTGCTCTTTCAGTTTATCTTTTAAAACAGAACAGTTCAGGCAACTGACTTAAAGAAGCATGAGCTTCTACCCTCTTGAGGGATCTTAAGGTGTGACTTTTGAGCAGACACAAATGTCTGTATTTCTGAATAACACTTAAACTGTAAAATGGGAGAAACTTCTCCCTTTCGTTTTGTTCTCCTGACACCCCCGCACTCTTTTTTTTTCCCCCCTCCTTCTTAAGAGGAGACTTTACATAGCATGTGGGACTTCATTTTGTGTCATGCACCTGACACCTGACATGTGCATTTTGGGGGAAACTTAGTTTTTGGAGTTGTTTTAGTGCTGTATGGGTCAGGCACTTAACAGGTAAGTGTTGCAGCACCTGAATTTGAAGCACCAAAGACCTCTTTAGTGTATTGACACTTTCAAAGCCTGCAGTGGTTGATCAGTACTGTAGTGTTGAGCTGCAGTAGTTAGGAAATGAAAGCTGTTGTCCTTCTAGATTCTTGTTGAGCTGAACCAGGCATATTTCTTCCCATTTTGGAGAGTATTATCTAGCAGAGCTTTTCATAACTCTGATCTCCCCAGATCAAGTTTTATTTTTGTGAAGGTTTGGGAGTTCCCCACCCCCCCACACTTTGTAAAATGACCCAGACTAGCACTCAGTCGGCTGGAAGTTAAATGATGAAGCTATATTTACAGCTTTGCACAATGTACAGCAGATATTTACACTATATACACAATATTTACAGAAATATACAAGTAAAAGGTAATACAGCAACACAACTCCCCTCCCAGAAATCAGAGACCCCAGGAGGGGCTCCCAACCACCCTTGCACCTTCTCCCCACCCCTGTACCTTACCCCAAGGTTTGCCTTACGTGCAAGGTAAATTAGGAGGATCAGCCAGGGGGGTTAGAAGAAAAGTGGTTAGTGAGGATTAATCAGCAGAGGAGCCAGAGCCCAGAAGCTGCTAGATCCCACCAGCAGCTCCTGCTCAAGCAAGCGACAGAGAGCAACTCACTTATCTATTGTTTTGGTTAGTGTTCCCAAACAATTCTCCAGCAAGCGTATGAGTGAAGTAGACATCATGATGTTTTCCTTTCACAGCCTATAGTATAATTTTCTCTATTAAAATATTCTAATTAGCCTCAAACCAGCACAATTTTAACTATTAGATTATGGAACCAACTGCAATTTATTGCTGTCAAGATTTGCTTATTAAAATGTTCTGGGTCAGAAATTAAACCATGAAGAGCTTTGGGTTTTCAGTATTGTATGTAACAACTTGTTGCTTGGTTCTAGCTGGTTTTGCTGTGTAGGAAAGGGGACTTCCAAGAATGGCAACCATGTGTCATAACACTGTAGTCACAACCTGGTTGAATGAGTCTCTGCTAATACAAGACAATTATTTCTATTTCAGCTTGACAAGTTGTCTAACGTTTCTAGTTCATAACATCAAAAAACCAGACACTAAAGCTAAAAGTTTTATTACAGTGCATCTCAGATGTGCTCATCACTAAATGAGCAGATCTGTTGCCTGCTTTTTTTAAGAGGGAATTTTGTTGGAAAGGGTGTGGCCCTGTTTTGTGCCATCACTTTTCTTCCCTTCTGACCACTGTCACAAGTCTAGCAAACTTGAGAATAGTTGAACTTCTGAAATAGCTTTCTTTTGCAGATTGCGAGAACGGGTTCTAGGGTTCCTCTGCAATGTGGAGGAACATTTTAGGAACACTGCCAAATCTGATTTGCTGATTTGGGCTTTGAAAACTAAGGGCATGATTTGAAGGAAGAAGAAAGAGCATAGAGACATGAGAGAGAATATTTTAAATATCTAATCCTGAATATGATCTGTGTTGTATTCTGGCATGTCAGGGTATGTATTTGACTTTCTCTTTTCAGGGGCTTTGTATCATCTTACATATTTTCCAAACCTAAATGTTCTGATAATTCATGCTGGCTCAGAAATTCCATCTAAGGCTTTCAAATGCACCTCTGTTGGTAGATAATGTGGTGCTTTTACTTTAGAATTGTTAATAATTTCATAGCCATTATTCGCATGCACACTACCATACCGTGTTACCTTTACTTTATGTTTTTGCTATTGGGATACCCAACCATTTCAGTAGCCAGAGAACATTCAGACTATAAAAAGTTTTTTCACAAGAGCCCTTTTTTTTGGTTCCAAATTACTTAAAGATCATGGACTATAATTATTCTCATGCAATATATAAATAAATAGTTAGATATTTTTTTAATGCCAGTAAGTTCCATTTTGAGAACTATGGAAATCACTATTGCATCACTGTGCAAAATTTCTTGTAACTGACAACTGCTTAAACTAATCTGCTGAAATGAGAGATGGTGCTGATCATAGCTGTTCAAAAGGTCACCAAGCAATGAATTTAAGTTTGAAGCCAAACACTGGAAGGTATGAACTCAAAACAGACAGTCCATTGACCCTTCTTGTGATGTACATATTCTGGGGTTTCCTATTGAAGACCCAATCCCTATGTTTACTGTTGTGTTCAAGGTCTAAGGCCTGAAGTGTGTCTAAAATCTGTCTGGCATGGGGAGACAACTTTCAGACTATAAAATTCTGCAGCAGCTGTTGTTTCAAACTATACCTCTGGCAGAATATATCCTCAAACAACTCTGAAGTCTTGCAGCCTCCTAACATGCTCTTACTCCCTGAATGCCATTGGAATGCTTTGGTCTTGCTTCTAGCATCACCTTGCCCTGGAGTGAATCATAATAGTTTTATGGTGAAACTTGAGACCAGTTCCCAAGAGAACAATTGCAACAAATATCATGCTAGAAATAGTAGCGTCTCTAATATTCTAGTTCACTAATAGGTTTCATTGCTGTTCTGTTACAGAACTATTTTGGGTATAGTTTGTGATTTTAAAGAATGTATATTTGTCAAATGTGCAATTAGATGCCTAAATTCTGTATTATTTTCTAAGCATTCAGCTTATATGACACCTCCCAAGTTGCTGCTCCCTTTATAGGAACATGAGCAATGTATTTGAGTGCAGAACTATCAATTACACTCATTTCAGACAACAGTTTTGAACTTGTCACTCGGTTGTATATGAAAATATTTGTTCAGCAGTGCTCTTCAAGAACAAAAAAATATGTGGCAATACTGTCTTTATTTTTTTTTCCTATTCAATTTTAATTAAATATTTATTTTATAGGTCAAGAAGTGGTGTTCAAGTGCCTTGGAGAAGGAATTCTTGAAAAGGCCTTTCAGGGATACAATGCTTGTATTTTTGCCTATGGACAGACAGGTGAGTCTTCTGTGCTAGAGGGGAATGATACTCTTTGTGCACATGGGAAGAACAAAGCAAAGATTAAGCTAGATAATATTTTTTAATTGTATTTTGAAATACCAAAATGTTAAAAGTCAAATGTTAGTGCAGCCAGCCACCGTGTAAATTTCTTAAAGCAGCTCTGTAAGTATATTCCTAGTTACCACCTGTTGGAACCACTTTCCAAGCTTGAAAGGAGTAGTTTATGCTGAAGGCTTGTTCAGTCTTGTTTGAATGTGTTCAGAGAGGTCCCAAGTAATGACCTTGCTGAAAAAAAAACCTTTGAGATAATTTCTCTTTTTGTTTACATGTACTTTATGGTCCAAACAACAAACTGTCTGGAATAGCAAGTCATGTCATTCTGATATGTGCTTCTGGAGGAATAGAAATGTACTTCATGAACAAATGAGTAGCTCTGAAACTATGTTCTAAAGCATTCTCTTCTTTTTTTCCTTCAGGTTCAGGAAAATCCTTTTCAATGATGGGCAATGCAGAGCAGCTGGGTCTGATCCCACGGCTCTGTTGTGCTTTATTTCAGAGAATCTCTGTGGAAGAAAATGAGTCTCATACTTTTAAAGTTGAAGTGTCCTATATGGAAATCTACAATGAGAAAGTCAGAGACCTGCTTGACCCAAAAGGGTGAGTAACTTTGCTTTCCTCTTCAACCTTTCTTAATCTGAAACTATAAAAGTAAAAATAATTTTTGAAAGTTTTTCTCAGGATGTGTGTTTATATCACTTCCTTAGGAAGGGTTAGATACCCAGCATCAGAAAAAAATATTTGAAGCCTGTATGTGAAGTGGTAACTTGCATGCATCAGTTTAAACATTAGGATACTGTTACAGTGATGCAAACAAGTACCGCATGAATTAGTCTACCATCAGAATGCAGGACTATGTACAAGTAAATTGT
This sequence comes from Eubucco bourcierii, assembly GCA_013396675.1. NCBI lineage: Eukaryota > Metazoa > Chordata > Aves > Piciformes > Ramphastidae > Eubucco > Eubucco bourcierii. The sequence goes on along the minus strand of VWZE01021904.1, from coordinate 61,604 downwards.
GGGCTGGTTTTGTCAGATGATTCAGGTTATGTTGAGGTAAAAAATTTTGTCACCTGGAAGGAGTTTGAAGCTTATTTACAGCTCAGTTTTTGTGCTTTAGATGTTGAACTCCTGAATTTGGAAGGGTGAATCTGCAGAATATATTCATGGCACTCTTCCATGTCATCCACACAAAAACACTGGTTAGACTCTCTGGCTTGGAGATGTCTAGATGAGGTAGTGTGATAGGCTTTTTCAGTTGAGCACTCATATATGTGTGTGTGTGTATATACCCACATATATGTACTACATGTATGTAGTATGTTTTGACTCTTAAAGATAATTGCAGTAGGCAAAGAAGTATGCAAGTTAGTTACTATATATTTGAAACTTACTCGATGCATGTGAAAGTATGAAAAATACAAGAAGAATTGAAGTTTTAGCAAATTGCTGGAGGAGGGGTGATATTTTTTTGTTTCCTTTTTTTTTTTTTGGTCAGATTTCTTCCCCACAAATAACACATTTCAGGTTTTGTTCCAGCCACTGTTACTGGGGTAGGAGGATACATTAAAAATAAGTCAAGTGTATAGATTAACACCAGTTGCATTAATGTGTTCTTATGGTTAACTTGATTTTAAAACCATTCTGGAAGACCTTTTTTTTTTTTTTTCCTCATGTTAAAATTAAAAGACATAAATTGATTGCTTTTATATAAAATATTCTTAAAATTTCATGCTATAACTTTTTGTTTTCAGTGAAGTCCTTACTTGTGGACTGTGCATAAAATCTGCTTTTATTCCATAGCAGCCGGCAGTCCCTTAAGGTTCGAGAGCACAAAGTGTTGGGACCGTATGTAGATGGCCTGTCTCAGCTGGCTGTTACAAACTTTGAGGTAAATCTAAACCAATGACAAGTTTATAAATAACACCTATGTATATAAGCAACAGGGATTTATAACAGGTAATAAGAGCTAATTCTATTGTCCATCTAGACATTCTGGTTCATGCATTTATGGTCTCGGTCAATCACAGTGATCTCTGATGCTTCAGGAGTATGTAGTTCATGTAAAAGCATGGAATGCTGGTTAAAAATAGAATAGTAATATCTCTTTATTTTGCAGTTTCTGTATGCAGTGTATATACCATACACAAAGAACACAGTTTTTCCTTGACGTGGGAAACATGAGACTTCCAAAATAAGAATATTAATAAGAATATTACTCTTCCTTTGACTTTGTTGTCGAATTCAGTCTCTCATTTTATACAGCTATATTTTGTGAGAAGCTACAACATGACTTTGTGTGATTTGTACTTAAAATCATGACAGCATCCAAGCCCACCTGAATTACCAAAACATTCAAATAAATCATTATTGTAGAAACCTATGAACTACTACAGCTACAATGGAAATACTTAAAGTGGTCCAATTGTATGAGTTGCATAGACCTACCATTTTATAGAGAATCCGATTTGGAAATAATAGTTTTTTAAAAAATAAAGTTAATTCTTTGTGTAATATATGGGAACCAATTTTTTTTAATGGTGATTTTTATTTTTCTGAAGCACTGTGTATATTATAGTTATGGAAAATGCTTTTGCAGCTTTTATGGTGAATTGTGGGCTTTGGATAAAGAAAATGTGCTTTCAGCTTCTAGAAAATCTTGTTTGTGCCTAACTTTTTGTTGATAACTTTCATGAAACTGACTTGGAAAACTTAGCAAACATGTAGACTTAGCATAGTCATCTTATCATCCCTACTTACATGGGAAGGTCCAGGTTCCAAGTGAGGTAATGCTTTGAGCCAATTAAATGAAGACAGTATTAGTATTAGTGCAACTCAGTAAAGAAATGCATCGTGTTCACTTTGTAAGTAGATCTGTGCTGGCCTGATGACTGGCATTAAACAATGTAATTTGTAATGTGGATTTTGCCAGCATATTTCAGCAACACATAAAGAGAAGGTGCATTGACTGTAGTTGCACTGACTGTAGTTGCTAGGCACAGCTCTTAGAAGAGAGATGTGATTTAATGTCATTTTGTGGAACTTCATGCCCTTTGTTCCAATGCATTTCAAAAGGAGCAAAGAATTTTGTCATTACCTCTAATTTCCTTTCTTCTTTCCCACACGTACACACCCTTCCATCTAGATGGGGATTTTATTCAGCAAGCACAATGCTTGGTTTTATTCCTAGCATCACTTCTTACTCTTTTTGCCCTAGGATATTGAGTCACTAATGTCGGAGGGAAACAAATCACGAACAGTTGCTGCAACCAACATGAATGAAGAAAGCAGTCGGTCTCATGCAGTATTCAATATCATAGTGACTCAGACACTTTTTGACCTGCATTCTGGTGTATGTATTTCTGTTGCTTAATTTGTGAGGTTGTGGTAAACTATTTTTCTTTCTTCCTCTTCCACATTCACAATCTGTTTGGCTGTGCTTCTACCTTAAATGCCATGGAGGTCCAGTGATCAACATAATGGCAAGACCATAAATCTGAGAGATCCCTGCAAAAGTGAGGAAGCACCACAGATCAAGCAAACATTTGGATCACTTCTAAAGATCGTTGCCACTCTGAAACCTTAGGACCTAGCTGTTGCTGCAGTTGATATATTTTAGTGGTCTGCTCTGACAATAAGGTTACTGATGTTACCACACAGCTGATTGCTGGTTCATTAGTGCTTCAACTAATGAAGAGTTACTCATATATTTTACAGTAAATGGCTATAAAGCCCCTGACAAGCCATTCTTCTCTCATACCTTGAATTTTATACTTTAACCCATAGAATTGGGTCACATGTGTCAGCACTTTCTGTTTCTTAGCTGCTGTTCTCCTGTGTCACATCTACACAGAATTCTGGAGAGAAGGTCAGCAAGGTCAGCCTGGTGGATTTGGCTGGGAGTGAGAGAGTGTCCAAAACTGGAGCTGCAGGAGAACGTCTGAAGGAAGGCAGCAACATAAACAAGTAAGACGTTGGCATATGCAGGCTGCAAAACTTAATCTTCTTGTTCCCTTGGCCTCCCTTTCTTAGTGTACTTCTCCCAAAGTCAATTCAAGTGATGGACCTCATCAGAAGCAATTCAGTATGACTTTCAGTTGCTCTGTGCTAAATGCTGTGTTTCCTTAGGTTGGCATTAGGACCTTGATTCATACTTGACTCAGCTGAGGTCTGTCTGAGTTTTATCTGGAAAAAGTGACAGCAGAGCTCTTTAAGTATATACCTTTTGTGATTCATTTATACACCCTGTCCCCAGGCTCTTGTGTTTGTCTCATCAGCTCAAGCAAGAATGCAGAGTTGCAGAGTTGAATGGCTTTGTTCCAACATGTGTTAAAATAAGTAAGAGTATAATTCACAATTTAAGAAAACCAGATCAGAATGAAGCTGCGTTAGTTTAGTATTGCCTTGGGCATTTGTATTCAAGCAATGACAAGTTTCAAGGCACTTTTGTACCATAGTTACTGTGATACTGCCCAAAAGCAAGAGTTTCACACGCTGTTACCTCTGCCTTAAATATACTCCTTTTCCTGGTAAAAAAAGAGTTAACTGTTAACATTAAAAGGTAATGCTTTTTCAATTGCACCTTTAGCCCACAGATTACCGATTAAATGTAGTTTGGTTTTACTAGAAGCTGTGTTTGTGTTTTGTATAAACAAAAGTGAAATTAGATGTGTTGTCTTCATTCTCATAGAAGAATTCAAATGCCAACTATTCTAACAGCTACTGACAAACTGAAAGTGTGATTATAGATACAGAAAAACTTTTCTATTGGGATGTTTACTCAGTGTTAAACATATGTATGATATGAGTGCAGTAAGGGAAAGTACCTTCCTTTGCTGTGCTGAACCTCTTTGACAATACAAGACTTCATATGTAAGCACCAAACTTTTCTGTAAAAGATGTTTGGGGAGGAGGGCAGTTCTGCATTTTCCCATCAATTCTTATATGGTGCACATCTGTATTACTTAGTCCACTTACTAAGCATTCACTATTTGAAATCTGTTTTGGAAATGGTAGGAGTAAGAATTTGTAGTGCTGTGCTCGGTGTCTCTTTTTAGACTTTGTCAGTTTTGGAGCTTTGATAAAGTCTGAATTTTACTGGAAGCCTCAAAAGTTGTAACCATATTTTATAAGACTAGTTCTTCAGAGAACACTGTGTGCAATCTTTGTTTGGGTGTGATGCACCTTAGTTATTAGGCAAAGTCAATACTTTCTGATGTGATCCAGTATATTTAAACCAGTGTGTTTAAACACTGTCAACTTCTTGTTTGTATTATTTTTTTTGTCTTCTAAGAAAAAGAGTAATGTATTGGTAGCATGTGTTTCAAGACATGGAACTACTAAAATTACCTGGCAAGTAAATTTACTACTTGTTTTATTGCCTTGAAGAAAAATGCAGAAACACTGTGCCTATTTATTTATTTACAAAGCAAGGGAAATGCACACTCAGCTATATATACCAAAACTGTTACGTGTGACATCCAGTCTCTGCAGGGTCAGTGCCATTTGTTTCTGGTGAAACAAGGCTAGGGTTATGGGTAAGTTACAACTCATCCTGTTTGACCCTATCTCAGGACAGCACATCACAGCAGGGATGTGATGGATTGCTGTCCCACTTAACTGCAACAACGGAGAGTTGTGTCATTTTATTAACATCTTAATAAAGTTGAAATAAAGATTACTTCTGCTTTTTCTCAGAACTGATGCGGAGTTGCCTTGGTGAAGTTGCTGGGTAGTAGACTCTTTGTTACTGAGGTTTAGCAGGACTTGCCATATGTCATAGAAAAGCTGGATGTGCTTGTTCCTCCCTAGGTTGTGCTAGTTCCCATCCTGAGCATAGAAATGCAGGTGCTTAACAACTCTTTGTGGTGTAGTCAAAGAATTTCTAGACTACAATAGGAGGAGGAAACAGGATAAACAGGCTGTCAATTAGTGGGGAAGAAAAATGCATTCTGTAAGCAGTCTGCCAGCAGTCTGCATTTTTAACTCTGATTTAGTAAAATCAGTTGTTGCCATTTTAACTTGAAAATTCAAAAAAGAAGTCTTGGAAATGTAGTTGGTGGGGGTGAAGGAATTGACTGACACAGGTCCACCTCACTGCTGATTTTAGGGAGGTTTTTCACGTTGGAAGTAATAGAAACGTGGATTCTGCTCATTGAAGAATTTGGTTGTAAATTGTACAGAAGTAACTTGAATGGGTGTAATTTAGGAACTGAGTTATTCCCTGTGGTGAGGAAGTATCATTTCCCTTTGAACACTGCTGACTCAGGCTGGTGGTAGTGTGTACAAGCTTCCCACCACCCACTAGCAAGGACGGCTTGGTCAGATCTGAGGAGTAGGAACAAGGGGACAGAAAGTGTGCAGTGTGCACTTTCCCATACTCTTGCACCATGTAAGTTCAATCTACTGCTTCTGAGCTGCCTCAGTCTGCCACACTCTACAGGCTTAGACCTTCTCTTTGATTAATTATATATGTAGTGTGAGATAGGATCACAGTAATGACGGATCTCTGATGCATCACTTAGCACGAAGGAAACCAGCAGATGAGTCCTGCAATTATTCTATTGAGCAGCCATTTCTTTTACTGGTTTCTTTAGAGTCTTTAAGCAGCTTTGTGTTACAAAATCTGAAGCAAAATATGTAAATGGTTCTAGTTTGGCTTTTATTGCAGATATTAACAGTTAAGTCTTAAAATCAAACCAATATTTATGAAGAGGAAAAATATTATGATCTCTTTTAATCCTCTGTTAAAAAAGAGTAGCTTATAATTTCCTGTTCATTAAAACACAGTGCTCGTAAATTGATGTTGCAGCTCTGTTGAGAAATAGTTTTCCATGACAGACCTTTTTGAATCCCCTGTTCTTCCCATCCCACTTTCTGAGTGTCCTCTTCTTCCTTCTCCCACAGTTTTGAATTCTGGTTTTCAGATTTCCCCTCATTTAAAAAGGAATTAATGGAAAGTAGGCCAAGATTGCTTTTTAGCTTTATGCTTCTTAAAGATGGACTTTGAGAGTATGTTGGTGGTGCTCTTCAGTTGTGCAGAGGGACGTTGCTATGGAGCAGCAGCGTACAGCGCCATAGTATGCATATTCAACACACTGTCACCTCTGTGGGCACCAGGGACTGGAGGCATGAACCAGTTCTCCTTTGCCCATCCTCCCCCCACAAGCTTTCAGAGGTCGTTAGGCTTTTGTTTAGGTCACAAACGAACATTGTCCTTTTTGTTGTGAATTTTCAGAGGTGAATGGGAAAGTTATCCCAGAGACAAGTTCACAAAATGGAACTCTCTCTTAGGAGCTCAGCTTGTCTAGCCTTTCCTTACATCTTCTTTGATTTTGCTTTCAGGTATGCACTATCTTCATACCATTTTGTGCCTTGTACAATATGGGCTATCTTCTGTGACACTCATAATGGTTCTTGTTAGCTTGTCCTCTGATATCCGCCTTGAAATATTCTTCTGCAACATTTTGGTTGTCTTCCAAACGTTGTTTTTGAACCACTGGTAGCTTCAAGTAGCACTAAGACCCTGTTACAAATATGTGCAAACACTGCCTACCCGCTAAAAATAGTACTGCTACCACTTTGAAAAGAAACCTCAAAAGGATGGAGTGGAGCAGTGCAATTACATATTTATTTGACTACCTAACTGTGATGCTGCTGAAGTTTTCCTTGGGAGTCATAGAGAGTAGCTGGATAATTAGGCATGAGTATGACAGACCAGATCCGCTCTTGCTCTTCTGTGCTGTCTTTTTTAAAACCCTTTAGGCATCTGTTTAATGTTCTCAGGCTCCTGAACCACCTCATTATCTTAAACACACTCGCCCTGAGAGCCCTGATGTCATGTACAATTTACACATGATTGTGTAACGAGTGGATAATATAATGCACACAGGCTTTGCACAGATTGCTGATTCAGTTACCCCTGTCAGTAGAAGTGGTGCATGTACCAAAACCAACAAGTTATCTGTATTATCCTCACGATTCTAGGGTGATGTTTGGGATGTCTGCTAAGAAGCCTGAGGGCTTTTCCCTTTCATGCTTGCACAACATTTTTCTAACTGGGAAGATTGCGTCTCTTCCCCCCACAAGAAGGTAGTGAGGCTTCACCTCAATTGTAAGTCAACCCATTTTTCAAGGGGCTTCTGAATCAGTCTCTCTGATGAGCAGTCTTCCATTGTTTTGTGGTGGCTGACTAGTTACCAGTTCACCAGACAGACTAGTTCTCCTGGGCTGTAGCTTTGTGTTGAGAGTGCCTCCTTACGGCCAGAAAATTGTGCCAATTTAGTCTGTTGTCTAGCCAATGTTCTTAAAACACTGATCCTGGAGACAGAGGATTCTCACTGTGCTGTCAATGCTGACTCATAGCAGTGTGATGAGCAAGTGTCCAAGATGGAAAGGCATCTTTCTCCATGTTCTGAGGCAGTTGGCTTTACACTTTCAAAAGTTCTTTAAGTTCAGATATTTCAATTTAATCTTCCTGGAACTTCGTCTTAGTACCAGATGAGATGAAACACTATAGATACCCCTTTTTTCTCTTCCAGATCTGAAAGGTGAATAAGTACATTGCTGTGTTTGGAGTAGGGCTTGGCCATTACCAGTTTCAGTTATTCTGATATTTTGACAGTTATATATGAAATTCTGCAGGGCATAAATGAAACTCCTTACCAAATCACATTGTCTCTGTTTCACTAAACTACATTTGGACTATGTGTTAAAGCTGTTCTGCTGTGTTGGATTTATAGATCACTATCAACACTGGGCTTGGTTATATCATCACTTGCTGACCAAGCAGCTGGGAAGGGGAAAAACAAGTTTGTGCCTTACAGAGACTCTGTACTCACTTGGCTTCTCAAGGTAATGAATATTTTTTCATTCATCCTGTTCACAAGAAGTCACCTCAATAATTTGTAGGTCACTGCATCATGCCTTTGTGTATCTGCACTTCTCATCTTGTATTTATAAACTGTTCTGTGATATGGACACTTAAGCGTACTGTGTGTTAATTCTACGTGAAGCTCCGCCTGGCCTTTTTCAGTCACAGTGGAATTAAAGCTGGTGGATGCAACTGGAAATGTTTATAGATCATAATGGCTAGTTTACATCCAGAGTACCTTTCTGTGTCTAGGCTTTGTATTTTAAGTTAAGATGTTGCATAGTCTCAGAACAGTTTTTTACCCTCAAACTTTGTGGCTACCATCTACAGGACAACTTGGGAGGAAACAGCCAAACTGCCATGATAGCCACAATCAGTCCAGCAGCAGACAACTATGAAGAAACACTCTCTACTCTGAGATATGCAGACAGAGCCAAAAGGATAGTTAACCATGCTGTAGTGAATGAAGATCCAAATGCCAGGGTCATCAGGGAATTACGTGAAGAAGTTGAAAAACTGAAAGAACAACTCTCTCAAGCAGAGGTAACATTACTTACAGCACAGTGTAAACAGAGCATCCCAAGGAAATGTCAGACTGATTAGAAGCTTTGCTTTCTCTGTAAACCTTAGAAAATGAGGAAAGGAAGTCTTCACAGATAAGAGCTAGATTACAACTTCATTCTGTGGACTTACTAGCAGAAATTTACTTGGTGGTATCTTATTGTGACCTCTGAGAAGACCTTGTGGTGACCTTTCAGTACCTAAAGAAAGATGAATGCAGTCCTGTTAGCAGAACTTCTTACAACAGGGTAAGGGTTTCAAACTAAAAGGAGGGAAATTTAAGCTAGGTACAAGGAGTAAACCTTTACAGGGAGAGTAGTGAAACACTGGAACAGGCTACCCAGAGAGAGATGATGGGTGCCCCATCCCTGGGAACATTCCAGGGTATTCCAGGACTCTGAGCAACTTGATCTTGTTAAAGATGTCCCTCCTGACTGCAAGGTGTTTGAACCGGATGACCTTTAAGAGTCCCTTCTAATCCACAGTATCCTGTGATGCTGCATGTGGAGAAACTAGGCACTGCAGGAAATTACTGGTGTGTGATTTTTTTTTTTTTTTTTTGTTGTTGTTGTTGTTGTTGGTTTGGTTTGGTTGTTTTCAAGCACGAAACAAAAATGCTTGGTGGAAAAAGAACAGTAATGCTTATTAGGGTAAATTTCTGTGGTGTTTAAACTTTATATTCATTTGAGGAATTGTGTGCCTGGTGTGAACAACTCCTTACAGGTGAAACAGGAATATATGCTTTAAGGGAGAGGAGCCAATAACTTTTTCCATATTTAAAAAAAAAAAAATTATTGTAGCATGTTCTTAATTATATTGGTGGACTGTAGTTGAACACAATCAGTAGACAAGTGTCCAAGGCTTCAAAGTCTTTAAAAAATGTTAAAAACAGTTGTATAGAGTTGTAGGCCAACTGATAGCTCCATTTACAGTTGTTACTTGACACTGGATGTATTCAAGCTCTTTGCTTTTGTTTTCCTACTGTGAAATGAGAAGTTGGTTAGCTCCAAAGCATGCATGTCTTTAAAAGTAACCAACAAGTTCAGCATTAATACAACTCTAGGTAGAATACCTATGAAACCAAGATAGAGAGGAAGGATAAATATCAAAAGGCATTTGCATTTGAAACTACTTTCAGAAGTAGACTTTCAAGTTTCAGACACTTAAGACTTCAAGTTTTCAAATGGGCAGACAGTTTTATACAGACATTAATGCCTGAGTGGCCTGGCCCAGAGGTGGCCCAGAGTTTGGGTTCCATTTGTCTCTGGAGCTATGTCAGTCTTCATCGATTTCAAATCTGGACCCATAATAAGATTGTCTCTGTCCTCTTCTTTGCAAAAAGGCTGTTTCTTTATCTTCAGCCATGAAAAACCTGGAGATGTAGTTGAAATCTGCCTGTGATGCATTTCATACTCTTTTGCTTTGTTTGGTTTCCACGTGGAAGCAGACATTGAGATGAGAAGAGCAGCTGGAATTTTTTTCCTGTCTTTTAGGCCATGAAGGCACCAGAACTGAAGGAAAAATTGGAAGAATCTGAAAAACTTATAAAAGAGCTAACAGTCACCTGGGAAGAAAAACTAAGGAAAACAGAAGAAATTGCACAGGTATTTCAGAGGACAAAAGGCCAGATGCTGACATAGTGCGAGTCAATTGAATTTCATCAACTTCAGTGGACTGTGCTGTCTTTTCCACCAACTATTTAAAATTCCTCTATTTTTTGTCTATTCCCCTTATTTCTGGTTTTGGAGTTGTTTGGTTGTTTTCTTTAAAGTCTAAATTTCACTAGAGTAAAGGTAGTTGTGTCATGATATCACCTATAAAAGCTAATAATTGATTTTAAAATAAAATACTAAAATCAGTTTGAGTGGCTTGTTTATTTCTAAGACCACAGTAGAATCTCAGAAAATGAAAAGCTACGAAAGGATCAAAATTTTGGACATTTCTTGCTTTTGGTTTTAGTGGTGTTTTCTTGTTTGTTGTTTTTAAACTAGAGAAGGAAAATGTTAAACCTGTACACTAATTTTTAAGTACAATAATAAGCAAAGTAAGACTTCTGGATTCCAGTGGACTTTTACATTATTTCTATCTTCTGTGGCTTGGAAGGCAAGTATTGATGGTTTCTCTTTCTGGTCTTAATGTTCCAGAAGCACACTTTGGACCAAGCACCCTTTAAATAAAATTTAAAATGACAGGGCAAAACCTAAACCCAACCAACCAAACAAAAAAACCCAATTCTCAAACTGTAGTAAAGCAAAGATGCTTTAGCATCTTATTAATTATTTATTAATAATATTAAATAATAAACCTAAACTGTGGCTTGGTGCTTTCTAAATTTCTATGACTGTTTGTCTTCAAAGTAGTCTTTGAGACTAGTTTTTGACTAACACAGAGGTTCCAAGCCACATTGTGTTACTTAGGAGTAGCTCTAATAAAATCAGTTGGGTTGCTTAGTGAGTGAGCTCCATTTTGGGAGCAGGTGTTTGAAGATTAAATCTAAATTTTTATCATTGATGTGTAAAAATGCAATTAAACACATAGTACTTGACTTGAGTTCTGTTTCTGTTAGCGATATACAGAATCCTTGCTCAGCATGCTTCAGCTTTAGTTCTCCTGCTTTCATTTACCTGCTGTAGTTGTCTCTACATATTGCAGCAGGCAAGGTTCACCTATTTTTGTGCTTGCAGGAGAGGCAAAGACAGCTAGAGAGTATGGGTATTTCACTTGAGTCTTCAGGTATCAAGGTTGGGGATGACAAGTGTTACCTGGTGAACCTGAATGCAGACCCTGCACTCAACGAGCTTCTGGTTTACTATTTAAAGGTAAGAGTACAAGCAGGATGCTCAACAGAATGAAAGGACACTTGCTTATTGGTTTGATTTTTCTGGCTTAATGTGCTATTCAGAATGTATTTATATTTTTAAGCCCAGTTGCAGCAAAATAGGATAGGCCACCTCCTACTGTTTAGACTGTTGTTCTCCCTTTGAAATTCAACGTTATTGTTTTGTTAATTATTTCCTGATTTCCAACACTGAGAGAAGTGCTCAGTGTGTGCCAGGGCTGACATAAATTCTAGCTTTCCCAGACAGGATGTGAACAAAGTTCCCTTTTGGGTTGAACTTGAAGTGAGAGCCTCGTGTTAGATACTACTTGTTAGTGAGCTGAGGATTGCTGTAATAAATGAACTAGCCATAAAGAGACAATGTTTAGTAGCAATCAGTAAGACTAAACATAAACATAGGATTTGGTGACTCGAAAACTTAAGAGAAAGCAGGGGAGTGGGAGGAGGGCAGGGGAAGAGGGAAGCACTGGTAAAAACATACAAAAATGTCTTTTCCTACTGTCAGTAAGTTTCATGCCATTCTGTTTAGCCTAGTCTCACGTCAGAGTGAAGTAGTGTCAAATACTTACCTAATGAGCTTGTAAGGAAATAAGAGCTCCTTATTAATAAAGCTATGAAAGACTACCCTGCCTGTTTTTGATAGTTTTCTGGTCTAGAGACTGAGAAAAGACTTCTGCTGTAGCACAGCTTGCTTCTCAAACAGGAGCAAAGTGTATCAGCAGAATTTACAATATAACTTGAAATTATGTAGATACCAATATATTTATTGGAGTTTCTGCATAGTCCTTATGTGAAAAGGAGCAAATTCTGTGCACCTTGTTCTGCTGTCCCTGTTTATTATATATGCCTTGGTGACATTTTCCTTACTAACTTGCCTTTCTTGCTTGTGTGCAAGAATCTGAGAATATTTTAAAATCAGGATTTGTCAACTGCTTTATTTTGTTTTATCTGAAAACATATGAAGATAAAGCCCAGAACAAAGGAACAATTTGTGACTTTCTCTGAGTCTACTGGTGCCATATAGAAGAGCTTAGGAAAGGAGAGCATATAGATAGGGCAGTCTCAGTGCTTTAGCCATTATTTTCTAGTAAATAGTGGTAGTTTACTTGTCTCTTAGTAACAGCTTATCTTCTAGGATCACACAAGAGTTGGTGCAGATACCACACAGGATATACAGCTCTTTGGTATAGGAATTCAACCAGAACACTGCGAAATTGATATTGCTTTAGATGGAGAAGTTACACTCACACCAAAAGAAAATGCAAGGTAAGGGAAATCAGCAGTTCTCCAGGGAAGTATTTGCTTTTCTTGACTAGGAGATAACTTGCATGCATTTTTATTTTACATAGAAGTATCTTTTAAGTTCTGATCAATGAGTAAGTTCAATATAAATGGCTCAAAGAGATACTTAGAAGTGAAATTCAGTGACACAAATGAGATTTCCACACACGTGTCCACAGCCACCTGTTCACTTTGCCACATAGCAGGCCACCAGTGGTTTGACTCAGAATAAATCATTTGGAGAAGACATTCATTAAGAATGAGGTGCCATTGCTTTGCTGTAGCTTGCATGGTAACAGGATCACTAAGGCACTGTTGGCAGTCCTACCTGTACGGTGAGTTAAGAAGCTGTCTTAATGGGCAAGGATAAATTATACCTCCTATGTAGTTACTGGTGTACATTTTGTACCAGTGTATTTTGTGAGAAGTAGGTGTTTAAAGATCTGGAGATCTTTAAATTCTATTTGAAATCTTTATTTACTACTGTGTCTAGCAAATATACAATGCAAAGTCACATTTCTCCTTTTGATTCTACTCCTGTATTTTAACTGTTTTTCAATTTGGGGACGCTGTGGCCCCTTGGGTGGAATTATAAATGCCTTTGGTGTGACGCCAATGGTGTGATAAGCACTACATCTGTCTAGTGGAATAGTCATGCTGCTTGTCTGAACTCTGAACATCTAAATAATGTCGAGGTTAGTACTGAAGTGGGAAACAAATGTTTGAGAGACACCTTCTTCTAAAAAATTTCATCTCTTTTGTAAAGAGTAAAGTATGTTTCTTGGCATTTGTATTTTTCTTCTGCAGTACAAAATTTCAAACAGATGGGATTCAGACTTGTGGTGATAGAGTTACTATATTGGAAATCAGTCATTTTGACTGGCAAGAACTAAGTCATATGTCAGTGAATAAAAGATTCTCGTGCCTGATCTGCAATGCTTAAGTAGCTGTTCTTAAGATACTAATGTAGACAGAAATTTAGTTACCAGAATTTCATCCAAAAAAAGGCATGAAAAGTTTTTTTTGTTGTTGTTGTTGTTTGCTTGTGTTTTTTTTTTAATCAAATACTCTGAAGTGTTTGTGTTGAGACAGCTGAATTCAGAATACTGCTTCTGAAAAGACTTTTTTACATTTTGCTTAAGTGTTTCTTTTCGTCTTTTAAAGAAAATGCTTTACTTTGTGACTCCAATATGTCAAAGTTCAATAGCTCCATTTTCTTATTTTTGTGATTTAAACTTAGATACAGAGAAACCTAAATGCAAGCATAGCAGTGTGGCAGATGTTCACAAAAATAGACCCTTGTGTAACAGGCTCTCTGCTGAAGGAATGAAACTTGGATCTAAGGATCTTTTCTTACTCCTGAATGTGGAGTATGTTAACAGGATGTTTTATGACTCTGCGCTGACTAACTTGTGTCATGGAGACCTTTTTATCAGTGGGATTTGCATGCATCCAAGTTTACAAACTGTTCATAAGAAACAGACAGTGTGATCTGCGTTGAGACATGGGTGTGCAGCTGAAAGAAGCTTTGTATGTTTCCTGACAAGTCCTACCAGCTAAAGCTACAGGGAAAAGGTGCTTTGTGTTTAGTTCCAGCAGTAAATATCAGACCAGTAACTTCTATGTTGCTTCCTTAGTGAGAACCTAGTGTATTTATACACCATGTGATAAATAAATCACTGTCTGTAGAGTGGAGAAACAGTAGATCTCATAATTACTTTTTCAACCTTTTATATTCAGGATTTCACAGAAGTCATATTTTCTTCTTTCAGGTCTTGTGTAAACGGTACCCTGGTATGTTCTGTCACTCAGTTGTGGCATGGAGATAGAATATTATGGGGAAACAACCACTTTTTTAGGTAATACTTGATATTTATATTCCAACCTCTTTACTTTCAGCTTATTTTTTTCTTTACTCTTCTGTATAAACTTTTTAGAAACGGAATTTTAATTTTTATACAGAATTAATTTACCAAAGAGGAAACGTCGAGACTGGCTGAAAGACCTTGAGAAAGAAACTTCCTTAGGAGACCATGATCTGGATGCAGCTAGTGAAGCTTCTTCAGAACCAGACTACAACTATGAGTTTGCACAAATGGAAGTTATTATGAAGACACTGAACAGTAATGGTAAGAAAATAGCCAGATAAAAATGTTCTTTTAGATTGTCTTAAAAATTAAGATCTTAATTTCTGGGTAAAACAAATGGTACTCTTACTCCAATGGTCTTAGGAGTATTTTTAGGAAAAGGTAGTTTTACAGAAACTGTTAGGCATATATATGTTATTTTAAAAAAAAAATAATTAAAACCTATGCACCTAGGTATATGCACCACAAATTAGTGACTCGTTTGTGCCTTGACACAGTTTTATCTGTACATTTACTGTCCTTTTATAGTACAGCTAAATTATGCCTGTCAGATGATTGTCCTTACTAACCTCTTGCTTTTGTAAGTTACTGCAGACAAAAGGATTCTCCAGATATGGCTCAGTTTGTGTTATCCTTCCTTTTGTGTCAATTATTGCTGATCCTGTTTTAACCTTAGTAGAAAAACACTGCAATGATAAATCAATGTTTGAATGTTAACTAGTGGAGTTTTTAGTACTTGATAACTCTTAGTATTTTATTTAATCTTTGCTAAAAACCTATCATGATTCCTTTTGGACAGTGTAAGGAAATACATTCTATATACCATACCATTATTTTATGTATAAAAAATAACAGAGTGCTTTCATGATTTCCAGAAGGCAAGTCATAATTCATAGGATGTAATACAGTATGAAGAAATGCTGAAAGACTTGGTAAACTACTGAACACTTTGTACAGGTTTCTTAATACACAGAGTTTGAAAGGGAAATACCCTGGGGTTTCTTCACTGACCAAGAAGACATAATAGATTGTGTTTCACTGGTTTTCGTTCTCCTTTCTTCATGTCTTTGCAGTATTTCCACTGTTAGTTGTGGTTTACTTGTTGAAATACAGTATTTGCTTTTTTTTTCTTGGTCTCGTCTGTCTCTTTAACTTTCCTGTTTTGCTGTTGAGTATAGCACAGTGATTTTGTGTGCTTGATACTCTAGCAGTAGTTTGAAGATATTTTTTTAAATTTTATTTTTAAATTTGTTTTTTTACAGCTTGATTTTAATGAGAATACTTGTGTGAGGTACTTACAGGGTCAGGTCATTTAAACTGATGTGAAGTTACTGTCTGATAATAGAAATATTCTCATTATGATTCACTCATATCAGGAGACGAATTTCAGATGAATCTACCATCCTGGTGGTCTTCAGTGTTGTCATCCCTCCTGAAGATTCTGTTGCCTGTTTTAAGGCCTCAGATCATCCTGTATGTCTGCCAAAACTGGGACAAAGGTTTTGAACTCTCTTGGCTCATGCATGAGACTACTGGAGAAATTTGAAAGCATTAATTGATGCTTGATCTGCTTGTCACTAACCAGAGATTTGACTAAGCTGTAGCAGTCTAAAATGAGTCTGTGTTCTTTGAATAGGGGATCACATTTTTTGGTTTTCATATGTTGTTTTCTGTCTGACTGAAATGATTCTTCACAAGTGTCTTAATGTTTTAGATCAGTAGGCTTTTTGGATTGTGGTCCAAGCCAGTTTTTGTTGGTTGTTTTCTGTCTTTGCTCAAGAACAGTACAGACCTTGTTGTTTCATTGCAGCTCTTTTCTCCTTAATGCACAGCAAATGTTAGCAGTCATATGTTGCACAGTTTCAGAGGCATCATAACCCAGGACTTCAACTTCTTGTCTCTTCTGCTCCCTCTCACATAGGTGTTGCTTAATTAAGTTGTAGTAGTAAGTGATAAGGCGACCCTGACAAAACAAGTGGCTCCAAAGATCAGTCTTCTGATTGAAACCTAGATGGTGCTTCCAGGTTCTGTTGTTCTTAATGCTAAAATGCATTCTTTTCTGACAGCCTTCCAGGTTGTTGGGTAAGAAGCAAAGCGGCTTTATTACACTACCATTTATTTATTTATTCTTCCTTAAAATGAAAAATAAATACGGGTAAGGAAGAAGAAATAAACTGAAGACAGTTAATTCTGTTATATACTCTGGAAAAAGCTGGGGTGGAAAGAGGGCAAAGCGGTAATTTTCAAAACGGATTTTTATCTTTATAGGGATGTGTTGCCATATAGCCCAAAGCAAGAGGTTTTTGGGGTTTTTTTCCTTTGGTTTGGGTTTTTGGTTGTTTTTTCTCCCACCTTGATCTGTTTGAGAAGAATAACTCTTTTTAAATAAATAGCCTAGCTTCTCCAAGCTGCAAACACTTCTGTTTCTATGGCATGGAACCAGCACAACAGTGTCACATATTCAGTCCAGCCCTAAAGAAGCTCTGAGGAAAATGTCTAACTTGAAAACAGCTGTAAAATAAACATCCAGATTCTTTCCTCCCTTCAGCATGTTAACTTCCTTTGTGGGATTCTGTCAGATCAGCGTTGTACAGCTAATTTGTGATGTTGGTCAAACACAGAATGTAGCAAAGGGGTTTACTTTGTTCTTGTATGCTGGTTAAGTAAACAATGTGATTAAGTTGTGCAGCTTTCCATTTAAGCAAACAAAACTATTACAGCTCAGTATTGGGATTTTGGTGAACTGAGCAAAGCAGCCTGTGTCAAAGCCACCTTCTAAGTTGCTTAGAAAATTGCAGTTAGATGAAATCTTAAGGAATTGTCAGCATTGTTGTTACTGGACTAACAGATGCAAGATGTGAATTAACTGACATTTGTAGCAATGTAATAAATGCTGCTCATACATTCTTCTGGCTCAGTGTTAATAGTCTAATGTTTTGCAGAGGATTAAGTGCATACAAATGGTCTTTTCAGGGCCATTGAACTCTTGTTACATAACAAGTAAAGGATTGGGACTTGAGACTTCTAACATTGTATGGAATTTGCTGTGTGTTTGGCAGGCACTGTGAAGAATCTCCCCTAATGTATTAGACTTTGCATGAGGAATCCGAAACAGTAGAACATCATATTTATATCTAACTTAAATACTGCTGTAGGTATTTTGAATTGTGAAAAACTTGACTATTTTTTCATCTTTTAAGTAGATTGTTTATAATTAACACCATATATTGCTGGTTGGTTTTTTTTTTAGCTGGGAAAAGCCTGCAGTTTTCTCTTTAAGCTCTTTCAAAAGTTAATTTTAAGACTTTTCTAAAAGTATAGATTTTGCCTTTGCATTTTAATAAAAGCATAAAAACCCCCCATAACCAGTAATAGATTTCATTGAAATAGTGTTTTAGATTAGGTTCTTGCATCTTGTTCCAAGTATTTTCCATGGTATAATTTAACCCTGTGGTTGTTATGATCCTTAAGTCTAGGTGACTGAAGAAGATCGCTTTTATTAAGGTGACCTGTTATGTGAACTCAGAGCTGAGCTTTGAGCAGCTTAGGGAAGTCTCAGTGAGTCAGCCTTAGATTGATTTCCTGTGTTTGCAAACACAATAGAGGGCTTCTCATATCTTCCATACCTCTTCTCTGTCTCCTGCATAATACCTGTTTTCTCAACCACTCTTACACATGACAAGCAGAGTCCCTCAGGGATCAGTCCTGGGACCAGTCTTGTTCAACATCTGTGTCGTTGACATGGGCAGAGGCATTGAGTGCACCCTCAGCAGGTTTGCTGATGACACCAAGCTGTGTGGTGCAGCAGATATGGTGGAGGGCAGGGATGCCATCCAGAGGGTCTTGGACAGGCTGCAGAGGTGGGCACAAGCCAACCTCATGAGGTTCAACAAGAACCTAGTGCAAGGTCCTGCATCTGGGTCAAGGCAATCCCAAGTACAAATACAGGCTGGGTAGTGACTGGCTGGAGAGCAGCCCTGAGGACCTGGGGATGCTGGTGGACAAGAAGCTCAATATGAACCGGGCAGTGTGTACTTGCAGCCTGGAAAGCCAACCAGGTCCTGGGCTGCATCAGGACAAGTATGGCCAGCAGGTCGAGGGAGGTGATTCTCCCTTTCTACTCCACTCTGGTGAGACCCCACTTGGAGCACTGCATCCAGTTCTGGAACCCCTATTACAAGAGGGATGTGGAGATGCTGGAGTGTGTCCAGAGAAGGCCACAAGGATGATCAGAGGGACGGAGAACCTCTCCTATGAGGACAGACTGAAAGAGTTGGGGCTGTACAGTCTGGAGAAGAGGAAGCCTAGAGAAGTCTGGAGAAGTTGGAACTAGATGATCCTTGAGGTCCCTTCCAACCTTACTATTCTATGATTCTAAATACAAACCCAGGTTCTGTAACAACAGAACCCTGGGGATCCTGTTTGCTTATCTGGCATTTATAATTGGGAGAAATTGTTTTATGAGCTGATGCCTCAATGGCCATGTATGTGAAAATTGCAGACTTGAGTTGGTTGATCTTTAGCATGATAGATCTCAGCAGATTTAGTATTAAGGTGTTACAGATTACTAGATCTTGTAATGCTACATTGATTTGTCAAGATACAGGGGATGTGGTTTTGGGGAGAGTCTTTGTGTTTGTGTCGATGGCCAACATATACTACTAGTGGTGAAACCCCTGCAGAACCTTTCATGTGAATTCTCTTATTGCATGCTATTGTAATCCAGTTTTTGTTTCCTGTAGCTTTGTAGTATCAGGAAAACTTGCACAAAATCTTATGAAGGTGAGGTTTTGGTTGTTTTGGGGTGGTGCTTTTTTGTTGTTTCAGGGCATTTTGGAGGTGTACCCCCAGTTCCAAAGTGGGACAGTGTAATTAAATCTAGGGTTTTTTCCTCCCTCTTTTGTGACAGACAGGCATCCTTAAAAGTCATAACAGCTCTTTGCTTTTGGTATTGGGTGTTTGGTGTTTGTTTTTGTTGGTTTTTTGTGGGGTTTTTTTTGTGTGGTTTTTTTTGGTGGGTTTTTTCGTGTGTGTGGGGGGGGTTGTTTTGGGTTTGTTTGTTTGTTTGTTTGTTTGTTTTTAAATTATTTCCTTAATGGAAGAGGTACCTCAAATGATTATTTCAGAACTGAAGGGTTTTGCATTTGAAAATCCTGCCATGTCCTAGAGCTGAAATGTTGCTTCCCCTAATAATCTAATGCTCCAGCTCCCCTCCCTTCCCTGGTTTGTACAAAACCAGCAATCTACTGGGTGATTTGCTGTCACTCATATATTTTTCTAGACTGATCCTCTTGCAGACCACATCTTTGCTGTATTTTAATTGTTCAGATATAATTTATGAAGTACATACATAAATGTACTATATAATAGAAGGAGCTTGTTTCATTAAATTGCTCTTGCAGAGATGCATTCTGGCATTGGACCTAAACCCAGGAACAGATGGAGTAATGTTTCTCTGATTTGAATACAAGTTAGATTTAACTGTAGCTGATTGACATAAGCAGCTATTTCAGGCTAGAGTGTCTAAATGAATATTTATTCTGGACTGATACTGAGATGAAATACAGTTTGTAAAGCTAAATGCAGAAGTTCCCTCCAGAGCATACTTTGGTTCAGTGTTGCAAAGTATGTTGGCACAATGTAATGTATGACTAGTCAGACAATTTTTTTGTCTTAAGTTTTCATATGAACTCTCCAGCATGCTTTATTCTCTGCTGAAATGGAGAAAGTAAATGTCTGTTTACTTCTCTAAGTAGTTTCTCTGGCTAACATAATTTTCTCTTGTTTTTTCTTTGTTTTCTTATTAACCTGTTCCCTTTTCCATATATATTCTTTTTCCTGGTGGGATTCTGGAACATACTGTAACATCACAGTGCAACACAGGCAGTAGACAACCATTGTTATAGCCTCATTGCATGCTATATTTTTTTTTCCTGTTTGGATGTACCTATTTAATGCAATGCAGTATTGAAAATTTTGGCTTTTGTACTGGTGGGCAGTGACCGTGTTGTGTGTGCAAAGGCTCTAGGATATGTTGATTGCTGTTACCAAATAAGTAATGAATGTCCTGTACTGATGAAATGGCATTTTCTCACTTTTCTGGATGTTTTTTTTTCTCAATTTTTTTCTTTCATTGCAGACCCAGTGCACAACGTGGTCCAGATCTTGGAGAAGCAGTACTTGGAAGAGAAGCGGAATGCTCTTGAAGAGCAGCGGCTGATGTATGAGCGTGAGTTAGAGACGCTGCGGCAGCAGCTGTCTCCAGAAAGGCAGCATCAGCATGGCAGCGACAGACTCTCCTACACTGCTCAGACTGCACAGCAGAAAGTAAATCTCTGGACAGAGGAGAGGTGAGAATACTGGAATTAAAGCAAAGACATTAAGAAGAACTAAGGGCAAAATATGAGGCTTGAACCATCTGTCATAAACTAAATAATTTTTTTGTGAAGTTGACATGCCATGTGCTGTGGAAGGGGGTAATTAATTACTGCAAGATGATATTTGAAAAATATTAATAGAACTTATTAATATTAAATATTCAGAACTGGCAGCACCCCGATCACCAAAATGATAATAGTAACAGGTCCTTGCATCATTATGAAAACTATATACAGGTTATAATAGGATCTAAAAATAACTATTAAATATATCTATTAATTGAACTTGACGAAACTGGCAGAGAAAGCTTTGCTGTCAGTGTACCGCTTGCAGTCAATACACCACTTATTCACTAGGTGGATACAAGGAGCAACTTTCTGCTTACGGCAGAAGGCAATTAACGATTATTAGAGGCTTTTGGTATTTACTCACAAAAAATATTATCTGACAGTACCCAAAGCTCGTGGCAGGGTTGCTGTCGGTAGTTGTTAGAGGCTTAAGAGTTTCCCCAGGCTTCTGGGCGCTGGAGAAAGGAAACAGATGATCTCTGACCTGTTCCTGGCTCTCTGGATGATCTGTGTTACCTCCAAGGCTTCCCCCTGGGCAGAAGGCTTTCAGGTGCAGGCAGATGCCTTGCGGTGTGTAGTCTGGGCACGATGTCACGCTGGCTGTGCAGGCCGAACGCGTGACAGGGATCAGAGCCTCAGCTCAGGATCAATGAGGCAGCAGGCACGGATGCAATAGCAGACACACCTTGTAATGGCAAAGCACACACAGTGCTTCCTGCTGATCTCCTTTTATCCAATACAGCCCAAGACTAATGGGCCTTTGGCCACAGGATAACCAATCAAATGGCAGTTGTCCAAGAGGTGACCATATTGGGTGAAGCCACAGTCTTTACTTTACCCTTTTTTGGGCAGAACATGGCCCTTGCACAAGGCAACCTTGTGCACCTTGTTTACTGGAGTTGCTGGGCAAACCATAGACACCAGACTTAGTGGCTCCAGCTTCTTTGTCCTTTTTCCAGCGGTTGCTCTCCCCAAAACAGAAGGAGGGAGAGCAGAAAAACACACCTGGGCAAGCCAGGACATGTACAAGCCTAATTTGGCCTGCTTAGGCCTACCACGACACCATGCAAGACCTCTGTCCACCAAAGTGGTAGTGTTTCATTTAGGATTAGATTCCGTGTAGCACATGTGCAGCATCTTCCTGTTTAACACTCACAGAATAAGAATGTAGCTTTTGTTGGTCAGCAGAAAACTGAATCCTCTTAAATAGGAAACTAGAAATAAATCTTTGAGGGATTTCTGCTGTAAAAGCATGGTAGCACAGTGCTGAGAGGGTATTTACCACCCAGCTGGCCAGATGATAAGAAATGCAAGGGGGAAAAAAAAGAAAATACTGGATATGAAAATCATGTGAAAAAGCCAAGTGTCTGGATTGCATGGGATTTGATTAGTGCAACTTTAGCTGTCACTCTGCTGCTATTGCAACTGAAACTGAGCTCTACTGGATCAACCAGCAAAAAGAATTTGGTATGTATCAGTTGTAGGCACGTGGTTGTATTTGTCAGACCATCTTGAACATATCATACAGAGTTTATTCTGGCTTTATGCTGACTATGTAACAAGATGGTACCTGACCTGGTGTTAAAACCTGTTGGCACAAAGTTAACCCATTGTGACTTTCAACAAAATTAATTTGTTGCAGTGAGGAGAGGTGGTGGTGCACTAGACTAGAGGGTCAGCGCAGTCATTGTCTGGTGCTGGGAATCCCAGAGGCTTGCAGTGACACCTCCTTAGTGTTCAGATTCTAAGTTTCCCTCATCTAGGTTAAAAGGTTGTTTCAGGATTTCACGTGCAGTGGGTATTTGCTTTGAATTATATCCTAATGGAATTTGTTATATTAATTTTGTAGAAATAAGAAACCCTATCTGAAACTTAAATTGCTTAAGTTTCTGGAAGGATGCTGGTGCAGCTCAGAATGGAACACAACTTTAATGAGAACTACCCATAGTAATTGATTGTGTTACTCATAAGGTTGCTTTGTAGTCTTAAATCATTCCTTTCTGAAGAATCTAAGAAAAGTCAGTGTGGGAGCCTCCTCAGAAAGCTCACCAGATGCCAGTTTCCTAGATCAAGGGAGGAATTGGTGGTAGCTGGATCACATGGCTCTTACAGCACTTAACAGATCAAAGCTGCCTTCTGTCTCTCGAGGGAGGCAGCTGTCTTGCAGTGGTTGCAGGTGTAATGCACTCTCAGTGTTAAGTATTGTTTAATGACCAAGTCTTGACTCTGCTTTCCATTTCTGGGTGAATCCACAGTTATAGCTGTCTGTGGAATGTGTCACTTCCATGATCTGGAATTGCTCACTTGATGGCCTGGATAACAGAAATGAGAGGCAAAGGAATTTTCTGTATAATGCTGACAGTTGATGAGAAAGTGTACTAAAACTCCACNAGAGATGAAGCTGTATGTTTAAGCATGTTAAAGGCACTAAAATTCAGGGCTACTTGCTGACACTGTAGTACCACTTTGTGGTACTGGGAAGTCAGCAGAGTGCAGTCTGGCTGTTCTTTGGGAAAAAGATAACCACTCAAGAAGAGTTCTGTTGGGAATTGAAAGGTGTATTGACAGTTGCCTGTGACTTGTGCTGTAAAGACATAACAGAAGATCAAAACTTACCTGAATAAAGGCAGTCATCGAAACTGCCTGTATTCACAGCAAGGCCTGGGAGTTTGCTTCTTCTTACACTTGTCTGTAACATAAAATGTATTCTCTAGAAATGAGAAGTGTACATGCACAACACATCCTGTGTTTCAGGAAAACTTTAGCAAAGAAAAACTTAAAAAAAAATCATACTGGGAAGTGCTGGTCCCTGAAAAACTTGAAGTCTGATCATCACTTTTATGAAAATGATGAGACACAGTATATGCTGTTGGGATTCCAAAGAAAGGCAGAGAAGTGGGACTTTGCATTTTGCTCAGAGGATAATTGTGATACTTTTAAAAGGCAGATTAAATACAGTCCTAGGTGAGAGCGTTTCTTGATATCACAGGTGGAGGTACAGTATGTGTCATAGCAGGTTTGCCTGGTGTTACATTAGAACAGATTTGCTCAAACAGGCCCAAGAAAGCTTCTTGGAACGTGTCCGTACTCTTAATTAACAGTACAGAGTGCACAAGCTCTAACCTGTGCTCAGTCATACGTTGTTGAAAAGATACTGGGGGGATCTAGGACTTACGGTTTTTAATGTATATGCTTGAGATGTCTAAAGGGTGTGGAGGGAGGTCCGGGGGTCTGTAGCACTGCAAACCCCTAGCTGTATAGTGTCAGGCTGTGGCCTGCAGTAATTGCAGGTTCCAACATCATGATCAAAGGAAAAGCGAGTTTGATCAAGATGAAGTCTCACATGTTGGGACTGGTATTTTTTGTGGAGCAGGACTCCAGATTAAAGACAAAGACAGATGCAATTATTTAATTTCTGGAAAATGAGAAATATCTCTAGGGCTTTTAACAAAAAACAGCTTCCACAGCACTGTGTCCTTTTATTTTTAGGCATTACTGTGCTAGACTTACCTCAACACTAATGTGTTTGTTTAGTGTGTGATCACTGCTTTTTCTCATGAAATTGTCTGACATTGGTGTCTACTGACATAGTGCAATACAGCATTTTTTCTTAAACTTGTTTCAGAAAAGTCTTTGCAGTTTTCCAATAATAGAGATAGGCTTCTGTGTATTTTTCATGTTACCTACTGCACCACAGGGATGAATTGTTTCGACAGAGCCTGGCTAAACTTCGAGAGCAGATAGTAAAGGCAAATACACTGGTGAGAGAAGCAAACTTCTTAGCAGAAGAAATGAGTAAGCTAACAGATTATCAAGTAACACTTCAGATCCCTGCTGAAAACCTCAGTGCCAACAAGAAGGTAATGAATGCTGGAAAATGCAGTTTTATGACTAAAATATATAGATGTATGTAACATCCATCTGACTTAAGGCTGTAAAATACTACTTTTGTTAGGCAAAATATGGATACTGCTGACCTGAATATAATAAAAATATTGAATACTTACCCAGTGCTCCTATTTTACTTAAGTATGGCTCTTCCTTGTCTTTCAAAGGTATGATCACCTTACGTGTATGTGATTTGTGAACAGACATTTGCGTTCTGTTCCTGTAAAACCTGAATTTCTCTGCAGATGTCTACCAGTTTTGTCTAAAACTGTTTGATCAAAAAAAGTCTGGACCTTCAGAGATGTATATGATACATCCTGTGTTTGAGAACAGAGAGTATGGGTGGCATGTAGATAGAAGCTGTGTGTTCTGTATTTTATTCCTTTTTAGGAATGCAATATGAGTGAAGAGTTAAAATACTCACGTGCACTTCCTTACCGTGATTATTTTTTTGCTCTGATTTAGAGGGGCGCAATAGTGAGCGAGCCTGCTATTCAGGTGAGAAGAAAAGGAAAAGGTACTCAAGTGTGGACTATTGAGAAACTAGAGAACAAATTGATTGACATGAGAGACCTCTATCAAGAGTGGAAGGAGAAAAGTCCTGAGGTATTGTATGCATTTTCTGAAAAGGATCAGAGATTGAGGGAGTGTTTTCTAACCCCTTTTAATATGTTGTATGGATCCAGTGCAATGACTGTGCATTAAAGGATGCCTAATGCAGATAAAACAGCTATCTCCTATCCTTACTTGCATTCTCAGATACAAGTGTGCTGAGGTAGTGACTCACAGTACCACTAACCATTTGTTTACCTGGTGTTATGTGCCATGCAGACAAGCACCAGCTCTCAATGGAGGCACCAAGCTGCGCGAGAAATAAAATTATTACATTGTGCTCAGTATCAAAGGTAGCAAGGATGCTGCTTAGATATGCTCAGCATGCAGAACATGTTAGCAAGGTAGAAGTTTATCTTAAAATAAATACATTAAATATACTCTATAATTTCATTTGTATATTCCCCAGCCTTAAAGCAGTGAAGACATCAAGTAAAGAAACTTAGTCTCCATCAGTATCTGTCAAAAGCACATGGCATTTCCTGAAAATTTGAGTAGTAAGTTAGCCTTGGCAAATAAGTGTGAGGCTGGTCGCAAGCTTTCTTATTTACTGGCAAGAGAAGGATGTAAGACTTGGTCTTCCAGAGGATGTCTTCTCTAAGTATCTAGGTAGGATTGCCTAGGAAGTGTATCTTGCTGTCTTGTGGCTGATAGGGAGCACCTAAATTACTTGTATGAAGAATCGTTCTCAAATATGTTTGAACAGCTGTTGTGCCTTTGTTACATGCCTTGGACGGGACAATGGGAATCTCTAAAATCATAACACAGGGGAGGTCAAGCACTTCATCTGTGCCCATTGAAGACAACGATTTTGCTGCTGACTTTAGTAAGAACTGATAGCACATCCTTTGAATACATTATGTCTGCCTGAGCTAGGATCATCCTTGCCATGACCTATGTCATTCATAGTGCATGTGTTCTATGTGCTACATAGAAACACGTAGGTCATATGCATGTGTCGAAGACAAAGGAAGAAGAGAAGGGAAGGAGCTAACAAGTCCACTGAGGAGTGCATATCCTGCTGGGAATCTGCATGAATTCTTTGTGGCTGTATATGGGGCACTTGAGTAGAAAATGCTGCAGATGTGATCCCAGCTCTATGGGAATCATGAAAAAGAACACTTGAAACACTTGTAGACTTAAGTGGTAGTCATCCTGCACCTTCCCATTTGCCCTTGTAGTGGTACCCAGCAGCCAGCTCAACTTTTCAACCTGGGAATGACTTGCCCTGTCATTTAAAAAGCGTAATCAGAGCAGAGGGGTAAGGTGAGATCAGTGGTTACTGTGCTAGCTCATGGTAAAATCTGCTTTGTCTTAACATCACTTTAAAAAAAATGTAGGTCACCATATTACTATAACCCACAGTAAAGAAAGGATTATATAATGTCTCATCTCAATGATTTGAATTCAGAAGGATTTAGTTTCATATTTGTGATGCGCTTTTAGTCTCTACTTGTGTAGCAGGAACAGAAAAGATTAGTAGTGACTTGATTTTCGTTCTATGATCTTACAGTAGGTGGTTATTTGACGTCGTGTTCTTACACTTAAAGTTTTTGACCTGACTTTTGTGATCTTTGTAACAGATAAGGAAGCTGATTGGCAAAAGAGGCGATCCTTTTTATGAAGCACAAGAGAATCACAACTTAATTGGCGTTGCCAATGTGTTTTTGGAGTGCCTTTTCCATGAGGTGAAGCTGCAGTATGCTGTGCCCATCATCAGTCAGCAGGGGGAGGTAAAGCCCTGACATGCCCTCACCTAGAGTGGTCCGGGCACAACCCTGTGCTCACGCTGGCAGTGTGGCATCGTATTGTTACCATCTCACATTTTCAATTGGAAGGAACCTTTAAAGATCATCTAGTCCAACCACCTTCAGTGAGCAGAGACATCTTCAACTAGGGCAGGCTCAGAGGCCTGTCCAACTTGACCTGGAATGTTCACCTATTTACAACTGCCCAGATACAAAAATATTAGAATAAAATTCCTGGTATTGGTGTAAGTTTAACAGCAGCCAGCAACTAAACACTGTTCAACTGCTCTCACTCTTTTTCTTCTGTCAGTGGGATGGCGAGGAGAATTGAAAAGGAAGAAAAGTCAGTGTTTGAGATAAGAACAGTTTAATCACTAAAGTAAAATAAACTATAATTTATATTATTATTTAAAATACAGTAATTGTAAGGAAAAGGAATAGTACAAAAAGAGAGACAGAAATAACTCCCAAGAAAAGGACAAGTGATGCACAGTGCAAGTGTTCGCGGGTTGGGCATCGGTCAGCAAGCAGCAATCTGCTCAACCTGGCCAACTCCTCCTGGTTTATATACTAAGTATACAATGTTCTGTGGCAGGAAATAACCCTTTGGCTAGTTCAGGGAAATTGTTCTGGCTGTGTTCCCTCCCAGAATCTTGTGTACCTGCACACTACCACAGCATGGGAAGTTGAGAAGTCCTTGATTCTTAGTTAGCAACTAAAAATGCTAGTATTTTATCAGCATTTGTCTTATACTGAATTGAAAGCACAGCATTATTTTGGCTACTGAGAAAAGAAAATTATTTCAGTCCCAGCTGGAGCCAGGACATAATATTCTGATGTACAGTCATGGCACAGTATAATTTTTTTTGTTGTTTGTGAATTAAAAAGGTCAGTAGTTCTGCATGCAAATACAGATGGGATTTATTATTTCTTCATCCTCATTTTTGATGTTGTTCATTTTGTGGTTGAGAACCATTCAGTTCTGTTTCTGCACATCTGGAGTTAAAAGTCTGCCGTCTTAGTGTCTTTAAGCGTCTTACACATGGGTTCTTAGCATTTCTTGCCTTAGGTTGCAGGACGGTTGCATGTTGAAGTCATGCGAGTCACTGGGTCTGTCCCAGAACGTGTAGTAGAAGGAGATGACTCATCTGAAAACTCCAGTGAGAGCGGGAGTCTGGAAGTCACGGATCACAATGGAGAAATTATTCATAGAGCAAAGAAACTCTCCTGCAGGGTAAGTGAGAACACCTGATGAATTTAAGTTTTAAGCCTTTGTAACTGTGTGGTCAGCCTGATGTAAAAAAGCATTGAGCCACACAGGCTGTTGCTTGTTTAAAATTACCTAAAGAGAAAAGAGAAAATTCTTTTCTTTTGGTTCAGTGTACATTAGTCTGCGGTTAACAGTGACTACATGAATTCACATTAATTTCTGGTATATGCAGTTCTACATCATAAATACTGATGTTACAAGGACTGTCCTTGGCAGATAGGAAATGACAAACTTTTTTTTTCCATGCAACCATCTCGTACTGTTTGTTTAATCAGATAATGTAGTATCTGTGGGTGGTGTTTGGACTTCATTTGTTCTGTGATTAAGTGCTTTGCTCTCTATTCAAGCTTATCAGCTTCCTCGTGAGAAAAGATGTACATGTGCAGGCTAGTTAGTTGCATTTCACTGCTTTCCTTGTGCGTGCAAAACACAGATTTCCTCAATAGGGACCTCCTTAGGAAATAGTTGGAGGTGTCCTTTAAAAATTCTTCTTGACTGTTGGTGCTTTCTGGATAAAATACTTTAGTTTTTGAACAATTTACAATTTAGAGAAGCAGTCATAATTGTGACAACATCTATTTTATTCTCTCAGGTGAAGATAAAAGAAGCAACTGGACTACCACCTAATCTCTCCAACTTCGTCTTTTGTCAATATACATTTTGGGATCAATGTGAGTCAACAGTAGCAGCACCAGTGGTAGATCCAGATGTGCCTTCACTTCAGAGTAAAGATGCTCATTTTACAGTGACCTTCTCTCACTGTAAGGTAACTATTATGAAGTAGTGTTACTGGGAGGATGGTATGTTTGAAATAAACTATTTAGAATTTGAGAGCGAAGGAAGGCATCATGTAATTAATGACTTTTGACTCTACTTTTGAATGTCATAATATTTAATTTCATCACTTCTGCAGAATGAATCCAACTGAAAAATACTTTATTGGTTTTTTAAATTGTGGTATTTTCTTTAATACCTGGAGGAAACTATATATAGTGACACCTTACATACTTGTTTAGTAAACTCAGTAGCTTAGAAAAGATAATTTGAGCTATGACATCATTTTAATGGAAATTTTCTAAGTATGAAATGCAGCAGCAGGAATTGCTGAGATTCTATCATTTGCACAACTGTCTCAACCAGAGTTGAACTTCATGATCCAAACTGTGCAGTTTTACCATACAGATAGTTACTTGTTGGATGTGTTCTTAGAAACTACTTGAGAAGATGCATTCAGTTAAATGGAATAACTATAAACTGTTCATGTTATTGCCAGGACTATGTGGTGAATGTCACAGAGGAGTTTTTGGAGTTTATTTCAGAAGGAGCTCTTGCTATTGAGGTGTGGGGTCACAGATGCACTGGCAATGGCAGCTCTGTTTGGGAAGTTGATTCTCTTCACGCGAAAACCAGAACACTGAGAGACAGGTACAAATAAATTACACCCGAATGCTTGCATTAGCTTTCCAAAGGCTTGCTAATACTTGTAGTGCACAAAATATACTTTGGTGAGGCAACCATTAGTTTTTGGGGGGATGTCTTCATAGGTGGAATGAAGTAACTCGAAGAATAGAAATGTGGATTTCCATACAAGAACTGAATGAGATGGGAGAATATACTGCAGTTGAACTCCATCAGGCAAAAGATGTCAACACAGGGGGAATTTTCCAGCTTAGACAGGTACTTATCTTTGCTCTTTCTTCTTATTCGTGCGCAAATTAATGCTTCATTTTATTCTTAGTTTCTCTCTTGGTTTTTTTTTTTCTTCTTTCTGTCTCTCAATTACCTGGTCAGGGTCATTCTCGCAGAGTTCAGGTGACAGTGAAACCTGTGCAACATTCAGGAACATTGCCTCTCATGGTAGAAGCAATTCTTTCAGTCTCTGTAGGTGGTGTGACTGCCAGATCAACCAAGCTGCAAAGGGGCTTGGACAGCTACCAGGTAAGATAGTTCATTTTTCATGTATTGCGCAGTTTTGGTTTTGCTGTGCTAGAGCCAGCCAAGCATAATTCCAGAAGAGACATCAGCATGCTAGTACTTGATATGTTGTTTTGCCATTTTAGGTGTGTTTGAGGTTAATATACAATGAGAGCATTTGGGTCTAGATCTGCTGCCTTTTTTTTCTTACAACTCAGTCTGTAACTGATGAAGTGCCAAGTGTGGTATTTGAAGATACCCAGGACAATGGAACTACAGAAATTATTTTTACCTTTGTGTGTAGAGATGGTTAATACTAGACTCCTAGTGCTATTAGTTTCTCTCCCTTACAAGGATGGTGAAAGCTGAGGAGGGGAAAAGCAAGGGAAAAAAAGAGAAAATGTCTTCTAGTAAGATGGCATTTACATTTTCAAAAAGGTCCAAGTTGCTATTTGATTAGAAGCAAACGTAACCACCACTGGATGTGAAAGGGCAGTAGTAGTCCTTTAGAAGTATAAATTACTTCAAGCTGATTTTGAGCAAGTTCATATTGAAAATAAAGCATGATTTTAACTGTGATAGCTAAGAATAAGTGGAATGCACAGCCTGGGGAAGCAAGGTGCCATTCATCAGAAGGACACAGAACCACAAGTTGTTTAGTATAACCTTAAAGATTAACCTGTGAAACATGAAGATTGGTAATGTGCTTGTTGACTCCTTTTTCTAGTACTGTATATTGTGAGTTTCCAATTTTGTTTTTTAAAAATTAGTTAAATTAGTTTAAAAATTAGTCAAATTAAGTTTTTATAAATTCATTCACTAATGCTGAAATCGCACCTGAACTGCTATAGTCTGTAGTGAAACAAAAAATCTGTTTCTACCTGTTAATAAGACTTTGGTTATTAGGATGCTGTAATTTTAACATTCTACAAAAACGTTAATGTGCAAGAATGTTTATGTTTTGGGGTGTTTCTGTTGAGAGAAATGCGTGGGTTTTTTGTGTTTTACAAAATTTATTTTCTCCTACCAGAAGGAGGAGGATGATGGTGGTGATATGGATAGTTACCAGGTATTGCTGCTGTTGCTGTCAATCCTGTGGCATGGGGCACAGCTAATGCTAATAGCCAGCAACTTTCAAATGAACAAGCGTACTGCAGCAAGCAAAAGCGGCTTTGAAATACATCTGTGCTGTGCATTTAAGAGGCTACCTGGGCTATAAACTACTGCTATTTCAGTTTACCTTGTGACTTTATACTCCTGTAGTGTGCTGTCTTCTCTAGTCCTCAGCAGTCAGCTCTCCTAACTGGCTACAGGAATTCCTATGTGATGAAAGCTTAATAAACACTTTGATTAAGAATGAAAACAGTTTCACCTGAATATCATGAGGAAAAAAACCCAACCACCTGCAGCTGCAGGCATTTTTCCTAACTGGATTGTAGGGCATAGGATTTTTCTGTTTGTTTTCTAAAGAAAACATCATAATCTTTTAAGTTGTGCAGTTTTCTGAAATGCTTGTGGGAGAAGGAGGGGAGGATGTGAATCCAGAAGCTTCAGTGAGGCAGTATTTTTATCTACACGAAAACAAACCTTGAACCTGAGGGGTTTTATTGTGTGGTAAGTAAATATAAGACAGGTGCACTTTAGAAAGTATAACAGAAGACTCATTTAAAAGGTGATAAAGGGCAATAGACAAAATAACTAAAAAAGTAAAACACCTTTCAGATTTCTCCCTGGAAGACTTATTTCCAATAGGCAGCCTTACAGAAGTAAAACCAGTTAGGTGAGAAAGCTGACTGCCCTTCAGATAACGTATCAGGGTTTACAGGAATCTCAAAAGCATCCAAGTACTAACTTCTTGCGGGCTGTTTATGCGCTTCCTGACATATCACAGAGAAGAACCAACCAGATTTTCTGTGATACCACAAAGCATGATTGCATGATGGGTTTTGTTTGCATGAGAAATCTTTCAATTGCACTGATGGTGGCTACTAGCAATGGAATTTTTGTGCAGGGCATACTGACCTGTCTAATCTTCAGGAGAACTTTTGATCAACTGATGATACCTGTGGCTATTAAAGTTTAATTGCCACCTCCTTGAGTAATTAGCCTATGGTGTAAATTTCTGTCCATCAACTAAGACAGTCACACTTTCTTTACCTCCATTTGAAATTTCAGACCTGAAAGCAAATAAGTTTCCATTCGTGGGTGATGAGGTACTTAATCAGTGTGCATGTTATTTGGGGGAAAAACTTTTCTGCATCGTGCAAGCTGTTTAACATCTAGTCTGATGAAATTGCCACAAAATTCAGTGCCCTTTAATCTTAACCACTTAGGCTAGTAACTTTCTTTTCCATTTCTTTCTTAGGAAGAAGATTTAAACTGTGTACGAGAAAGGTGGTCTGATGCATTGATAAAACGCAGGGAATACTTAGATGAGCAGATTCAAAAGATCAGCAATAAACAAGGTTTGAAACTTTTAAGTCCTGGTGATAAGAACGTTACTCCCTATACCCAGAACAACGAGTGTCTCCTGTAATGCTGATGTCTTTTGCTATAGAAAAATCTGCGGATGATCTAGAGCGAGAAGCCCGGCTGGTCGAACAGTGGGTAGGGCTGACAGAAGAGAGGAATGCAGTGTTTGTTCCAGCACCAGGCAGTGGAATTCCTGGTGCCCCTGCAAATTGGTAGGTTTATTAAAAAATTAGAGTGGTTAGCTCTTTCTACATGAACATTGCATGCTACAAGGTAAAAATCCAAGGGTAGATTAGAGCTTTCTGCTTTCCCGTAGCTCTGTAAATTATACTCATCAGGGAGTGCTGGTTGGAATGTAAGATTTACTGGGTTAAAATATTCTTTAAAGTAGCTTTGAGGTAGCTTTCAGGGTTTAAAAATACTTTTTATAATTTAACATAGTATTTTACAAAATTCTGGGGAAGTTATCCTGTAGTTTGACTCTTCAGAAAAGGAGTTGTTAAAAAATGAATGATGGAGCATGTGATCATTACACTGATAAGAAGCAAGGAGGGAAGTCTGATTTCAAAGCACGTATTCACTTCAGTTTAATTTCAGTTTCTAATATATTTATATCTTCATTTAAATTTCTGTTTTGACTAAGATCATTGGAACTGACATGCAAAAATTAGGAATACAGCATGTTAGGAAAGTGTGGGCCATATCAAGTATACACTGATGTCTCTGATAATAAATATCTTTTCCTCATTGGGTGGATTATGTAATGATACTCTTCTGTCAGTGTTTTTGTCACTGTCACTTATCTGCCTGAAAGAGCTGTGGTCATACAGCTAGAAGTGTATTAACTGATATAAACACTGTCACTTGCTAGTAGTTACATACCCAGCTGTTTGAAAAGTTGCCAATTTTATGAGTGAGATTACTACAATCAGATAAGTTCCTGTGAAACAGGAAAGGGTGTTTAAAAGTTGTCCTCATAGCTACTGCAACATGCTGTGTGCGGTGTGAATTATATTTTGGCCAAGCACTACATTTAACTGCATGTGTGGATAAACAAAATACTGTCTGTGCAACAGAAGCGTTCATATTACCCATCAAAATGTTGACAGCTTTAGTCATTTGTTACAGATAATGAAACTTCATGGAGATCTGTTTGCTCAGATTAGCTTAGATATGAATTTGCCTTCCTTGCTGACAGCAGTTTGCTTTGTTTCAGGATTCCACCTGCAGGGATGGAAACACATATACCTGTCCTTTTCCTTGATTTGAATGGTATGTTGTAACAGCAGGTGTAAGAAACTGAGTTAGGGTTAGTTTGAATTTGGATGAATAAAGTGAGAAATGGAAGAACAAATAAATAATGTCTTAGAAATCAAGTCTTGGCAATGACACTGTCTGGTATGCCTTGTAAAATGCTTTTTCTCCATACAATTCTGTATAGCAAAATAATTAAGCAAGGCTAATTCAAAATGAAGATAAAAATTGAGGAGCATGAGTACAGGGATAGGCTGTACAACAGAACAACCAACAGAAATAGTTGAGAGCAAGCTTAGTTTAAATTGAACAGCAGATAAGAAGGTCCTGCAGATATTCTGAGTTATAAAACCCTGTGTTGTTAAAGCGCTGATACAGACTCTTCCAACACTTTCAGACCTTCCACTGAGGTATCTGTAGAGTCTTAACTATTTGTTAGAGAATCTTTATGTTCTCCTTTGAAGGTATTTAGCTTTACATGTGAGTAGACTATTGATATATATTCTTAAGACACAAGATACACACTGTAAGTGACAAGAAACTAAAGTTAGCACTGCATTTAAGGACTGTTTAGGAAGTAAGTGTGTAATTATAAACTTGGACGTAAAGCAGAGGAGAAACCAGAGGTGTTGTCATCTCCAGCACTATGGACTACTACAAACGTATGTGTAGTCAGCATGCTAATACCTGCTTGCAGAGAATGATACACACTCATTCCTTCATCTCTGCTCACAAGGAATGCTTTCATTATCTGCAGAAATTAGCAGACAGAAGAAATAATTTAACTAAGAGGTGAGCTTCTTAGGGTCAGAGGTGGATACCTGAGAAATTTTCTGGCTGGGTAAATTAATGTTATGAATACCTAGAAATAGTTCTGAATTCTGGTTAGACTATGTGAGAATGAGTCTTAGCCTGGTTTTACTTCCCTTCTTTTCTATGCCAAAATCACCTTCAAAATGCTGCCTAGTAATAAGATGAATTAGGCTTAAATCTGTGAAATACAGCTAAGACTTTATAACAAATTTGTATTACAACTTTGCCTCTCTATATTAATATCCTTTTGTATAAAACTCTTTCATTCTTTGCACATTTGTTTCATTAGCTGATGACCTCAGTGCCAACGAACAACTTATAGGTCCCCATGCATCAGGAGTTAACTCAATTCTCCCAAAGGAGCATGGAAGTCCATTCTTTTATCTGCCCATCATAAAACACAGTGATGATGAGGTAAGTTGTTAGCAAGCCTCCTTGACAACTGCAGCTTATTCATGTTTTCTTCTTATGCTTTATATTCTACTTGTATGTATTTAATCGTTCCCTTTTTGGCTTATAAGTGCCATTTCTGGCAGTTTCTGACCTGTTTATTTAGAATTTAGAATTTAAGAGGATATGACTTATTAGCTCTGAGGTGACAAGTCTTAACTCTTCTTGGCAAAATAGTAATTCATCTATTGCTATTCTAGTAATTCCCTTTTTCTCCATTTCTTACCCTTTCATCATTCCTCTTGCAGGCAAAATATTTCGTATATTGTGCACACTAGGCAAACTTAATTTTTAAATAAAATATTTTTCTTTGTAGTACACTGGTTTTTGCATGTAAAGTTTGGGAACTGTTGGAGATGAGTGTTCTGAATCCCTTTTGGAATATCTTCACTCATTTCTTCCATGCTTTGTGCCAGCTCAGACCATTGCTTAAGAGACCATTTCTAGAACCAACGGGATGCCAAAGCTGTGGAGCAGGCAGGGGGAAGGAAAGAGATGTTCCGTGGAGTGGGGACCTGTTTATTCTGTATGGGCCATTATAGCCTAATCCAACCCAGTTGGAAGATTTGACATTGGATTTAATAAACTTGCAATACAGTTGCAGTAGGATTCGTATTCCTCCCTCTAGTCTTGCTTCTGCTTTCCTGTCTATCTCTAGCTGTGTGAAGATTTCCTTTAGGGGCAAGGTCTGCACAGTGCAGGGATTGTGCTCACAGTTGTTTTCCCCAATATCTTATCACCTCTTCTGTGCTGCTTCTTATAAATTCCTTACTTTGAAGAGGTTTGACTCCAATTTGTTGAATTATGCTTATTTTTCTTTCAGTTATTTTACTTACATTAAATCATTTCAGATAGTCATCTCTGACTTCTTTTTCCTTCCTGCACTTAATTTGTCTGCATAGGTTTCAGCCACTGCTGCCTGGGACTCTTCTGTCCATGACTCAGTGCACCTGAATAGGGTAACTCCTCAAAATGAGAGAATTTACTTAATAGTGAAGACTACTGTGCAGCTCAGCCACCCTGCTGCAATGGAGCTGGTATTACGCAAAAGGATTGCAGCCAATATTTACAACAAACAGGTAAGAACTTTAGATATTATTATCAGGTTATTAGTTTTGTTTCCTATCCTTGATTTTATGAATGTGGTTTCTTAGATGCTTGCTTCATTTTGTGGAAGTTTGCTCATTCCAATTCTTTTGAAAGACAAATGAAAAATAGGTTCTCATAGGTTGCAGTGAAGCTGCGCACTTCTGCTATATTCCTTTGAATTGTCCCTTTTTCAACCTGATTTGGCTCCTTCTGTTTAAAAAAAAATTGAAAATACCTTCTTACCTATACAATTTTAAGTATTCCTTGATTCAGACAAGTTTGCAGTACAAACAAGGTCACTGTAGCTACTCTGTTCCTGACAACATCTTTTGGGCCTTCAGATACTTAGTGTAAACAGAACAGATCTGCTGTATCTCTTCTTTTCTCTTAGCTGCTGTGTCTCAATTACAGACTAGGCTTGTTTCCCGCCATTACCCAAGTGTGTACATTCTCTACCCCCTCACTTGAACAAGATTCTTTTGAATGAGGTATTTTCTTTGGACGTGAGAGTGTTTGCTGTTCCTCTTGTTTTGCTGCTTTGCAGATAATGAGGTGCTATCTGAAGCTATGTTCCTGTCTGTTTTCCAGATGATTGAGAACAAGATTATATTTCAGAATTTATACGGATTCTGCAGTGCAGCTGGGAGGGGGGGTGAGGCGAACACAAAATAGCTTTTGTGCTAATGAGCAAATTGCCAAGCAGAATAATTCATGCCTTCTTTGCATTTGTTGCATTGCCCTCTGCTAGTTTCTTTTGTCTAAAATCCCTTGTTAGATGAAAGTTGGTTAGAGTTAATGATGCAAGGGCTAACTAACCTGACAACAAAACTTGGTAGGCTTGTGATTACAGCAGTGGAAACTCAGGTCTAGTATTTCAGCAATACCTAGAAAGCAGAGTTAGACTTTGTTATTATGAAAGGTATTTTCTACCTGCTTAACAGGTGACTGAAAAAATGGGAGCTTATGTTACCTGTATATAAGGGAACTACAGCTCCAGTTTCGCTGTGATAAGTTACTACAGGAGGATAGCACATCAGCGCATAACAGAAGGAAACTTGCCACGCATGGCAGCTTTCTGTACTGAACACAGGGCTGTAGAGAGTACTGAAAGAATCATTAGTGAAGGGAAGGGATCCCATCCAGAGGTACCTCGACAGGCTGGAGAGGTGGGCCCAAGCCAGCCTTACAAAGTTTGACAAGACCAAGGTCCTACATCTAGGTCAGGGCAATCCCAAGCATTGAAATAGAGTGGGCAGTGACTGACTTGAGAGCAGCCCCGAAGAAAAGGACTTGGGGATACTGGTGGATGAGAAACTCAATATGAGACACCAGTGTACACTTACAGCCTAGAGTATTCAACCAGTGGTATTCTGACTTGTATCAAGAGAAACATAGCCAGCAGGTCGAGGGAGATGATTCTCCTCCTCTACTCCACTCTGGTAAGACCCCACCTTGAGTACTGCGTCCAGGTCTGGAGCACCTATTTCAAAAACAGATCTGGACATGCTGGAATATGTCCAGGGAAGGGCCATGAGGATGATCAGAGGGCTGGAGCACCTCTCCTTTGGAGAGAGACTGAGGAAGTTTGGGTTATTTGGTCTGGAGAGGAGAATGCTCCAAGAGGACCTCATTGTGGCCTTCTGGTATCTGAAGGGTGCCTACGGGAAAGCCAATGAGGGACTTTCTAGGGTGTCAGGTAGTGATAGGGCTAAAAGGGAATGGAGCAAAACTAGAAGTGAGTAGATTCAGATTGGGTGTTAGGAAGAAGCTCTTAATCATGAAGGTAGTGAGGCACTGGAATAGATTGCCCAGGATGGTGGTAGGAGCCCCATCCCTGGAGGATTTTAAGGCCAAGATGGATGGGGTTCTGAGAAACCTTATTTAGTGTGAGGTATCCCTGTCCATGGCAGGGGGCTTGGAGCAGGATGATCTTTGAAGTCTATTCTAACCCTGACAAGTCTGTGACTCTGTGATTAATGCTAAAAAGGAACTTCATAAATTCCAGTACTGAAGAATGTGCTTTTGTGGTAAAATTTTTACATGGCTGCCTCGTATTTCTTAGGATGTCAAAAATAATCATTATCAAAACAATGATCAAAAACTGATTTTGTTTCTAGAGCTTTACCCAGAGCCTGAAAAGGAGAATATCTTTGAAAAACATATATTATGCCTGTGGAGTGACCTATGAAATTGTTTCCAATATACCAAAGGTAAACTATACCATAGTTCTCTGGTAAATTCATAAAAGGGAACAGAATAACCCACTGCAGTGGGTGATACTGACTGTATCAGGAGGAGTGTGACCAGTAGGACAAGGGAGGTTATTCGTCCCCTGTACTCAGCACTGGTCAGGCCACACCTTGAGTACTGTGTCCAGTTCTGGGCCCCTCAATTCAAGAGAGATGTTGAGGTACTGGAATGTGTCCAGAGAAGGGTGACAAAGCTGGTGAGGGGCCTGGGGCACAACCCTATGAGGAGAGGCTGAGAGAACTGGGGTTGTTTAGCTTGAAGAAGAGGAGGCTCAGGGGTGACCTCATTGCCGTCTACAACTACCTGAAGGGAGATTGTAGCCAGTTGAGGGTCGGTCTCTTCTCTCATGCAACCAGCAACAGAACAAAGGGACACAGTCTCAAGTTGTGCCAGGGGAGGTATAAACTGGATATTAGGAGGAAGTTCTTCACAGAGAGAGTGATTGGCATTGGAATGGGCTGCCCAGGGAGGTGGTGGAGTCGCTGTCCCTGGATATGTTCAAGAAAAGCCTGGATGAGGCAGTTAGTGCCATGGTCTAGTAGATGGGGTAGGGCTGGGTGCTAGGTTGAACTGGATGATCTTGGAGGTCTCTTCCAACCTTGGTGATTCTGTGAGGTAAATGTCCTGCTCTGCTAAAAGGAGACAGCTTGCCAAAGCATAAATCCTGGAGTTCAGTGGCAAGATTCTCTTTATCTTTCAACTCTTGAAAACTGTAGACGGTTTATTTTTTGAAGCATTTAACTGAGCACTTATAGTACAGCTGTTTTTGAAATAGTGCATGCAAAGAGAATGTAGAGGGTGCTTAGAGGAATATTCAAGTCAGTGACAACAGAATAGCTGAGAAAGTTACTTCACGGGAATAGAGATTGCTTTTTATAGAAAAAGCTTGTACAAATTCTAAATTTATTTACAACATTTATTTTAAAGGTACACAAACAGTACAAATGAAAATGAAAGTAGTCTTGTCTCCATGTATTTGTCATGTTTTTGCAGAAGTATTAAAACTCTCGGGAATAATCACTCAGCATATCTAAGATTTGGGAGGGAAACTGAGTTTACTTGCCTAGGAGGTTGTCATTAGTTAAACCCTAACATAAGCAATTTTAGGTTGTGTGCATTAATTCTAGAAGTGCATTGATTACAGTGAATGGGCAAAGCTTCTCCCAGCGTGACCTCTTGGTTCTGCATCCTTTGTAGTTGCATGGAAAAGTCCTTTACTGATTCTAATTAGAACTACTGATTAAGCATGAACGATTCAAATTAGTTCCTGGATTGAAATGGTCTAAAGAAGTGAATTAGTAGACTAAAAGCAAAATACATTAATTTTGATAAACTTTGGTGGTGTAACTTGCCATTTAGGCTACAGAAGAAATTGAGGACCGCGAGACCCTGGCGCTGATGGCAGCAAGGAGTGAGAATGAGGGAACATCTGATGGTGAAACCTACATTGAAAAATACACACGTGGTGTGCTGCAAGTGGAGAACATTTTGAGCCTTGAGCGACTAAGACAGGCAAGGAAAAGGCAATTCATGTACATTTGGAACTGGATTACCAGAATTCAAGTAGAGCTGATTGATCTTTTAAAAAGTAATAAGCATCATTTGTTTTTTGAGAGTTCTTAGAGAACATTGGATGGATACAAATGTAAGACTACCTCTGTGTAATACACAATTTCAGTAGTGATAGTTCTAGTTACTATAGCAATCAATGTTGTAGTACTGAGAACCTCCAACAGGAAAATACCAAAGAATGAATTTCAGGTAGAAATTTTGATGGTGTGCAGATTAAGGATTGTCAATGCAAGCTACATTTGCTGTTGTTAGCCACATTGAAAAAAAGTTTCTATCTTGCCTTAATCATTTCTCATGAGGACATCCTTTCATTGTTTTTAGTTTGTTCTTTTCTTTACACAGGCAGTCACAGTCAAAGAGGCTCTCTCCACCAAAGCAAGAAACATCCGCAGGAGCATCAGCACTCCAAATGTCCACAACGTAAGGACCCTTTATCCTCTGGTAAACTAATACCAGTGGGGCAGGGACATGCTGTTTATGTGCTGCTGTAATGATAGTTCTAAGGTAGCACTAACCAACCTGTAGGAGAGTTGTCAAGAATGAAAATGAGTCACTTGAAACTTCTTCCCACAACTGTCCATCCTAGCTAGGGAGATACCAGAGTTAGTGGGGAAGTGAGAAGCTAAGTCAAAACTCTTTTCTTTCTGTAAGGATTCTCATTTTGGATGTAGTTTAGGGTGATGGTCACCCTGATTCAGATTACTTTCCCTTCAAAGTCCCTTTACCTTTTTTCATAATGCTAAGGGATAGTTGTCCATTTTGCATCCATTTTGTGCATTCTTCTATCACTTGCTGATACAGCACATATATATAAATAATTTTAACTGAAAAGAGATAAAAGTTGTTAGGACTAAATGATCAGAGTGTCTCCTCAAGGCATTGTATTCTATAAGTAAAAGGTAGATATTTTGCCATTTTGCCTCTTGTTCCTGCAGGTATCCTGTAGCCCATTAGATCTTTCTGCCTGTGATGAAGATGATAAGGTATGTAAACGTGACAACAAATGGTACACCTTCTCAGACTTCTTTTCTCTCCTCTAAAGTATTTGAGAAATGGGGAGTGGGAACACAAACAAACCCACAAACAAAACCAACCAGTATTTTTTCCAGTGTTTACATAATATTTTGTAATAACACTGTACTAATTAGTATTTTTTTGGTAGTCACACAGAATCACAGAAGGTTAGGATCATCTAGTCCAACCCTCCCCTTGCCAGGACAGAATCACCTAGAGCAGATAACACAACACCACAATGCATCCAGGCAGGTTTTGAATGTGTCCAGAGAAGGAGACTCCACAACCTCTCTGGGCAGCTTGTTCCAGTGTTTTGTCACCTTCACTGCAAAAAAGTTTTTTTTCTTATGTTCACATGGAGCCTTCTGTGTTTCAGCTTGTACCCATTGCCCCTTGTCCTATCACTGGACATCTCCAAGAAGAGCCTGGCTCTACTGTCCTGACACTTGCCCTTCAGATATTTATTAAACATTAATGAGATCACCTCTCAGTGTCCTCTTCTCCAAGCTAAAGAGACCCAGCTCCCTTGGCCTTTGGGTGTTCCATTTCCTTAATCATCTTTATGGCTCTGTGATGGACTCTTTCAAGCAGTTCTCTGTCCTTCTGGAACTTAGGGGCACAGAATCTTTCTTCTTGTTCTCTGATGGTCATATTAGAATTGTAGGAACTGTTCTTTAAGAATACAAATTAAAACAATATGCTTCATTGAAAAGCTAATTAGCTTCTAAGCAATCCCTTTCTGATAGAATCGTAGAATGGGAAGGTTGGAGGGGACCTCAAGGATCATCTAGTTCCAACCCCCTGCCATAGGCAGGGACACCTCCCACTAGAAGATTGTCTTAAGTCAGTAGCTTGACACTCCTTCAGTTCTGGGATGTTTTATGTGAGTGTTTGGTTTTGAGTTTGGTTTGA
This sequence comes from Eubucco bourcierii, assembly GCA_013396675.1. Taxonomy (NCBI): domain Eukaryota; kingdom Metazoa; phylum Chordata; class Aves; order Piciformes; family Ramphastidae; genus Eubucco; species Eubucco bourcierii. The sequence goes on along the minus strand of VWZE01021904.1, from coordinate 19,499 downwards.
GTTAGGTTACTTGTTTTGTTTTGTTTAATTGCATTTGAGTTTCTACCTATGGATTTTTTTCTTGTTTGCCTGTATCAACATGCATATTTATATATTTTTGTTTCTTAGGGTTGGTCTGAAAGTCACCTAGATATATCTGACTGTTCTTCCAGTTACAAAGATGTATCATGCTATGGTACTTTACCCAGGGAGTCACCTCGAAAGAGCAAAGATGGCAGTGGTGAGATTTTAAAGTATATACATAATGACAGTGTTTGTCATTTCCTAATTACAGCATCAAACTGAAAATTAAATTCTCAGTGTTTTTTTCCTGCTAAATGCATTCTCCAGCTTCTTGCTTTAGCAGCAGAACATAATCTGGAAGTAGAGGTAGAGGGAAAAATGCATGAAGACACTCAAGAAAAGACAGGAAATTGTGGGTGGCCAGAAAACCAAGAGGAGGGCAGAACAAGAAGCTAAATATGAATTAAGACAGAGGGAAGGAAAAAAAAATAAAAAGAAGACATTTTATGACTCTGAAAATGAAGATGTTTTTGTTAAAGTGGGAAGGGTCCCTTTTGCAAGTTCTTTACATGATGTGGGTATTTGCTCTGCCATATCAATGTGTGACAGGTGGCCTTCAGGTGAAACTAACACACTGTTCTTGATCAGGGTATTACACATAGAGCTACTGCTGCAATTAAGGTTTGTTGCTTCCTTGCCTTTAATTTCCTCACTCATCATCTAGTAGTGCATGACTGCTGGACAGAATTGCACAGGGACATAATCTTTTGTTGAGTTCTGTTCTCATGTTAGGACAAGTGGTTGAATACCAAAATTTTGACATTTTTCTGTAGCCAGCAACTTGCCAGATTCATGGCTTAACCTTCAGTTAGATTGAAAGATGCTTTTGCAGCTGAGATGTGAAGACTGAAATAGAATGCTTTTGCTTTTTTGCCTAGGTGTAGTAGCAGAGAATTCCCATGCTTTAATGGCCAGCCCTTTTAAAGCATTCTCTCCTCAGCCACCAAAGTTTTTCAAGCCTTTAATGCCAGTGAAAGAAGAGCATAAAAGGAAGACCCCGCTTGAAAGCAGACCTCTGCTTAGTCAAGAGGTAATCTTTGAAAACCACCTGGTTTGTTTTGTCGTTTTCTAAAGAAAAATGAGTAGTTTTGGGGCACTTGACTGATAGTTTGCAGCATGCATCTGCTGCAGTAGAACTTTTTAATTTTCTGGTAAATTTGATCATGCTGTTGTTCAAATGCAGTAGTGTTTTGGTGTATGTTTTTAACCTGAAACGCTGAGGGTTTTTTCACATCCTGGTAAGTGTTCTCCTTCACGGGGTGCTTCTGTCCTAATTTGAAAGTAACAGTGGGGTTTGGTTTTTTTAATTCTCCAATGAGAAGTTGATGTGTTTTTTCAAACTTAATCCTGGGAAACAACGTTCTAGGGTGGTTATGATTGTGACCTTTATTCCTCAGCCTAAAACTCTGATGGGATGAGAGTTTCTCTACCTATTAACTTGAATTTTGATGTATGTATGGCCAGCACGTGTGTTCTGCTTTCATCATGTCTTCACACCTTTCTAACTTGCATACATGCAGTGCTGTGGTCAGAATTGTGGTTTGTGTGATGTGTTGTGTGTCTTAACCTTTGCAGAGCATGCCTTCATCTCAGGTGCATGGCGCTGGCTGTGTGGTGCCTTCAGGAAGTCACGCCAGCAGCATGCCTGTAGAAAGCAATAGCATACATGAGGAAAAGATTGTAAGTTCTGTACCAGTTTCTGTTATAAGGCCTGGTGGTGGGCTTAGGGCCATTTGATGGTAGGCTTCAGGCACTTTCGCTCCTGCAGCAGAAAAAAAAGTGTAATGTGGGTGTAATAACTTGTGATTGATTGTAACTAATGCTTGTAATGTACAGTCACTTGCTTGGCTTGCAAATGCAATCTGTTGCAATTGAACTAACTCATTTGGGGTTTTGCATTTATTTTTGTTTTGGCTTTTGTCTGTTTTGTTTATTATATGTGGTTTGTCTTGTGGGGTGGGCATGAGACGGGAGGCTTTATTTTTTACAAGGCATAAGTGATCAAGTAAAAGGTTTAGTGAACCATGTTGTTGTTGCTCTAATGTACCTTGTGTATTACCCAGATTTTGTGACTATACCCCAGAGTAAATGGAATGCTCCCCTTTGGTGTAAGTAACTATGCATTTAGGTGTGGGTACACTATAAAAAGCTTCTCATTCTCTGATTTGGAAGTAATATGACTAAAATAAGATTGCTGCTCTTAATTAACCTGCAGCCTGTCTTCATTGTAACTCAAGTGGTGAATTGAGGTGGAGGGCTTTTATTTTAATCTTCACCTGCCAAATCCTGTTCTCACTGCTACTTCAACAAAGGGTGTGTCATCATTTCTGCTGTGTGGTGGACTCAGGTTTTGGGCTGTTGAAAATGGCTGTAAATACTTGGCTTTAATCAGAAGTTTAGATTTAAAGCACGGAACCTTCCTATTATTTCTTGTAAGTATTGCGGGCCTCTCTTACCACAAAGTGCTACTGACATTTTCTTCCCATTCAACAGTTAGTTCCATTTATACCACATAGTCAAGCTATTAAAAAAATCTCCTGAGTTTTTAATACTATATTTTAGGTTGTTATACCAAAGTATTCTGGTGTATATGTTTGAAGCTTAGCTGCTGGTTCTGGGTGGCAGCTGTTTTAGTCTCAGTCGTGTTTAATTTTCCATAGAGTCGCAGACATGCTGACTCACACTGAGTCGCTGGTGGTATGAAGCATGAAGGTATTTGAAAGACAAATTCTTCTAGTTGGTAGAAAAACATCCCTTGGAAAAAAAATTGTTGCACAAATTTTCCTAGCAACTTCAGGGCAGTTTTAATCCCTTGAGTGAAAATGGAAGTCCCTCCCCATGCATGCCCTGAATTAACCCCGATGTTTGCCTGTGCTGTTTTCCAAAGATAAGCAGAAGCATTCAGAGCTGGAAAAGGGCAATGTCCTGCACCACAATTTTCCAAATACAATGGAGCTAATTGGCTGAACAGCATAAACCTACTGTAGCAAACAGTGCCCAGGAAAGAGCTCTTCTTTCAGTTCTCAGCTGTTTGCCTCTACCCTTGCACTAACTTCTCCCTTGCATCAACGTACCTTTTTGTTTGGCTCCACAGGAAGTCAGATCGAGGAAGCTGATCCATCCAGCTGATGGTTAGACTACCACAGAGTGATGTTTCTTAGAGTGATAGGATCTTTTAAGGTTGAAAAAGATCTCCATGCTCATCGAGTCCAACCATTAATCTAACATTGCCAAGTCCACCTCTAAATTGTGTCCTTAAGTGCCATATCTACACTGTTCTTGAACATTTCCAGGGATGGTGATTCCACCACTTCTCTGGGCAACCTGTTCCAGTGCTTCACTCTTACAGTGAAAATGTTTTTCCTAATATCCAACCTAAACTTCCCTTGGCATGTTTCGTTTGGAACTGCTCCCATTTGATCACCTTACAGACACTTGAGTGGAGTGTCACCAGGGAGGCAGGCAAGAACTAGCAGCCACTAGTGGGGATTTCACATATTTGAATGAAATTTCACATATTTGAATGAAAGATACTGTCAAAACAAACTCAGATTACACGACAGCAGTGTTACAGCTCCACATGAAACTTTGCTGTCTCCTCCTCTCTATCTGTTTTGTAGTGGAGTTTTCACATTAATCAGTGCTATAAATGATTACTCTAGAGTACAGAGCCTTACACTCCTCACTGGATAACTGATGCTGCTTCAGGTGTGATGCTCGCTTGCAGCTTACAGCATGCAAAAAAGGCAACAGAAATACAGTGACTGAAAAGAAAGCAGTAGAAATACAGGAAGCTGATAATTGTAACTAGATCAATATTCTGCATGTAAGTAGGCATAAAAATGGTATGTGGCTTTTTTTTCTCGTGTTTCTCTGGGATCTGTTCTTAGCTTTTCTTCTGTATCCCAAACATGTCTGTTGAAGGATGACAGGAAAAAGAAAGGCAGTTAAAAATTGGTTTTATTCATTAGACCTGGAATAGAGATTTTTGACCTAAAATTTCAGACAATACTTCCACATGCATTTAATATTGCACCTATTTCAAAAGTGTGACATTAGGGCATGCTCTCCGCAACACCTGAGTGCAGTGGACATGTTAAGGTCAGATGCACTGTTTTCGTATTGAGCGTGTTTGAACACTGCCTATAATTAACATGTCGAAGAAGGATCTGCCTGAAGAGTGAGTCCTCCTAGTGTGCAATAGAAGATGAAGCACTGCTGGTGCAACCACTAAGTTCTACTGATCTTTAAATTAGCAAACCGAGAAATAATATCTTTGAAGTTACTTGAGAGCTGTAACTTAGGGGTCTGAAAACTTAGATACTTCTAATGACACAACATGTTTGTTACAAAGCAGTTGTAGGGAAGATGCTCTGTGTTCTTGCTTACTTTGCTTTTCTTCTTAATAGATTTTGATCTTTTCCATTCTTGGTGACACATTCTTACTGTTACCAGTTCTTAAATCTGTTTTTCATTTATAGTCTTTTCTGTTACTTCCTAAGGAAATGGCTACAGTTTCTTTAACAATTTTCAAAGATTTTATCTTTTTTTCTACCAGTAGCCTGAGCAGCACAGGGTCATTTCCATGTTTTTTCCTCATATCTTACATCCACAGGAATTTGAAGAACCCTGAAATTGCTTTGTTCTGGCATTTTCCAGTTGGGAAGCTCAAGAGGAGTTTCAAAAGGAAATCTTGTCCCCACAAGGGGCACTTTTTGTCTGTCACAAGGTGGTGTCTTGTCACCTATCTGCAGCACTCTTCACAATCCATGTTCTAGTAGTAAGCCTGCTTCCATATGGTTTAGCTTTTTTATTTACCATGATAGATAAACCTGGAACAATATAGCACTGGCAACGTGGTTACTTGCTTGACTTTCACCAATGTCTGTGTGTCAGCAGAGACATTTTTCACTACTAGTACCTTTTAGCCCATCTGACTTTGAACAGGGGGCCCTGTGTGCTACTTTTTTTTCTTCTTCTTCTTTTCAGTCAAATGAGGACTCTTGCAGGATTTGAAGGAGAAACATGCCTTTTGGTTTCATGTTTAGCTAGTATCCACTAGAAGTCCTTCATTAAACGCTTACTGGTTTGGAGTTCATGGTGTATCTTAAACTCACCGTATTTTATGAACATCCAAGGTTTTTGTATTTTCAGAACAACAAACTACAAGGTTCTGCTGAGAGGAAAACAACTGAGTATAAGTAATAAGGGTAAGAGGGAAGAAGTAAGCAGAGTAATTGAGAAAAGGTCCCTCAGAGATGAGCAGATATACTCCAAAATGCAAAGATGCTTTGCATAACACTTCAGTGCTTGGAAGCATAATCATTGTCTCAGTAAAGTGGATATGGATTTTACTTTTTAAAGGGACTGCCTTTAGATTCCAGCTTGCAAGAGCAAGGGTTTCAATAATATAAATCAAGTAGAGGCACCTTCTTCAGATACTGATTGCACTGCCAACAAAAAAAAAAAAAGTCAATATTGGTAATTTTGATTCAGCTTAAGTAATTTTTCAGTTGTCATTTTTCTGGATGTTATTCTTTCCAGTTGGAATTTGCTATAAAAGAACCATTCTCTTCACACAGAAGTGTGTGTACACATAGATATGCATGTGTATAGACATAGGTTTATATAAATCTGTAAGAAACACATGGATGAAAAACAAAGTACTTAAAAAGCATCCATACAGGGTTCTTCTACCTGCAGTATTGTACATTGAAAGAGAAACACAGATATGCTGCTGGAGTTTTTTCAAATGCATCTTGACAGGCAGAAGCCCTCAGCTTCAGCTGGGCTCTGTGAAAACCACTTTTGTGGGCTTCTCATCAAAGGGGAATTCAGGCAGCTGTCTCCAAAGTCTGCCGGGTTACTTCCCTCCAAATACCCGTGTCTGTACAAAAATGCTTCCCTGAAGACTCTATGTAATATTTAATCCTTTTCTTACATCTTCAAACATGGCAAAGGTGTTCAGGTGTGATAGCTAAGGGTAACCAAAATTATTGAACCTTACTGGTATCAGATTAATAGAAAATCCCACTGCACAGGGTAATTTTCAATAATCAGTAGTTAAGTAATCAGTATTGCACTGGACACTTTGCAAGGCCTCTTCCGTTTATATTTGTCTCATTGTGGTCAATTACCTGTATGGACTACCCTCAGAAGGCTTAATTAGTCTAAATCATGGGGGAAAAGTGATGATATATGCCTATAAAAAAAATGAAAGTATGTATGTTTACAATTTTCTCATGTTGTGAGCTTTCCTGATGCTGAACTTTAATTTTCTGAACTATTTAGAATTTATCTTCTATTTTCTGAAAACGGAACAGCTCAGTGTAGTCAGGATATGTTCCCAGCAACTCTTTCCAGTTATCTTCCATTCAACATATCTCTTTCTTTGCCTTCAGAAAGAAGAAAATCAAGGAAGGTTTGTTTATTTGAAAGCTTTGCTCTCCTAGGTTCCTAATCCCACACAACTCTCTTCTCTCGCAGGACTCCGAGGAGGAAGACAGTGAGTTGGAGGCCATCAATAAGAAGCTGATAAGTCCACAAAGTTTTCAAAATTTCCGGCCTTATGTACCGGAGGAGTTTGCTGACTTCACTGTTTACAATGCTAGCCTGGAGAGCAGAGAGTGGTTTTCTCCCAAGTCAGACTTCTTGAGTTCACGTGTTCTTGAGAAAGAAGTGTCCCGCAGCCCTACCACTAGCAGTATTACTAGTGGCTACTTTTCCCACAGTGCCTCTAACGCTACCCTGTCTGACATGCTTGTTCCCTGTAGTGATAGCACGGACCAGCTAGCCAGCCACACAAAGGAGCTGGACTCTAATGATCTCCCAGGATCATCTGTTGCACATGATGCAAGATCTTTAAACAAGGAATGTCGAGAGGCAGAAAAGGAGTTGGCAAGAGAGAAGTTACCTGTGTTACCACTGAAAGAAAGCAGTGCCTTAATGGGACAAGAACCACTGTCTCTTGATGCCACGGACAGAGACTCTCAGCAGTTACCTAGAGCTGCATCACTTTCAGCTTTAAGTTCCTCGGGTGGCAAAAATTCCTGTCATAAAATTGAATTTTCAGCACGTGAAGCAACAGTTGAGCATGTGATGGACATTCTGGAAGACCACTCCTTTACAGAGTTCATGGGTGTTGAAGATGGAAAGGACTTTGACCATTCCACAGCTCCACAGTCGTGTTCCCTTGTGTCTTCTAATGGAACAAGTTCCTTGGAGTTACCCCAAAGCACTGACAGAGAGCAGAGCATGTGTGTGGGCCAGACGGGTTCTGCAGCAGTGGCGGGCAATCGACTTGCAGATGCTGTGGAAAGCCCTTTGTGTTCTATACTGGTAAAAGAGACTGCAGACTGTGAGACGTACCCTGATGCTTCCGTGGATGATTTTACTGGGAAGGACCACTTGGATGGTTCTGATTGTGAAGAAGGTGCTTCTGCAGATCAAGCTCATGTTTTGCCTAGCTGGGTGGCAGTGGGCGAACAGGTCTGTGTTGGAAGTAATAAGATGGGCACAGTGAGATACATTGGAACGGTGGATTTTTCTGCTGGAATCTGGGTTGGAGTTGAACTGAACATTCAGATGGGTAAGATGACTAAATATGGTCTGGGTTATGGGTCTATGCAGTTAGTGTGATCTTTCTTAAAGCTCAACCATAATCTGCTGTCCACTCTTGGGAAGTACTTCTAGTTTCTTAGAGGCTTAGAATCTGATACACACAGTTCTACCCTTTCTGTTTGTAGGGATACTTCACTTCAGGATTAATCTTTAGCTGTCTTCAAGCCCTGCTCTTGCTGTTTGCAGTATCATGCTTTTGCATGTTGTGGTAGTTCCAGTTGGTACTCATCTATTTTTATAAATAAGAAAAACAAGTAGAGCCTAAAAAAATCAACATGCATGTTCATGGTCAGTAGTCACAGTGGACACCACTTGTCAAATAGATTTGCTGTCTGTAGCCTTCAGATAGAAAAGTTTTTTTCCTACTGGAGAAAGCTTAATTACAGAGCTCAGCTTTCCATACAATAGAATCCTGGAATTGTTTGGGTCGAAAGGGCCCTTTGAAGGTCATCTTGTCCAACCCCCATACAGTGAACAGGGACATGTTCAACTAGATCAGGTTTCTCAGAGCCCAATCCAACCTGACCTGGGATGTTTCCAACAATGGGGCTTCAACCTCTCTGGGCAGCCTGTGCCAGTGTTCACCACCTTTCCTTGTATCTAGTCTAAATCTCCCCTCTTCTAATTTAAACCATCACTCTCTTGTCCTATCACAATAGGCTAAAAAGTCTGTCCCTATCATTCCTGCATGCCCTTGATAAGTACTGATAGGCCACAATAAGATCCCTTCCAGACCCTTTTCTTCAGGTTGAGCAATCCCCAACTCTTCGTCAAACTGAAGTTGAAGAGAAGAGTGTGAGTCAGAAGGTCAGTGCACAGTGCAATCATTAACAGACTCCTACAGAAATGCTTCAGATCTCTAAAAAGATGATGGTTTTAGTAGTTTTCTAGTGTTAATATCTGTTATTTTCTCTTAGCAGCTATGTTTAAAGCTTTGTAGGCAGGTGGTTTTGAGGATGATTTAGTTTGTGTAATGTTAGGCTTTTCAACATATTCGTACTTCAAGACTACAATTATGTGTGCTAATGAAAGTGCCAACAACTAATCCTGTGCATGTATTTTTATTGAAGGGAAGCACGATGGAACTGTGAAAGGCAAAGAGTACTTCCACTGCAAACCACACCATGGTGTCTTTGTTCGTCCCGGGCGCCTCAGCAAAGCACCAGCTTCCGCGAGGAATTGGAGTAGCACTTCACGGTCTCAACCATCTTCTTCCACTTCAGAGAAACAGAAAAATTCCATGCTTCCAGGCTCATCACCTGCTCCTTCAACAGAAGTCCTCCGCCATTCAGCAGATGCAGCGGCTTCTCCTTTTTCTAAGAAACAGGAAAACAGGAAATCTTGAATTAACTAAACTGCAGTATTTTTGCACTTACTACACGCATCACTGTGTAGAAAACTTTATGGATTTTGGAAGCTATTGTACATTTTAATCTGTCCATATGGAATGTGTATTCTCTAGAGTCCTCGACTTAATTCTCTAATTTTTTTATAAATAATATATATATTATATATATGAATGTGTATCTATAGTACATCTGCCAGTAGGCAGACATGACTGCACACTAAAATACAGTTAAAGCTGATCTGTAGATAACTGAGGTACTGGACTATTTGTTACACAACAACTTGGAAGATATATTTTAAACAACAACAAAATATTTTATTGTGGGAAAAAACAGGATGTAAATCAGTATTTAAAAAAAAAAATCCTACGGTTTGCTGTTCTTAATTACCAAAGAACTTGTTTTAGACTGACAAATTTGCGGTTTCTATCTTTCTATTGTAAATGTTTTAACTGTTGACTTGGTGCCACGTTTCTTCTAGTCACTGGGCACTGTGCAGCCTTATGTTCCATGTTTAAGCACACTGAAATATCCAACTGCTTCATATTTTTTGTCTTCCTAGAGGCCTGCCACTGTGCTGACTCGGTATTGAATGGAAGTGATTAACAATGCCCGAAGCTGTATGTCTGGCATTTTGTATGTTAGCATTAGCCAGCCAGGCAGTTTGACTGCAGAAACAGTATTACTGCAAGGGGTGAGAGGACAACTTTTGAAGGGGTGAGAAGGGTTGGGGTTTTTTGGGTGTAGAGGGGAAATGGAGAAACCAAGAAGCAGTGAATGGATCATGACTGCAAACTTTGCACTTGTTACTTGCTGGTTATTATCAAGATGAAATAGAACCTGCTAAAGTAATTTTAATCTGTAAAGTTTATTTTAATAATGGGAATGATGGAGACATTTATGTCTGGTGCTCATGAATTCCTACGAAGGTTGTTCCACATGTAGATACTGTAGATGCCTGTACAAGTGTTCTGGATATTTGTAAAGTAACATGGTAAAAAAAAGAGTGAAGTGAATGGCCTGCTGTATCTGTTCTTCGTTTCTTAGCAAGTGAGTGAGTGAGATACCTGGGACCTTACTGAAAAGCTGCTGTTCTTTCTTTGATTGTTGTGTACAGTAAGCAGACTTTCATATTTTAAAATTTACTGTAAAGAACTGTAATTTATATACTGCCATACTGTATTTAATTGGTACAGACCTATTGTGTGTTAGAATACAGACTGTTTACTTGGGATTTAAAAAAATAGCGTTTTCTTGTATTTGGTACGATTAGGTTTCATGGACAAACGGTAACTTGGTTTTTAGCTGCAAGGTACCTTGTAAAAATGCTGAAGGACCATGAGATTGGAGTGGAAGGCTGGGTGATATTAACCTGTTTTAACACTGGTTTATGCAGTGGTGAGAGGAGAATAGCAGCCCCTGCGGATACACGTTCTTCACTTGGTACTTTCCCTATCCTTCATCTAAGGGAGAGTGGAGCTGGCAAACTCCTGCCAGAGAAATGGTGTTATGTGGGTCAAGGGGAGAGGGGACAAGTTCTTGGAAGACAGACAAGACACACTCATTGCTAAATATGTAAATGCAGCAGCCAAGTACAACACAGTTGGCATCTAAGAGGGTGACATGCAGGGGGTGGTGAAAGTAGGTGGTGTGGGTGGTGTGAAGTTCAACGTGCTTGCCCTCAAGAGAACTTTGGGCTCCTGTCAGACAGGTTGTATTAATTGATTTTGGTGGAATGCATATCCTTGCAGAAGATTTCAGACTTCTGGTGTCCACCTAGACTTATTCTTGCTGCCTTGATGATACTACTGAAGGAAACTACCATAATAGAAAAAATAGTTCTGCATGAAGTGTGTTCCAGTCACAGGTAATCCAAAAATATGCAACACCACAGCAACACCACAGTCTTGAAGTTAATTTTAGACACTACTTAATCTCTTTATAGCGTTTTTTTTAGAAAATCCACACTAACGTAAATATATTCGTCCAGGGCTACTACCAGCAATTTTGAAAGCCGCTGTGGCCATTTTCTTACGGCAAAAGTGTAGCATTGATTGGTTGCAGGTTAGTATTGGCCAAACAGAGTGATTCATGGTTTCAGACTTTTGTGAATGCAGCACGCATAATTGCTTGAACACCAGGCTTAATTTTACTGCTTGGAGTATACAGTCTATTAATGACAGAGAAATCTGAACAAGCCAGCCTACCTTTGTGTGGTACACATTTGCGTAACTCCTGTCATAACTTTTGTTACTGTGGAAAGGCCTGTATTTTTTGCAAGCCTGGGTTAATTTAAAAGTAAGGGGAGCATGTCTAGTGAGTATGATGAGGTAATATGGCAAGGGACACATGGTACATAGACACAGAAGTAGGTTTCTTATTAGTAATGTTAGACTAGCAGTTTGCTGTCTTGAACTTTGTAACCAGTGGAAGAATGCTGTGGTGATAATCCAACTGCAAACTGTCTTTTTTGTTGGATTGGATTTACATTACCTTAAACAGTATCTAAAATACACTGCCTAATAACCAGGATGTACAATCTATACCAAGACCTCAATCTATAAAAAAGACAGGTCAGCTCCACTGATAGTACGGAATAACATTGGACAGAGCCAGTCCATCATTTGTCTCAACTGCTGGAACAAACTTGTCATCTCAGTGGTTTTCCAAGTCCAGAAAAATTACCTCATTTTGATAATCAGAATTGTGACAGTGCTAAATGAGACCATGCTGGCCTCTGTTTATGATGCTGTTTTTTCAGGCATACAGGCCCTCATGGAGATTCAGCCATGGCTCTCGATCCAGCAAGCAAAAGCAGTGTTTGATCAGTCCTGATGGCTGCCTGAAAGCCTCCCTCCCAGAAAGCTTCCTTCATGTTTGCAGCTGGAGGTGCAGAGAGTTACATGCTACTACAATGAAATAAGTGATGTGAAGCTGTGTAATGAAAGGAAGTGTAGGCTGCATGCCCCTGGGACCAACCTCTGGGTATTCTTTTCCCCTGCCCTCCAGTCACTCATTCCCTGTGCCCTGTACCAAAGGCCAGATTGAAGCAGGAGCTGCTCCTTGGTTATGTGGTCTGGTGATCAGGGGATAGGCTTAAAAGCACAGTGCTGGGACCTGGCTTTCCACCCTTCCCTTGTTTGGGTATATGTTTTAGGGACCTTTACATCTCTAGAGTTGGTAATTTACAGAATTCAAAGGGGGAAAAATGTAATGAAAAAGGGTTAGAAAGGAAGGGTGGAGAGGAAGAGGCTGGATAAAAGCAGTTGCTATTTTAGTGCAGAAAAACAAGCTCAAAACAGCTTTCCTCATAAAATCTGTGGAAACTAATCTGTTCAAGCTCTGGCAGCAGAGCAGTGTTCAGAAGCTTTAGTGAGCATGTCTGAGGGTGGGCCTCAGACCGATGGTGGTGGAAAAACATCCAGTCTGCAGGAGCTACTGTGCAATATCCAGCTGAGGAGCTATGAGAGTCAGGTGACCGGAGCTTATCTCTGACAAGGAAAGGCTGAGAGACCTGGGACTGAGAGGGGACCTTACCAATATTTAATGATGCCTGAGAGGTGGGGGTCAGGAGGATGCACTCTCTTCAGTGGTGCCAGGACAATGGGCACCAGCCCAAATCGGAACACAGGAGTGCTCCATATAAACATAAGGAAAAACTTTTTTTCCTCTGAGGATGACGGAGCACTGGAGCAGGCTGACCAGAGAGGTTGAGTCTCCTCTGTGCCGATTCCAAAACCGACTTGGGCACGATTATGTGCAGCCTGCTCTGGGGTACTTGGACTAGATGATCCACAGAAGTCACTTCCACACCCCACCGTCCTGTGATTCTCGGACCTACTCGTGTGTAATTGCATCTGCCATTACGTGAGGCGAAGAGGACCGGGGCGGAGCGAAGCGAGAGCCAGCCCCGCCGCAAACCCAGGGCGGGACGTGCGGCGCCGCACGCCTCCGCCTCAGCGCCACTAAGGTGAGTAAGAGGCGGCCTAGCGCTGAGCGGTGGCCCCGGGGCGGGCTCGGCAGCCGCGCGAGTGAACGCAGTCGCGTGGTGGGGAGGCAGCAGAGGCCGCCGCCTGCCCTGCCTGCCCTGCAGCACGGTGCCTTTGGCCCGCTCGGTTCGCCTTCGCCCTGTTGCGGCCGGGCGGCTGCACGTAGACACCGCTACGGCAGCATCTTCCTCCCCGGGAGGAGCCCTGCCCGGCGAAGCGGCCGCCGGGCAACTTGGCGGGGGAAGGAAATTGGCGGCGCTGCTCGTGATTCGTTTGTTTCCTCTCAGGTGCACGTCCGAGCGATACTGATGAGTCTCTTTACCGCTCGAAGGTTGCTTTCTCAAGCGTATTGCGGGTTTAAGGCTGCTTCTTCAAAGAAACAGAAGTTTCCCTTGGAAATGGCTCGTCCTAGTTCAAGTAAGACATCTGTTTGTTTACCTTAGCTGCCCCGGACAGGATTTTAAGCTGGATTTTAATTTCTAGAAGATTTTGTGCAACAAAGTCTGCATGCTGTATTTCTGTATTTCTCATTCCAAAACCTGATCAAGAAAAACAGAATTTGTCAGGTTGAGCTGTCAGGCCAAGCGCTCCTCCAGGCTTCAAGAATGTGTTTTCCTTCCGGACTGGCACTAACAGCTTCTGCAGAACACCTCTGGCCCCTGAGCTGGGACCTGCTACCTCGATGCCTCCCTCAGGCGCGCCTTTTGAGAGGGCAGGCAGCCAGAGGCTGGGCCGAGAGAAGAGCTTTTCTCTGGGGTGCCTCCTTCTGACCCCATGCTGACTGTGATAGCAGTCAGACTCAATAATCTTACAGCTCTGATCTTTCAGAATTTTCTGGTTCTGCGTGAAGTGGATTTTGGGGTTTTTCCTGGATGCTAAAAAATTGTCTTCTGTATACCGTGTAGTTTCCAAAGTCCTTGCATAGCTGCGGTCAACGTGGTTACCGGGTGGTATGTTTTTATTAATTTATGTAGGTAAATGTACACTAGCTAATTGTATTGCCTTTTCATAAACAATAAAACATCTCCTTTCTTGCAATAAGAATTATAGAGGCCTTTGTAACTATTCAGGAGCAGGGTGCTGGGTAACCCTAGGAGCCCTGTTCTGTCCAGCAGTAGCAAATACCCTCTTGTTTGTTTGTTTAGTCTGTAGATATGCCTTAATTTTTCAGAACTTGACATGCCTAGCAGTAAATCCCCCAACTGTTGCCAAGGTGCTCTTGTTTTTTTTGCTGTCTTGAACATCAGTACTATGGCTCTGATGCTGTGAGTCTTGAGGCTTCCCATGTGACTGTCTGTTCTTACAGAAACTTGCTGCCTTTTGTTTAAAAAACAAACAAAACCACAATAAAACCACACAGTAAATTGTGAAGATTAGGGCTGTGATCAGCAGCTCAGACTTCAGCTGCAGGCCAGTCACTAGTGGCAAACTGTTGGAGTAAGTGCTGGAGCCAATATTGTTTAATATGTTTGTTGATGATCTGTGTGATGGGACAGTGTACTCTCAGCAAATATTTAGATGACAGAAAACTGTGGAGAGTGGTGGACAAACCAGAAGGGTCGTGCTGCCATCCAGAGGGACCTCAACAGGCTGGAAAACTGGGGGATCTCATGAAACTCAACAAATGGAAATGCTAAGTCCTGCCCTTAAGGACAAATAGCCCCATGCACCAAGACAGGCTGGGGTGGTCAGCTTTGCTGAAGAGGCCCTGAGGATCCTGGTGAGCACCAATTTAACCAGGAGCCAGTGATGAGTCCTTCGTAACAACAAAGTCTGTTGGGTGTCCTGGGCTGCAATCAGCAGACCCTCTTGAGCAGATGGAAGGAAGTGATTCTTTCTCTCTGCTCAGTGCTGGTGAAACACCTGTAGTGCTGAATCCAGATCTGGGCTTTCCAGTACAAGAGAAATGAGGACTTACTGGAGAGAGTTCAGTGAAGAACCACAGAGATGATTAATGGCTTGAAGCATCTGACATACGAAGAGAGGCTGGGAGAGATGGGACTGTCCAGCCTGGAGGAGATCAGGCTCAGGGGCATCTTAGCAGTGCATGAGAATACCTGATGGAAAGCAATAAAGACAAGACAGACTCCTCTTAGTAGTGTGCAGTGAGCAGACATCAGGCAATAGACACAAAGTACAGCAGATTCCACCTGAACACAAGAAAGCACTTTTAAACTGTGAGGTTGATCAAACATTGGAATGGGTGTGGAATGTTCATCCTTGGAGATACTCAAAACCTGCTTCACTGGACACAGTCCTGGGCAGCCTGGTTGAACAGGAGTGTTTTGAGTAGACTGCTTCCAGAGGTCTTTTCCCACCTCAGCCACTCTGTGATCCTAAAATATATCGCTTTAAAATTAATGGCTGAGATAAACTTGAAAATACTTTTTAGCCTGTGTCTTTCTATGTAGCCTACTCCTTTTTAATTTTGTTTTGATTCTTATAAAAACACAAAAAAAAATTGCTTATGCTTTTTCAAGGTGCTTTACCATCCAGGAAGAAACAGAGGAAATACACATTCAAAAAAAACCAGAAAATACAATTGCAAACCTAGAAAATGAGCAAGATCCCATGATCCCTTGGAGGAAAATGCCTTTTGCCAAATTACCTTAATTTAAAAGATGATACTTGGTAACTAAATACAGAGTTATTTTCGTCTGAGGATCTGGTCTTACAACTAGGAAGCAAACTCTACTTGAGTGGTGGTGGCAACAGTGTTACCAAGATAGCATCTAGTGTGCAGTTTCATTTCATATTTTGAGTATATCCATGGTTTACTAAATGTTTCTTTACTGAGGTTGCTTATGTTTGAGGATCTCCAGGAATTTACCCTTCAAATTCCAATATATAGGAATATCAAAATAAATTTATATTCTGAAATTAAAACCATGGGAGATGTATGTGGAATTGCATACAGTTTAATTTTGATTCTCCTCATTCTTTGCAGAACAGAAACAGTTTTAAAGTCTCGGTAATACTGCACATCTCTACAGTGTGTTACTAACGCTAAAAGTGCATAAACCAAAACAATCACAGAATCACAGAGACATGGAAAAGACCCTCAGGATCACCAAATCCAACTAATAATCCTACTCTGCAAGATTCACCCTAAACCATATCCCCAAACACCACATCCAAATGACTTCTAAACACATCCAGGGTTGGTGACTCTACCACCTCCCTGGGCAGCCCATTCCAGTGCCCGACCATTCTTTTCTGTGAAATTTTTTTCCTAATATCAGTTGCAGGTTGAGACCGTTCCCTCTTGTTCTATAACTGTGAGACCAGCACCAACCTCTCCACAGTGTCCTTTAAGGTAGCCGTAGACAGTGATGAGGTGTCCCCTCAGCCTCCTCTTTTTTGAACTAAATGGCCCCAGCTCCCTCAGTCAGACCTCATAAGGTTTATTCTCCAGGCCTTTCACCAGCTTCATTGCCTTTCTCTGCACTTGCTCCAGCACCTCTACATCACTCTTGAATTGAGGTGCCCAAAGCTGAGCACAATACTCAAGGTATGGCCTCACCAGAACAGAGCACAATCACCTCCCTATTCCTGCTGGACACTGTTTCTAATACGAACCAGGATGCCATTGGCTTTCTTTGCTATCCGGGCACATTGCTTGCTCATAATCAGGTCTTTGTCAATTACAACCCTCTATGGTGGAAGCCATTTTTGGATGTGTAAGTTTGCCAGCACTGTCTGTGTGGTCTCCCATATGTAAGTCCAAGTTTGAGCAGCTGTTTCTTTTTCCTCCCCATGCATAGATATGGCTGATTTTCGAGAAGTGTTTGCCAAAGCGAAGCACATAGCCATTATCACAGGAGCTGGAGTGAGTGCAGAGAGTGGAGTTCCTACCTTCAGAGGGGCTGGAGGTTTTTGGAGAAAGTGGCAAGCCCAGGTATGTACTGGTGGCACACATCTGCAAAGCTGTCCATCAGGTAGGTGAGTGGGAAGAGTCACAGGAAGCTAGGCACCTGCAGTCTTATCTGCAATTCTCCATGTTCTGGGCATCTCCTTTGTGCAACATTGACTTCTTTTCTCTTGTTTGGTTGATTGTTTGGAGAAAACATTGTTCTTGCAGACAGCTCTTGGTCTTTGTACCGTCCTTGTACAGTTTAGCTGTTTGCTCATCTTTTGACACTCTCACTGTTTGCCTGCCATGTGGGGCCCTTCTTTAAACTCTTAAAATAATAAAGGGCAGAACCAATAATATTGATTATTTTTTATTACAGAATCACATCAGAATTCCTCTTGTTATCTCATTTCTCATTACTTCAACCCTGTCAGTAGGCTCAGTAGGCATGGGCCAGTCCCCAACACATCATAGTGATTTTTGTCTCTCGGGAACTTCCAGACTGACAGCAGACTTTTTACAAACATTTCACCAGCTTCTCAGGATTTTGCACTTGTTCAGGAGCAAAATTCCAAACCACCAGAGGTGACCACTGGCCTAGGCACTTGCTAATACTCTGCCACACACCCTGCCACTTACCCAACCTTGGGGCAGATCTTCAGGTGGTATTCTTGGGACAGACCTGTATTGCTCTGGATGAAACCTGGTCCACCAGTAAACACCACAGCAACATCACAGCTTTAAGCTATTCCCCTGTGGTGACACTGAGCACCAGAGCAAGCACATCTGGGGTTCTGTGACATAGCACATTGGCCCCAGCTGCCCCTAGAAAACCAATGGATCAACATAGTGAATATACCATAGCAGGAAAAAAAAAAAAAAATTTTTCAAAACTCTTAAGCCTCAGGCCTTAATTGAATCCTCTCATTATCTCAACCCTATTGTCTCCTGCCAAAATTGACTTAGTCAAGGCAGCCTACTTTTCAATCTGCACATTATGTACCAAAAGTGAACTTGTGGGTTAACACAGCTTGCTCTCACANACCCTCCCCAAGCACAGATGGGAGGGAAAGTGAAACAAAAAAACTTCTGGGTTGAGATAAAGAGAGTTTAATGAGATGATAAGATACACAATGGCCTTAGCCTGTTTGCCGAAAATGTGCATCAAAATGCAGGAACAGCATCGGAAGCCAATGACCTACCCCCACAGCCTGTGATGTGCAGCCAGCCCAGCAGAAAACACCCAACACTCCCAAAAAAGGAAAGTAACAATTGGTACAGGGAGCCTTTCATGTTACAATCTAAACTTCAAGACCCATAATACTTTGCTCCAGCTAACACTTTAATTTTGAAGCTGGCAGGACAGCAACATTGAATTAAATCTCAGCAGCAGATTTGACTCTTTGGCTGTAATTTGGCTTGTGTTGCACTTAATTTAAGGTAGAAAAGAAACTACTCTCAAAAGAAATATATCCACACCATGCTGTGTTTTATGTCTACTGTGAAAAAGAGTTTTGAATGCCAAAAATGACATGGATTGAACTATCTCATCTTTGTTCTGCACTAAACTTATAACAGTTTGGTATGGCGGCACAGAATAAGGTCGAAGTGAGTGTACTGTGTGAAACCACACACTGCACTACTGATATCAGTTATTTCCTTATGTGATAAGACACTTTGCCTTATCCTCATAACAGCTATTGAACTATATTCCTGGCTACTGCATCTGATTATAAATATTCTGCTTTTGTTTTATCCTAGTGGCAGTGTAAATGGCAGTAATCTATCAGGCTTCCTCTGGGGAGGGGATTTTCTGTCCCCCCCAAAATGATTTTTTGTGTCTTTTCTAGGAGCTGGCTACTCCAGGAGCCTTTGCGCGAAACCCTTCTCGCGTGTGGGAATTTTATCATTACCGCCGGGAAGTGATGCTCAGTAAGCATCCAAATCCTGCACACATTGCCATTGCAGAGTGTGAAAAGCGACTGAGCAAGCAAGGAAGGAGCATTGTGGTCATTACTCAGAATATCGATGAACTACACAGAAAGGCAGGCACTAAGCACCTCTTAGAAATTCATGGTAAGAATCAGCTTACCTCTCCACTACAGACTCATAAACATGGAGGAGAGATGAGAGCAGGAGAAGTACTGGGAGAAAATAAATTTGTCTTTAAACATGCAGGTGCAACACATGGGGGCAAGGCTTCTGGATTTGAGAAAATACACAAACGTGGAGACAGTGAGGGTGAAGAAACCCTTCTCCACCTTATGAGATGCCCCCACCCCTTCTTTCTCCAGTCCACAGGCCCTGATGAAGGGTAAAGTTTTCCCAGAACGAAGCTTCCTGACCCAGCACTCTGGTGCTTTTTAAGTGCAGTATCTCAAAAGGTTTAAATGGGATTTCCCACCACTGTGTTATGATCTGGACACAGGAAACCTGTACAAATCATTTGCAATTGTGGCTCCAGGGATAAAGCCTTGGGTGCAGTTTAACTTTGATCTCATTCTTTGCAGAACAGAAACAGTTTTAAACTCTTGGTAATACTGCACATCTCTACAGCGTGTTACTAATGCTAAAAGGGCATAAACCAAAACAATCACAAAATCACAGAAACATTCAGGTTGGAAAAGA
>VWZE01021901.1:79807-92167 GCA_013396675.1 Eubucco bourcierii | reverse complement strand
AGCAAAACCAACCCCCTGAACCAAACCAATAAACCAAAATCAAAGCCCTGACCCTGGCTGTTAAGATTTAAGAATTGGTGTTTATTATCAAACCCTGAACAAGGAAGATGACTGAAGTCTCTGCTAAGTTACAAGAAGCAACACAAGCACTTGCACTCTGAAACTGCAGACTGAAACATTCTTTTCCTATCGAAAACTCTCTTACTGATGCAGGAGACAAAAGAATAAACACCCAGCATGTAGTCTGTGCATTCAAAGAGCTCCACATCCACTGAAGAAAAAGTGGTAGAGATTTTTTTTTATCTCTTAAAAGCTGCTCACTGCTGCTGCTCACTTCAGTATAGAATCATAGAATGGGAAGGTTGGAAGGGACCTCAAGGATCATCCAGTTCCAACCCCCTGCCATAGGCAGGGACACCTCCCACTAGCACAGGGCACTCAAGGTCTCAAAAAGAGTACTCAAAACTCTATTTGGTACCTTTTTATGGTTGATTTTTTTACATCATTACCCTCTTAACTCCAATCAAAGACAGGCTTAGAGCATTGTCTGGGCTGCTCAAAGCACTCTGTGACCTTTCCAGACATCTGTGCACAGAAGTGCACTGACCATGTCCCACAGTAGCCAAGAGCCACCTCTGATGCTGTGCAGCCCCAGCATTAAACCAGGAGTTTCAAGAAGATCTTCAACTTGCCAAAAGCCACATTCTGGATGCAAAGCACAATGTGAATTCAATTCCCCATGAGCTCTCAGTATACTACAATCAAGAAGTGAAATGAAATCCTGTCATGTTGGGTTGTGTAGCCTTCATAAAATCATAGAATCATAGAATGGGAAGGTTGGAAGGGACCTCAAGGATCATCTAGTTCCAACCCCCTGCCATAGGCAGGGACACCTCCCACTAGTACAGGTTACTCAAGGCCTCATCCAATCTGGCCTTGAACACATCCAGGGAGGGAAAGGTGCAAGTGGATTCACTGCAGCTTTATGCAGCAGGTTGCCTTTTCCATCTGATTGTCAACTCTCTGTTACAGTAGCTTCTTAGGGTAAAACCAGTAGAAACTGAGTCACCATCCCTACAGAGAACAGATAACTGCACCTTCTCAGTTATTTTCCTGTCTGCTGCTTAAATTCAACCCTCTTAATGAGGCAGGTAGAAGTGATTTTAACCTTGCTTTCTGAGACATGGCAAAACTCAGCTTTGGTGGAGATGCAAGGTACTTAGATAAGATTCCAGCAGATCACCAATTGCTTTTGTGACACAGAATTTTATCAACACAAGGCAAAAGCTATTTTTTTCAATCCCATCTATCCTGTGTTTCATGTTTTAAGTTCATGCTTTGACATGTTTCAAAGCTTGCAGCCAAAAGGAGTGCTGCATTCAGCTGCTGCTGACACAACACAGCAGAGCCTCTCATCTGTCCAGGTGAATGTACTAAACCAAGGTGATTTTAGTAATGCTCCTCCTCCCAAATGGCAAAAGCAGCACGAAACAGAGGTAGCCTCCTCCAAAAAAAGCAATCCCTGTGACAACAGCCTGAAATCCCCTCACATATCCATGATGCAAAGCTACAAACTGCGCTTTTGTTTCATTCTCCTTACCCAACAACCACTAAGCACTTTGCCACAGTCTCAGGGCCTTCCTATGCCCTCTTATTCAGCTTCTCTACCTTCCTCTTATTTCAGGTTTCTGAAATATCCTCCAGGCCTCCTGAGGCTACCAAAGGCACATGGCAGGTGCTGGGAGCTTGCAGACTCACCTCATCGTGGTCAATATCTGCGTCTCCAGTAATGACGATGCGCTTCTCAATCCTCGTTTCTGACACTCCACCTTTCACCATCTACAGAGGACAGAAAACACCCCTGGCATCACAGAATGGCTTGGCTTGGCAGGGACCTTAAAGATCACCTAGTCTCAGCCTCCTGCCATGACAGCCCCCATCAGGCCAGGCTGCTCAAAGCTCTGTCCAACCTGGCCTTGATCACTGTTCCCCCCGGCTCCAAGCCACCCCTCCCTGCTAACAGTGCTCCGTCACCCTCTGCATTTGTCACTGTGCAGTCAGCCACACTCCAGCAGCTGCTCAACTTGACAAAAAGCAAGCAACAGAGAACTGCTAACTGCAGCCCAAGTTTGAGCAGATCCAGATACCCAGACAAAAATTCCAGCTTCTTCCATCATCTAAACCTGGCAACACAGAAACTCCAGGAGTCTTTTCCTTTGATTGAAACTCATCTGTCATGGTGATCACAAAGCTGATCTGGTTTTCAGCTGTGCTGTTCATGAACCTCAGGGAGATTTTCAACATCCTTCACATGGCTGATGGAAGGAGCTTTGTGCTTCCTTTCTTTGCTTCTTACTCTAAGGATTACATTTAGCTTCCAGAAAAAAATAACATTTCAGCTTCCAGAAAAACTCCCCCAGAAAGAACAGAGAATGACAGAATTGTTTAGGTTGGAAAACACTCTAAGGTCAGATTCCAACCACCATGGCCATAAATTAACAGCACAACAATCACCACCAGACTTTGGTAGTTCTTCACCTACTCTGGCATGAAGGACCAGGACACTGAAGGGATGTTCTGCTGGCACTGAGCTCCCTTTTCAAGCGTGGAATGCAGAGCACCTCATTCAGCACCAAAAGATGCTTGCAACACAACCCAGTGGTCCCATCTGATTTTAAACGTGGTCTAACCATGGGCAGCCCAGAGATCATCAACACAAGGCTGAGAAAACATTTCAGGTTGTCCTTACAACTAATGCCACTAGCAGGGCTCCTGAGGACCTCAGACAGATCACTTACATTACACTTGTCAGTGAATGATGACAGGGCCAAAAGTGTAAAACATTAGGCACATACTCAATTATCAAACACAGAATTAAGTATTAAAAACCCTGAAAATATTTTTCTTCTTCTCCCAGCCCTGTTCCCAGATTCCTTCCTTAGGCAGGAATCTGGGAACAGGGCTGGGAGAAGAAGAAAAATATTTTTAGGGCATCTCTGTTCAAAATCTGTGTACAGGAGGATTAACTCTCACGTGGCTGGAATGAATCCAATCCATTTCCAGTGTTTTCTTCAACAGATTAGCAGATATGTGAGAGAAACTTCATGAAAGATTTTATTTTGAGGTGTTTTGAGTTGTTTTAGTTCAGAGGCTTTACCTTTGTGATGTGTGTAGTTGTGGTAGTAGAAATAGGCTCCGATGTAATTGTCTGTGTGCTCAGCATCAAATCAGCACTGTCACCAGCACCACCATCAAGCTGTGAGGAATTAAAAACGTTAGAATCATAGAATCATAGAATGGGAAGGTTGGAAGGGACCTCAAGGATCATCTAGTTCCAACCCCCTGCCATAGGCAGGGACACCTCCCACTAGTACAGGTTACTCAAGGCCTCATCCAATCTGGCCTTGAACACATCCAGGGAGGGAGCATCCACAACCTCCCTGGGCAACCTGTTCCAGTGTCTCACCACCCTCACTGTAAAGAACTTCCTCCTAACATCTAGACTAAATCTCCCCTCTGCCAGTTTAAACCCATTGCCCCTTGTCCTGTCATTGCAGGACCTTGTAAATAATCCTTCCCCAGCCTTCCTGTAGGCCCCCTTCAGATACTGGAAGGCTACTATCAGGTCCCCTTGAAGCCTTCTCTTCTCCAGGCTGAAGAGCCCCAACTCTCTCAGCCTGTCCTCATATAGAAGTGCTTAAACACTTTGTTTGCCCAGGAGAGCAGGTGTGGGGCTTCCTACCAAACACATTCTGTACAGTCACAGACTGCACTGGCCTGGAAGGGACCCTTGAAGGTCATCTTGTCCAACCTACCTGCACTCAGCAGGGACACCTCCGACTAGAGCAGGCTGCCCAGGGCCACATCAAGTTTGACTTTCAACGTCTCCAGGGATGAGGCCTCCACCACATCCCTGGGCAACCTGTTCCAGTGTCTCACCACCCTCACTGTGCAGAACTTCCTCCTGCTGTTCAACCTAACTCTGCCTTCCTCCAGTTCCAAACCATTGCTTCTCATCCTCCTATCCCCACTGGCCCTTCCAAACAGTCCCTCCCCAGCCTGTCTGTAGGTCCCCTGCAAATATTAAAATGCTGCTCTAAGGTCTTCTCCAAGCTGAGCAGTCCCAACTCTCCCAGCCTGTCTTCATAGGAAAGGTTCTCCAGCATTCTGATCATTATTGTAGTCTCCCCTGGACTCACTCCAGCAGGTCCATGTCCCTCTTGTGCTGGGGCCCAGTTAGGGTCTCAGCAGAGCAGAGGGGCAGGATCCCCTCTCTCCATCTCTGCCTGCTCTGCTTTGGATGCAGCCCAGGCTGCCCTTGGCCTTCTGGGCTGCCAGTGCTCATTGCTGGCTCCTGCTCAGCTTTTCACTCACCAGCACTTCTTCCAAGTCCTCTTCAGGGCTGTTCTCAATCTCATCATTCCCCAGCCTGGATTGATAATGAGGACTGCCCCAACCCAGGTGCAGGACTTTCACTGAATTTCATGAGGTTCTCCTCAGTTCACCTCTCCAGGCTGTCCAGGTCCCTCTGGCTGCCATCCCATCCTTCAGTTCAGTTAGAACTAAAGCAGAAGCCCTCCAAGCTTACTGACCCCTGTAAGACTGCTGTTCTGGTTCATCCTTGTGGAAAATGTCTTCTCAAAGTTACATCTTCCTTTCAGGAGCAATGAGTTAATCAGGTTCAGAGAACTAAAAATGAGCTCTATATATACAGAGAGCCACTAAGCCCTTATGTAACCCTCCCTGGAACTCCAGAAGCAATGGCACTTGCTCTACAAACACTTCACTTTGCTAACCCCACAGCCAAGGCATCATCTCAGCTGCCAGAAAAACATTTTTGGGACATTATCTGTTTTGATCTACAAATAGGTGGAATAAAACTGAGACTGTAAACAATAACCCCCCAGACACAATACCTGTGGAGACTCATATGTGATAGTTTTAGTTTCTGTCTGAACAATGGGGACTTCTTTAGTGGAGATTTCAGTCCTCTGTGTGGCATCTGAAATGGTTACCATCTCTGTTTTCACTACTGGAGGCTGTGGTGCAAGAAAGAAGCAATCAATTGAAAAGGCAGAAGAAGGTTTGTAAAGTGGACCAAGATAACAAGCAAATACTCAAGAAAACCATAATGAGAAGACAACTACTTGACTGCATTCCCAACCAAAGAGCATGCAAGAAATCAGGGAAGTGAAATGAAGACTAAGACACCAGCCCTCTAGCACCTACAGAACATGGGAGGATGATTCAATATCCTAGCAAGCTTGCCAGAGTTCTGTGCTTCAGCCACCACTACATTATCACAGAAGGTAACTGCTCCAACCAAGCTGCACCAGAGCAGAAAATGGGTACAAGAGCATCACTAGGAAAAAAAAAAAACAAAGCCCCTAGCTTGCATAAAGAAGCTGATAGTTAGCTCAGATCTCTAGACTTCATCTTAGAATCAACCTGGGTAAACACCTATCACTGCTCTGTCAAACTGCAAATGAGGACTAGAAATTCCAAGGGAGTCCTGTAAAAGTTTAACTTTTTAATATGTACTATTTCTGGAGCAGAAAACCAACTCTGACAAGTGGAATTTAAGTAGTCTCCATTCAATGGGTTCTTTTATCCACAAGCCTGAAGAGCCATTTCAGGAAGAGCTAGCCAGTGGTGTTCTGTGCAGAGCCACCAGGAGAGCCAGGGAACTTTTCACTGATCTTACTGGAGCAGACATTCAATACACTGAGGAACTTACAAACATATGGTAAAGCCTTTTAACATTTCTCTAGGTGCATCAGTTGCTATCTCCTACCAGTTTTGGATGCACACAGAGGGAAAACCCAGCACTAAAAACTTCCCCCACACAGCATCCCTTCTCCCCTTCCTCCAAAACAGCTTTTTTAGCAAGTGTGAGAGCCTGCAACTTCTCAAGCCTCAGACACTAATTCTTTGCCAACATTAACCAGAACACCTGTTTATGCAAAAGACAGCTAAGGAGGGAAACTGTTTGGGTTGCAGTCCAAAGAAGCAAAGATAAAATTGCCACCACTATGAGAACAAACAGGTAGATAACCAGCAAAAAACCCACCCAGCTGCTGGAAAGCTCAGCAGCAGATGATGCCAGCCCTGCAGAGAGGTGCAGCCCTCCACTGCATTTTTTCCCTTTCAGCTGCTTTATGAAGTTTGCCCAGTAATGAACTCTGGAACCTTGTTTAGCAACAAGCAATTGTGACTGGAACCTGTGCATGCTCCTCTACTGCACTAGAAGACTTTGGAGTAAGATTGATAGAATGGGTTGGGTTGGAAGGGACCTCAAAGCTCAGGCAGTTCTGACCCCCTGTCATGGGCAGTGACACCTCCCACTAGAACAGGCTGCTGAAGGCCTCAACCAGCCTGACCTTGAACACCTCCAGGTAGGGGTATCCACAGCCTCCCTAACCCTAACTCTAACCTTAACCCTGGGCAACCTGTGCCAGTGTCTCCCCATCCTCACTCTAAAGAACTTCTTCCTAATAATCCTGCCCAAATCTGCCTTCCTCAAGCTTGGTTCCTTGGTCCCTCACACTGTCACTCCCAACCCTTGTCAAAAGTCCTTCCCCAGCTTTCTTGTAGGCTCCTTTCAGGTCCTGGAGGCTGCTATAAAGTCTTCCCAGAGCCTTGTCTTCTCCAGGCTGGTTGTGATACATGCCTCATCCCTTGCCAATGCAGTGCCCTCACTGTGCCATCTCTAGCCATATTTATTCCAGTCTCTAAATCCATAACACCTTTTTGACAGAAAAAAAAAGGCAAGAAAAGCAGTGAGTTATGGGGGGTGGGGGAAAATTTGTGAAGGGAGCTTTCTAATTTCCATTGCCAATAGCTTTCCAATCACAACCACATGTCAAGGACGTGTCAAAAAACAACTGACAAAGAGACAAGACAAGACTGAGAACACTGCAAACATGTAACTAATAAATATATGTATGTGCATATAAAATAAGGGGGGGAGAGACGTCAGTCTTCGGAAGGTTTGCCTTACTGATGAGTCTCAGTTCCAGCAAAAGCTCAGAAACCATAGCTGAAGGAGACAGAACTGCAAAGCTCATCAATGGTTTCCCCTTCCAAATGATCTGAACCTTGGTGGATGCCTGAAGAGTTGAAGGGATAGGAGAAGAAGAAAGGCAGGTCTATTTTCACCCCCAGAAGTATCTCTGCTTAATCTAGTTGTCAAACTGTTTTTACCATTTACCTCAGAACAACAAATTATTTGTGGTGCAACATCAATGTCAACATGAGACACATCTCCATTGACTTTGAGCTGTTCTTCCTCTTTTTCTTCACCTAAATCTTGCTTAATTTCCTCTGACAAATTCTTCTCTTCTGTAGCTATGGTAACTGTATTTTCCTGGACCAAGTCTTCAGCTGTAACTGGTGCCAGCTCAACTGGTACGTTTAGTTTCCTGCCTTCTGCTGTGGCTTCCACAGGCTGCATTTTTTCTTCGTGTTCTTTCCTTTTCATATCTTCCTCTTCTTCCTGTTCTTCCCTGATGACTTCCTCAATTGCCCTATGATGTGGTTGGTATTCTCCCACCTCTTCATCCTCACTCTCACTACTACTGCTGCTGCTGCTGCTACTATCTGATGGTAATGATGAAGAGTCCTTTTGTGACAGATGTTCCACCTTACATGTTTCCCCAGCATCAGTGGCAACTTGCACTTTCCCTTTGTTGGCTTCCTCTACGACTAGTGTTTCTTCTATCCCAACCTCTGCCTGCTTCTTCTCCTCCACTATGGCCAGAGTCTCATGTGAACTCTGCACAAAAAACATGGATGAGGAAAAACAAAAGTAGAGCATATGAATAAATTAAAACGATGGAGACAACATTAGCTGATGGCTGGTTCATGTCATGTAGAAGACAAAAGATGGTTGTGATGGTTAACTGGAAAAGGAAGGAAAGAAAGAATGAAGATGGGTTGGAAGTTAAGAGCCAAACTGAGCTATAGAAAAAATCAGTAGAACCTTATCAGCATCGCTGACTCCAGTACATGGCCCTTCTGCTCTGGAAGCATGTCTCTGTGGAACAAAAAGCAATCAGAGGACAAAAATCAATGCACAGCCCTTTTCAACAGCACAACACCCTCCAAGCAAGCTTTGAAACACATACACAGGTGATACTAGACAGGTAACTGCTAGCCCCTGCAAGACACACAGACCTAGGCTCATTTCCTTCCACTTCACGGCAATATTCCACAGGTAGGCAAGAATTATGGACATTATTAATTGGGAAAAGAATTTAATTATGAAAGGCTGAAAACAAAAGCATGAATGTAGTGCCCAGCAATGCTACTGAGGAGGTTACTGCTCTGAGTTAAAACAGCAACTAATGGTAAATAATATTCAGGGGAAATCATTAAACAGAAAACAATCACTTAGCATTCTACAGTTTGCTTTACTGTGAGATTCTATTAGTTGTTCATCTTTGCCTGTTACTTTATGAAACCCAGCAGATGAGGGAGACTGTTTCAGGGCAGTATGTCGTCAGAACAGCAACAGGGGATTGCCAAGACGATGCCGTTAGGATTTAGTTTGGAGTCAGAAGGATGAGATGAGAGCAGTTCCATTCGTGTTTGTGCCAGCCCAGCACAGCCACCACCAACTGCGCAGCAGGCAGCGGCGGTTAACTAACGTGGTTTTAGCCAACGGTGTGAGGCGAGGTTTTAGTTCAGGTGGGAAGATTACAAAGGTCAGCACATCATCTGTGACTTAATGCTAGTTTTTACGGCTGTTTATCAAGCAAAGTACCTACGGAGCACAAGCCGGCACCGCCGGGGAAGCTTACGCCGGCATCGGTTAACCTCTGCGTGCTGCCAACACAGAAGTGGGCCCCTAGCCGAATCTCTCTCCTCTCGGGCACAAGCAACCACCCTGCCGCGGCACAGGTGTGCGGCACAACCCCTTCCTGGCCCTGCCTGGTCCTCTGCGGGCAGCCGGGCCCCCTCCCCTCGACCCGCTCCCGGCCCGGCGGCGCCGTGCGGCGCGAAGCACCTGGGGCGGCGGCGCGGCCGAGCCGGCGATCTCCTCCCGCGCAGCGCCCTCTGCTGGCGCCGCGCCGGCAGCGCCGAAGAGCCGTCCGGGGCCCGCGCAAAAGCCCTCCTGACTAAACAAAATGGAGGCGATCTCCTCCGCCAGGCTCTGCGCGGGAGAGGCAAAGGAAAGCGTTAGACAGAGGCAGGCGCAGCCGCAGCCACCTACAAAGGAAAGGTTCGGCAGGAGAGAGAGTGACAAAGAGAAGGCCTCGGCTGGGAGAAGGCTGCAGGAGGACAACGGCACAGCGTTCCCGTGAGAGCAGAGGGGGCAAAACCGCTGCCATCACCGCCCTCGGCTGCGCACCGGGCACGGCACAGCGCAGAATTAACAACATTGATAGGGGGTTGCGAACGGGACAGAAAGCTGCAGTCACACACACAGCTCTGCACCGTGCACATCACAGCAGCAAAGTTAACCACACTGATACGGACATGGACTGCAGAGCTGGGACAGAAAGCTGCAGTCCCTGCCACACACAGCTCTGCATCGTGCACATCACAGCAGCAAAGTTAACCACACTGATACTGACATGGACTGCAGAGCGGGGACAGAAAGCTGCAGTCACTGCCACACACAGCTCTGCACCGTGCACATCACAGCAGCAAAGTTAACCACACTGATACTGACATGGACTGCAGAGCTGGGACAGAAAGCTGCAGTCCCTGCCACACACAGCTCTGCATCGTGCACATCACAGCAGCAAAGTTAACCACACTGATACTGACATGGACTGCAGAGCTGGGACAGAAAGCTGCAGTCCCTGCCACACACAGCTCTGCATCGTGCACATCACAGCAGCAAAGTTAACCACACTGATACTGACATGGACTGCAGAGCTGGGACAGAAAGCTGCAGTCCCTGCCACACACAGCTCTGCATCGTGCACATCACAGCAGCAAAGTTAACCACACTGATACTGACATGGACTGCAGAGCTGGGACAGAAAGCTGCAGTCCCTGCCACACACAGCTCTGCATCGTGCACATCACAGCAGCAAAGTTAACCACACTGATACTGACATGGACTGCAGAGCGGGGACAGAAAGCTGCAGTCACTGCCACACACAGCTCTGCACCACGCACATCACAGCAGCAAAGTTAACCACACTGATACTGACATGGACTGCAGAGCGGGGACAGAAAGCTGCAGTCACTGCCACACACAGCTCTGCACCATGCACATCACAGCAGCAAAGTTAGCCACACTGATACTGACATGGACTGCAGAGTTGGGACAGAAAGCTGCAGTCCCTGCCACACACAGCTCTGCACCGTGCACATCACAGCAGCAAAGTTAACCACACTGATACTGACATGGACTGCAGAGCGGGGACAGAAAGCTGCAGTCACTGCCACACACAGCTCTGCACCATGCACATCACAGCAGCAAAGTTAGCCACACTGATACTGACATGGACTGCAGAGTTGGGACAGAAAGCTGCAGTCCCTGCCACACACAGCTCTGCACCGTGCACATCACAGCAGCAAAGTTAACCACACTGATACTGACATGGACTGCAGAGCGGGGACAGAAAGCTGCAGTCACTGCCACACACAGCTCTGCACCATGCACATCACAGCAGCAAAGTTAGCCACACTGATACTGACATGGACTGCAGAGTTGGGACAGAAAGCTGCAGTCCCTGCCACACACAGCTCTGCACCGTGCACATCACAGCAGCAAAGTTAACCACACTGATACTGACATGGACTGCAGAGCTGGGACAGAAAGCTGCAGTCCCTGCCACACACAGCTCTGCACCATGCACATCACAGCAGAAGAAGGAACAGCGTTAAAGTTTGCACAGATTTCCCAAGCACAACAGCAGTTCCCTGTTTACTATTGGGCTGTTTTTTCCCTTTTAAAAATCCATTTTTAACAGCGAATTGTTGGAGTGCCTCAGGGCAGTCCCAACAGGTTTGCCTGCCAGAGTAGGTACCCACAATCATAGAATCATAGAATCATAGAATGGTAAGGTTGGAAGGGACCTCAAGGATCATCTAGTTCCAACCCCCTGCCATAGGCAGGGACATCTCCCACTAGTACAGGTCACTCAAGGCCTCCTCCAACCTGGCCCTGAACACCTCCAGGGAGGGAGCATCCACGACCTCCCTGGGCAACCTATGTCATTGCCTCACCACCCTCACTGAAAAGTGAAACGAACTTTCTAGTTTGCTATAGGTTATGTTTTTGAAGTGCTTACGTAACCTAAACAAGGTTTTTTCTACTAAAGATTGATTTTTTTTTTCCCCCTCCCCATTCTACTGGGAAAATCTGCTGCATTCACACACACCTAATAGGGCACAGGTTGCTTTAAAGCATCAATAATGCTCCTAGTCTGCTCTATTTGCTATACTGTATTTTCTGTACTTCTGGGCTGTTTTCTGTACTCTATTCAGTGCTACAGGCCTGTAAGGGTAAAGCAAACAACATTTGTGTGGGTACAAGCCTCTGAAAAGGCTCAAGTTCTTTGTTCCAGTTTTCCTCCCACAAGCTGTTGTAGGGAGTCAGAAGTAAAGCCTGTTGCAGAGCAAAGGCAGCGATGCATCTGACAGCTCGCATGGACACGACACACACTCGGCCAGCAGTCACTGATAGGTTCCTCAGAGAAGAGCACTGCAGAGAGGCACAGAGCAGAGGGAAGCCAGGATGCCATGCGGGCAGCTGCCAGCCCTGCGGGCTCAGCGTCTGAGCAGCGGCAGCGGAGAACCTGAGCTGACACAATTTACATCGTGCTGCTCTGCAGGTACTACAACACTTACAGCATGCAGAAGAACAGAGCTGGAAAAGAGTAAGAATCTTTCTTGGATTTTTTTCACTGCAGTAAATATTTTAGAGGTGGCCAAGGAAATGTAACACGAGTGCAAGTTGTTAATTTTGCCCTCATGCAGCATTCACTATCCATCAGGGATCCATCTGTGCTCCTCACCCTTCCTTTCCTTAGCTCCCCATGCCCAAGAAACAGTCAAGGATTACATCAAAAGGCAAAAATGTTCATGATACTCCTTCTACCATGCTCTAGTACCGCAGAGCAGATCCACAGGTGGGTCTGGTACCAGAGTATGGTAGAGGGATCCACAGGTGGATCTGCTATGTGGTACCAGAGTGTGGTAGAAGAATGCACAGGTGGATCTGGTACCAGAGAATGCTAGAAGGATCCACAGGTGGATCTGGTACCAGAGTATGGTAGAAGGATCCACAGGTGGATCTGCTATGTGGTACCAGAGTGTGGTAGAAGAATGCACAGGTGGATCTGGTACCAGAGTATGGTAGAAGGATCCACAGGTGGCTCTGCTATGTGGTACCAGAGT
>VWZE01021901.1:44232-63161 GCA_013396675.1 Eubucco bourcierii | reverse complement strand
CAAGCAGTGTAGTGAACACAAGTAGTGTAGTGACCGCAAGCGGTGTAGTGACCGCAAGCAGCGTAGTGACCGCAGGCAGTGTAGTGACCACAAGCGGTGTAGTGACCACAAGCAGTGTAGTGACCGCAAGCAGTGTAGTGAACACAAGTAGTGTAGCGAACACAAGTAGTGTAGCGAACACAAGTAGTGTAGTGACCGCAAACGGTGTAGTGACCGCAAGCAGCGTAGTGACCACAAGCAGTGTAGTGACCACAAGCAGTGTAGTGACCGCAAGCGGTGTAGTGACCGCAAGCAGTGTAGTGACCGCAAGCAGCGTAGTGACCACAAGCAGTGTAGTGAACACAAGTAGTGTAGTGACCGCAAGCAGTGTAGTGACCGCAAGCAGTGTAGTGACCACAAGCAGTGTAGTGAACACAAGCAGTGTAGTGAACACAAGCAGTGTAGTGACCGCAAACGGTGTAGTGACCGCAAGCAGTGTAGTGACCGCAAGCAGTGTAGTGACCACAAGCAGTGTAGTGACCGCAAGCAGTGTAGTGACCACAAGCCGTGTAGTGACCACAAGCCGTGTAGTGACCCCATGAACCTTCTCTTCCAGTTCAATTGAGTGCAATTCATGTTCTGTATCATTGTTAGCTCTTGCTAGATCCTGTGTTATTATCTGTATAGAGTTTCCATGACCATGGGAAGAACCAAGTATTATTAAATTTAGTGGTCGGTGTGGGGAGAGTTCTGAATATTAATAAGCAATATTAATCTTTCAAAATCATGTTGCCCATCAATTAATTACCCTTCCTTAACAACATTACACAGATTTCTGACTGCTCACAGCAGGCCCAGTTAGAACAGGCTGTTCAGGGACTTGTCTAGTTGAGTTCTGAGCATATCCAAGGTCTTTACAAACAGAGAAAATTAATTCTGAGATGTGTTGTGCCTCAGACTGAGGGCAACCCTCACTGCCTCACAGCTGGGCACCTCCAAGAAAAGCATGACTGGCTTCTTCATCCTCTCCCTGTAGGTAGCTGTAGACAGCAGTATCTGAAAGCTTAGAGACCACAGTTCCCCCAGCCTCTCTTCTCATGTATCATGGGCACCAGGCCCTGTGGCCAGCTTGGTGGCCCTTAGTGGTCTCAGTGCAATATGTCAATGCCATTCTAACACTGGGGAGTGCAACAACAGACACAGTACTCTGGGCACAGCCTTCAGGAAGTGCTCCTTGGAAAGGAACCATTTCTTCTGTGGTGCTGGCTATGCTCTTGCTAACACAACGCAGGGCACAGCTGGGCCTTCTTTGCTCCAAGACCACACTGATCATTCACATTCAGCTCATCCAGTCAGAGTCCCCAGATCCTTCTCTGCAAAGCTGCTTCCAGTGCAGGTGCCCCAGCATCTACTGGTACATGCTGTGACTCCTCCTCAGCTGCAGGACTTCATGTTCATTTTGGTTGAATTTCATAAGATTCTTTTCACCCCATTCCCTCCAGCATCCTACAGCCTCTCCAGTGCAGGTGAGGTGGGAGTGGAGCAAGAGCAGCCCTTGCAAGGACAAGTATGGAACTCTGGGTGTGTGAAGGAACAACAGCATGGGACAGGCTGCTCGGGACAGGCAGTGCAAGAGTATCCACCACAAAACTGCTTGGATGAAGTCCACATTCACAGTGTGAACCCATACCTGGGCTGTTTCTTGAGGAAATAACAGAATTTGCCACACCATTTAGACAGTGACTTTCACTTAATCTTTAGGGCACCTAAACCTAACAAGTAACCAAAGTGGCTGCTCCCAGCAGCAATGCGTTGCCAGCAGATCGAGTGAGGCGATTCTGGCACTTTGCTCTGCTCTGATGAGACCTCACCTGCAGTGCTGTGTCCAGCTCTAGAGCCTTCAACACAGGAAAGACATGGACCTGATGGAGCAGGTCCAGAGTAGGTCACAAAAATGATCAGGGGATTGGAGCACCTCTGCTACAAGGACAGGCTGAGGGAGATGGGGGTGTTTAGCCTGAAGAAGAGGAGGCTCCAGGGAGACCTAATAGCAGCTTCCAGTATCTGAAGGAGGCCTACAATAAGGCTGCAGAGAGACTGTGTTCAAAAGCCTGCAGTGACAGGATGAGGGCAATAGCTTCAAACTAGAGCAGAACAGATTTAGATTGGATGTTAGGAATGAGTTACTTACTATGAGGGTGGTGGAACACTGCAGCAGGTTGCCCAGGGAGGTGGTTGAGGCCCCTTCCCTGGAGATATTCAAGGTGAGGCTGGACAGGGCTCTGGGCAACCTGATCTAGTTGAGGATGTCCCTGCTGAGTGCAGGGGGTTGGACTGGATGAGCTTTGGAGGTCCCTTCCAGCCCAAACCATTCTGTGATTCCATGACAGCACCTACAGTGTCACCAGGCTAACTGTGGGGCAGCTCAGAGTGACATCAGGCAGTGTCACCACAGCACCAGCAGCCTCCCTACCTCCATCCAGGCTCCTGGAGACTCTCTTGCTGGAGGTGCGCTGGAAGTGTGGGGCAGGCCTGTCGATGAGGCTGCTGGCCTGGCGCGACTGCGCCTGCGTGCGCCCGCTGTAGCGGAACTTGGAGCCCAGCGTCAGGAACTTGGCTTTGGGAGGCTGCTCCGGTGAGACCAGTCTGAAACAAAGCACAGATGAGGGAAGTCAGTTAAAAGGCTTTATTTTGTGTATTGAACGAGGTACTTCAGAGCTGCTTTGGCTGCAGCAAGCTCGTGCAGCTCCGGTTCACAGCGCCTGGGTTGTGCACAAGCTCCAACAACTGTTGCATGCCCTCAGTTATTGCTTGCAGTTGGAGTGATGCTGATGGCCACCACATTTCCCACACTCTGACCACCCACCTGGGATCCTCAGCTTTTAGTGCTATCACGGCTACAGTGCATTTTTTTTTTGGTGGGAGGCTGAGGCCTTTACAGGTCTATGAAGAGCACCTCTTAGATCTCTGTACTCACAGTAGTAACTGCATGTCCCACTTCCACTGGCCCTCATGCATTCTGAGGTAGCACTACAGCAGCTGCTACTCCTCAGTTAGGGAATGGCATCCCAAAGCTACATGGAGGGCTGGATCAAGTGAAAAGAACAGACTGAGGTGGCTGGAGAGTTGTGACCCAAGCATAAGAAGCTTTTAACAAACCAGACTCAGACTACAGCTTCTCTCTAATCATAGAATCATTCATGTTGGAAGAGCCCTCTAAGCTCAAGTCCAACCTGCTACCCACCTCAACCATGGGCACTGCTAAAATCATTGACAAAATGGCATTTATAGAAATCATTTCTAGGTGTAGGTAGTCTCCTGGAAGGGAAAAACAGCCTGCTGTGAGAGGGGTGGCAAAGAGCCTCAGTTACAAGTCTGTTAGTGCTGGGTGTGTAGGTTTGCACTGTGCTGGAGCTGGTGCCAAGAAGTCCAAGTAACAAAGTGGCAGAATTTGCTGGGAGGGATTCTGCTTTGTTCCCGTATTTGACAGTACAGGAGTAGGAAGAGATGGGTTCTTTACACCTCCCTCAGCTTCTGTCACCGTGCACACTTCAGGCCCTTAGTCATGTAACATTCATTGCTTGTACTTTGGGTTTGAAATCTGAGCCATCAGCTTTGGCACTGAGGTTGCTGTTCCAGTGCCAGCCTTGCTGGCAGGATGCAGAGGCATCACTGCAGGGACTCTCCTCGGTCTCTGCTTCTCTAGAAGGCTGTTTGATGTTGCTGCCTGGATCAACGGAGTGCTGCGGATCATAGAATTGTTCCAGCTAGAAAAAACCTCCCAAGGTCGAGTCCAACCTTCAACCCAACACCACCAAGGGACATGGTGCCATGGCCACAGGTTTCTTCAACACCTCCAGGGATGAGGACTCCCTGGGCAGCCTGTGCCAATCCCTGACCACTTCTGCAGCAAAGACATTTTTCCTCATCTCCAACCTAACCCTTCCCTGGCACAATTTCAGGACATTTCCTGTCCTCCTGTCACCTGGGAGGTGTCCCTGCCTATGGCAGGGGGTTGGAACTAGATGATCCTTGAGGTCCCTTCCAACCTTACCATTCTATGATTCTGTGAAGAGCCCAACCCTCACCTCACTGCAGCCTCCTTTCAGGGTGTTATGGAGAGTAATGAGGTCTGCCTTCAGCCTCCTCTTCTCCAGACTAAACCACCCCCAGTTCCCTCAACTGTTCCTCACCAGCTCTGTTCTCCAGACCCTTTACCACCTTCACTGCCCTTCTCTAGACACATGCTCACCCAGCATGGCAGACTGCATGGCCTCTTCTCTCCCTGCATAAAACCATCAGACTATTCCAGACAAACCCTTTTGATCTGAGGATCTGCAAAGAATGAGAAGCTGACTGTACACCAGCTGCTTTCAAGCAGAAAGAGCAGTCCTGTGCCCTTTGCACCTGGGACAGCACAGATGGGTGAGAATTTAAAGCTTGCTGACTTTGTTCTCCTCTTTTGCAGCATGTGCAGAGACAACATCTGCTGCAGCCCACACTGACACAGCCTCCAGTGGTGGGGGCTGCAAACAGACTTCAGCAAAATGGAGCTGCAGGCAGTGGGCAAAAAGAATGGTGAGCTGGAGTGGTAGCTTAATCCAGGCTGCCACCATGTGCTCACTGCCCTTCCTCAGCTGGACAGGGGAGAGAGAAAAATAGAATGAAAAGCTTATGGGTAGAGAAAGGACAGGGGGAGACCACTCACCAATCCCTGGCACAGGCACAGGCCCACCTTGCAGAAAAGCCTACTTTATTACCAATCCAATCAGAGGAGGATAATGAGGAGCAAACCCAATGCATAAACCACCTTGCCCCTATCCTCCCTTCTTCCCAAGTGTAACTACTCCAAATTTTCTCTTCCTCCTCCATTCCAGTGGCACAGAGGAATGGAGGTTGCAGGCAGCTCATCACGGGTGGACATCTACTCCATTAACCTCCATGGGCTACAGAGGACATCTTGCCTCATCGTGGTCTTCACCACAGGCTGCAGGGGAATCCCTGCTCTGGCACCTTGAGCACCTCCTCCCTCTCCTTCACTGACCTTGGTGTCTCTCACAGTCTCACTCCTCTCTCCACCTGCAGCTGTGCACAGCTTTTTGCCATCCCAGATCTGTTATCCCCAAGGTGCTGCCTTTGGTGCCTATGGGCTTGGCCACTGGGGCTGCCTTGCAGCCAGGTGGCATTGGCTGTGTTGGACACAAGGATTCAACCACCTCCCTGAGGAGCCTCCTCCAGACAACCCTTTCAATGAAGAGGTTTCTTCTCATATCCAACCCAAACCTCCCCCAGTGCAACTTGAGGCCATTTCCTCTTGCCCTATCACTTGTCACTAAGGAGAAGAAACCAACACAATCTGGCTCCAGCCTCCTTTCAAGGAGCTGTAGAAAGCAGTGAGGTCTCCCTCAGCCTCCTCTTCTCCAGACTGAACACCCCCATCTCCCTCAGCTGCTCTTCCCCAGCCCTGTACTCCAGAGTCTTCACCAGCTTGGTTGCCCTTCTCTGGACCTGCTGCAGCCTCTCAGTGTCTTTCAGGGATCACCACCAGTGGTGAGTACAGGGGGAAAATCCCTGCCCAGCTCCTGCTGGCCACATATTGTTGATCCAGGCCAGGATGCTGGTGGCCTTCTTGGCCACCTGGGCACACTCTGGCAAATCTTCCTGGCTGCTGAGCAACACCCCCAGGTCTTTCTCTGCTGGGCTGTTTCCAGCCACTTTGCCCGAAGTCTGAAGTATTCCTAGGGCTGTTGTGATCCAAGTGCAGGACCCAGCACCTGACCTTGTTGAACCTCATCCCATTGGCCTTGGTCCATCTCTCCACATTGTTTCCAAGAGGGTGCATTATGCATTAAGAGGAAGAAGGCTAAGAGGTTTTTTCCAAGGCTCTTTCTGTTCTTTATTTTCCAGTCTTGGCAAGGCTGCAGCATTAACTGCCATTTTTATCCTCCCCCCTGCCGAGATAAACTTTTAATCTTTTAATGTGGAAAACCAAGAGGACTAATTACCTCCTTATTAAGGGCATTTGAATGGGTTGTTTTTTTTGTCCTGCACCCTTTATTACACCAAATAACCAAAGGCTGTGCTTCTACCATTTCAACATATCCCAGGGAGACACTGAAAGAACCATGACAATTTCCAGCAGAACATCCTAAAGCACAATTCTCAGCTGGTTTCTGAAGCCATTGGTTAAAACCCAGAGTTACAGTCTAAGGTTTCCTTAATTAGAAGGTGAACATAGATACCTTCCAGGTACTTATGCCTCTTGGTTGTAATTATCAATGTAGAATCATAGGACAGTTGGAAGGGACCTTAAATATCATCTAGTCCAACCTCAATCTCCTGCTGCAAGGCCATCTTCAAATAGATCAAGGTGCTCAGAACCCTGTCCAACCTGTCCTGGAATGTTTCCAATGGGGCAACCAATGGAACAAAGAAAGGTATGGAAGATGCCACAGAAAAACACATGCTGAAGGCAGGGTCAGTGGCTGAGCAAGGACATAATCCAGTGACCACAGCCACAGATCCTTCTTTTGGGGCACTCAGTCAGCTCTGCATCAGGACTGTGTCAGCATGACATGGTTTGTACTGTTTTGGAGGTGGTTCCAGAGGAGGACAATATAAACACACTGTATTGAGTCAAGCACAGAGCCCCCAAGCTGCTGCAGGCAGTGAACATCTCCTGTGGGGCCCGGCTGAGGGAGCTGGGGCTGGCAGCTGGCAGCAGAGCAGCCTGAGGGCTGCCCTCAGTGCTGTGCTAAAGATGTGCAGGGCAGTGTGGGCAGGATGCAGCCAGGCTATGCCCAGGGGTGGCCAAGGGTAGCACAAGGGGCACTGGGGACAAGCTGGAGGAGAGGAGGTGCCAGGGAACAGGAGGGGAAACTTTGTCAGTGTGAGGTTGCTGGAGCCTGGAGCAGGCTGCCCAGAGAGGCTGTGGAGCCTCCTGCTCTGGAGACTTTCAAAGGTAATCTGGATGGGCCCTCTGTGCCCTGCCCTGGGTGATGCTGCTCTGGCACGGACTTGGATTGGATGATCTCTGGAGGTCACTTCCTGATTGAATGATCTCTGGAGGTCACTTCCTGTCTGTAAGGTTCTAGGATTTTGTGAATCACTGTGCACAGCTTCTGCTAAGAAAAATGATCAGACTGACTGATTATTTCAATATATAAATAAAGAGTGAAAAGAAGGCCCCCTGGGCCCACTACATATCCAGGCTCTTTTCATGGGATGGTTTGAAGTTTAATTTGTATAACTTAATTCCTATGCTGTCTGAACTTCCCTTACATTGCAAAAAGCAGGATTTTCATGTCATTATTTGGGACAAGCTGACACATTGCCAGAGACAACAGGAAAAATGTTACAGTGTTATACAGGGCATGTGAAGAGACCTGGAAGCCAAGTTGCACATCTCAATTGAGTAGAGTTTCTTGCAGGCTTTCCCTACACAGGCTTTACACAGGCTCTGCTACAGCTCCAGTCTCTTGCACTGTAGCAACTGATTTCTGTTTTTTACTCTCTTGATAAAAACAGAGCTGGATTTATTTAAGCATTTTAAAATCAGGCTGAGAGGTTCTGAGGATTTTCTACATGATGACACCAGCTGAGTGTATGACTTTACAAAATGGTCCAGGTATTTGTTACATAATTTTCATTATGATGTTATTCCTGGTTAGGATAAACCACTTCTGATTGGAATAAAATCCAATTGTTGTGATTATGTCAGAATTTCTCTAGAAAGATTATTTAATAGATGCTAGCACTCCCCAAAACTTTTATATTTGCAAATTACAGAATGGGCTGGGTTGGAAGGGACCTCCAAAGATCACCCAGTCCAACCCTCCAGTCAGCAGGGACACCCTCCATTAGAGCAGGTTGCCCAGAGCCCTGTCCTGCCTCACCTTGAATATCTCCAGGGAAGGGGCCTCAGCCACCTCTCTGGGCAACCTGTTGCAGTGTTCCAGCACCCTCATAGCAAAGAATTTGTTCCCTAAGATCCAGTCTAAATCTGCTCTAGTTTGAAGCCATTGCCCTCATTCTGTCACTGCAGGCCTTTGCAAACAGCCTTTCTGCAGACTTCTTGTAGGCCCCCTTGGTTAAGGATTTTTTCACTTCCATAGGATCTGAGTTTTCCCTCTTCAGGTCCATTTTATTACAGCTTGCCAGCAGAGCAAATCACTGCAGGAGTAATTGAAGAGCACTGATAAACTCCTCACTGCTGACAGAGCTATTTGCTGATTGTGGTAAGAGACAGCAGCAGCCACAGCAGAGTTCAAATGCTACAACAATAATAAAAGGCTGCACTATGCATCTTAATAAACTCAACTCATCAATCAAACATGGAAGAAAACAATAATCCTCTACCAACATTTATAGTAGAAGGGGACCATAAGGGGACCACAGGAGCACATCCATGCGGGTTTTGAATGCCTCCAGAGATGGAGACTCCACCACCTCTCTGGGCAGCCTGCTCCAGTGCTCTGTCACTGAATTGCAGAATGGGTAGGGGGTGGAAGGGACCTCTGGGACCACCCTCCTCATGTTTAGATGGAATTTCTTATGTTCCAGTTTGTGCCTGTTACCCCTTGTCCTGCCACTAGAGACCACTGAACAAGTACTGGCCCTACCCTCCTGACACCCATCCCTGATGTCCCAAGAAGCATTTTTTCAGGGTAAGTACTCTGAAAATCTCACTAAAGCAGTTCAGTGTCCTGGAGACTTTCAGAACTGGGAGCATGTGGTCAATGAGTGCTAAGAGCATCTTCAGCCTGAGCTGCTCCTGCACTGAGAAATGAGAGCCAAAAGTGGGAAGTCTTCTCTGCTTTCCTCAGGTCCTTGAAAAGAAAGGCCTGAGCACAGGTGGCAGAGCTGGGGGAAGCAGAGCACTCTCACTTACCTGAAGAAAGTATGGTGCTCCACACAGACCTTCCACAGCCTCTTAGCAGCACGGTGGTTTGGCAGCTTGAACCCAATAGTGCTCTCAAACTGCTCCAGCTGGAAAGAAGCCACAAAGAAATGAAGCCATTTCCTTAAGCTGCCTACTGACCAGCAAGCACAGTTCAGACGGTTCCATTACTGTCACAAGCTGCAACTTTCCTCTCACAGCACTTCCAAAAAGCAGTAACAAAAAGGAAATCAGAATTTCCAGGCTTGTCAGGTAGCCAGGAAGTGTAATTATCACATTATCACTTCCTGTCTGTACTAAGGACTCTTTTGAGGAATCCAACACTACTTTAAAGTTCCTTGCTGATTTTCTGCCCAGTGTATTTATTATTAAAGCCCAGGAAATAATTGTCCTGCAGCTTGTGCTGCATGTCCCCCTTGGATGTAATGAGATCCACACTGCAGGGTTGAGCTTGCCTGGTCTGATTCACTGCACAATAGTTCCTTAGCAAAAAGATGACATTTCTGCCCTATCAGAGAGCCCAAGAACAATGGATCTGTGCTCCAAAACTAACCAAACTACCATGTTAGTATTGTAATATTGGGGTTGTGACTTCTCCTTTGCTTTATTTATTCACACAGTAAGTACTACCTTAAACATTTTAGAGCATCACCTGTAAAAGCATTACAGTGGTTGGTGTTCTGTTCTATCTGGAGTCACAAGGTGTTCAAATCCTAATGCCCCTTCCTTCAGCTACTCCCACAAGCTTGTGACAGAATTAGAGAAGAAAGCTGAGTCCACTTGTGCTGGTTTGAGGCTAATTGGAATATTTTAATGAGAAAAATTAGATTCTAGGCTGTGTAAAGCAAACACTGATGATGTCTGCTTCACTCATAGGCTTGCAGAGATGTATAAAAACAAGGACACAAACATAGATAAGGTAGACAGTCCTTCTCTGTGGGAGCTGCTGTGTCTTCTCATTTCTGCTGTTAACCCAACTCAGCACACTGCTTCTAACTCCCCTGGCCCAACCTCCAAACTCACCTTGCATGTAAGGCAGAGCCTGGGGTAAGGCAGAGGGGTGGGAAGAAGGTGGAAGGGTGGTTGGGAGCCCCTGCTGGGGTCTCTGATTGCTGGGAGGGGGATTGTGTTTCATATTATTTTTAACTGGTGTATTTCTGTATATTTATGTCAATATTCATGT
This sequence comes from Eubucco bourcierii, assembly GCA_013396675.1. Taxonomy (NCBI): domain Eukaryota; kingdom Metazoa; phylum Chordata; class Aves; order Piciformes; family Ramphastidae; genus Eubucco; species Eubucco bourcierii. The sequence continues at coordinate 53,100 of VWZE01021901.1, read as the reverse complement.
ACATTGTGTCTATCTCTCCTTGTACATTGTGCTGAGCTGTAAACAGAGCTTCAGTCCCTAACTTCCAGCCCCCTGAGTCTAGTCTGGGGGATTTTCATAGTTGGGGGTGGGTGGGTGTAACTCCCAAACCATCACACCACTCTTTCACAGCAGCTGACAGAAAGAGTTACCTTGTCCTCCAGGGTGGCTCAACCCTTTGGGTACAGCCTAGCCTAGATGAGCTGACATTTAGGGAACAATCATACTCAAAGAGGAAGAGAAGCTGGCAGTGTTCCAGGGCTGCACATTTGCACAGACAGTAAGAACCAGGGCAGTGTAACTGATTGTCCCTGGTAACAAAGTACAAGATTACATTTAATAACAGAAGAGAAGAGATCTGCTGCTTTGGGTTTGCATCTCCTACAGACGAGCAGGAGAATCTGAAGAGCCAATTAAAACCTAAGTCTGAGAGGACATCTGGGGAAAAAAACATGAGGCTCTCTGCCTGTTCTTGGATAGAAAGGATCTCACAAAAGAAACCAGACAGAAAGGGGCTACTCACTTCTGCTGGCCTGACTTTGATGTAGAAATTACTTCGCTTATAGGAGATCTTCAGAATTTTTGGCCAAGCGAAGCGGTTGATCCGGAGTCTGTCCTTGTAAATGAGCAGTCCATTAGCACACACCCCCAGCATGATATCCACACCTTCAGAGTCCTGTCACGTGTGAGAGAACGTCACAACAAGCAGCTTGATAACATTCCAAGCAAGTAATTGTCACTGGCATATCTTCAGGGGATGTATCAGCTGGGGCTTGTTTCATATTTGAACCTGAAAGACCCTGAAGTGTGATGTGACAGTGAGGGGAGGGCTGGAGCAGCTCTCCTATGGGGACAGGCTGAGGGAGTCAGGTCTGTTGAGCCTGAAGAGAAGGCTCCAAGGGGGCCTTATGACTCTTAAAGCAGAAATGGACAAGTCTATTAACATCATAGGAGGGACCCCGGACTCTAAGTAGTGCCTTTAGATGTTATTGCATATCTCACTGAGGGCATGAAAAGCTTTATTATCTATATAAATGATGCTCTTCAATACATGTCTGTCCTAAACCAAACCAAACCCAAACCAACCCCCAGTACCTTGGCATGATGTAAATCCACTCCATACATAGAGAGTCTCTTGGCATTTTCTAGGAACTGGGAATCCGCCTGTGCTGGAGTCAGGCCCCTAAAAGCATTGAATGAGCCTTGAGTTTATTGACAAAAGAACTGAGAATCAGAGCTGAGTGGAGTCTGCACTTCAGACACATTGCAAAACCTCTGCTTGTTTGGTACCAGAAGCAATCTGACCCTGCAGAAAATGTTCCTTTTGAGTAGCTCATATTTCCATAGTAGAGATTTCCACCTTTGCTTTCCAGCTGTTCTAGCTCTGCATTGCTTAGCCTAATGCAGGTGATCAGATCACATTTTCTCCAAAAGCTCTCTTCCTAATAGCTAATTCAAACTGAATGCTTTAAATCATGAAAGGCAGAGGTTGTAGTCACACAGCAAAAGCTTTCCAAAGTAATTATAGCTCAGTTTAGCAGTTATATAGCTGCTCTTCAAAGAGCAAGAGCACACAGAACCATAGCAAAGCAGCAGGATTTCAGCTTCTCCCACCTGTGTGTTTTGTGGAGCTCAGCTACTTTCTCTTCCATTTCTTGTGTCTGGTTGGGTGCAAATTGGAATTCACTGATATAGTCACTGTGGTGCTCCTCTGGGTCATGGTCCCCCAGCTCAGCCTGCAGAGTGTAGGAACCCAGGAGGGCATGAGTCACAAAGGAGCAGGGCAGGCGGCCAGAGGCGATGTCCTGGCGGAGCTGTAGGCACAAGAAATATCTGCAAGACAAGGGGGACAAAAACCAGAGCAAGACAAAACCAGAACAAGTGTTACCAGCAGCAAGTGTCTGAGAGAGATGGCAGAAGGCAGGAGAATGCAGGTGCCCATAGCAACATGTTTTACATTAACAGTGCACTGCTCATTTGTGCCTTACATTCTGCAAGGGTTATTGCCACACTTCAATTCCCTCTGTAAGAATCAATGCTACTTTCACAGCAGTGTGGGGAGCAGGGCAAATTCTGATTTCCAGCTGGAATGAATGAAAAACTGTGTCTAGTTTACAACAAAGGCTGACTTAGGACCTCCTTCAGTTCCCATTGTAGCCTGCAGGTATCTAATAAAATTCCCATGCATTTCCTCTGACATTTCCCTTTGGCTTTAAAACTCTGGCTTTTGTATCTCCCACACAGTTCATGAGCTAATCAAGTTCTGTAGGACACAAAAGAAATCCTTTTTAGTACTGAACCCATAACTGCCTGCCTTAAACCACGTATGGATAACAGTTTAACATTTCAGGTACTGCAGAGAGTCCTCTGGTAACTGAACAAGTTAACAATCAGTAGATATCCAATGCTAGCACAGATTTTAATGACAGTGAAGTTTTACAAGTGAAGCTTAGATTTTAAAGAATCACCTTTAAGTTATTAAGCATAAAAATGCTTTCATCAGTTGAACACAACTCAAAAGCCAACCAGCTCGCTGAAGATTTTCAAACAGAACAGTCAGTTTCTGTTAATGCTCTGTGTGCTACATGTCTTAACTCTCTCTAGGAATACATAGAACAGTAGGGGTTGGAAGGGGCCTCTGGAGACCACAGAGTCCAACTCCCCTGCCAGAGCAGCATCACCCAGGGCAGGGCACACAGAACACATCCAGGTGGGGCTTGAAAGCCTCCAGAGCAGGAGACTCCACAGCCTCTCTGGGCAGCCTGCTCCAGGCCTCCAGCACCCTCACACCAAACAAGTTTCTCCTCATCTTGAGCTGCAGCTTCCTGGGTTGCAGTTTGTGTGCACTGCTCCTTGTCCTACCCCAGGACACCACTGCAGAGAGCCTGGCCCCTGCTTCTTGCCCCCCACCCCTCAGGGATTTGGAACCATTGCTCAGATCCCCTCTCAGCCTTCTCCTCTGCAGGCTCCCCAGCCCCAGGGCTCTCAGCCTTTTGTCCTCACAGAGATGTTCCAGGCCCTTCAGCACCCTTGTAGCCTCCCTTGAGTAGTCCCCTGTCTCTCTTGAACTGGGGAGCCCAGGACTGGGCACAACACTTCAGATGTAGTCTCCCTAGGGCAGCGTAGAGGGGGAGGAGAAGCTGCCTAGATCCTGGCCACTCCTCTGAATGCACAGCAACACACCCGTGGAGCTCTCTCACTCAGTGCAGCAGACTGACCTGATGCAGATGCAGTGTGCAGTAAGAGCCTCAGCAGTCTGCCAGCTCCAAACCAACACTGCACAGTTTTGGTTTCCCATGGCCCCTGTAAAAATGAGTGCACATTTCCTGTGTGCTACTCACTGCTCCTCTTTAGCAGCCTTCTACCCACCATATTCTAGGGATTTCCTAGACCCAAACCCAAACCAGCTTCAAAGGCCCTTCCAACCCAACCCATTTCATGTTAAGATTTTTGGGGTTTATTAAGTTTCAGGTTTTTATCTACTGCAAATATAACTGTGCTGGTTTGAGGCTAACTAGACTATTTTAATGAGAGAAAATAGATTACTGGCTGAGAAAAGAAAAATAAAGTGATGTCTGTAGTACCCATTCATTCTGCTGGGACATATGAAAACAAGGACACAGAGGAAGGTAAGGCAGTCTCTGCCTGGCTGAAACAAGGACACAGAGGAAGGTAAGGCAGTCTCTGCCTGGCTGAAACAAGGACACAGAGGAAGGTAAGGCAGTCTCTGCCTAGCTGAAACAAGGACACAGAGGAAGGTAAGGCAGTCTCTGCCTAGCTGAAACAAGGACACAGAGGAAGGTAAGGCAGTCTCTGCCTGGCTGAAACAAGGACACAGAGGAAGGTAAGGCAGTCTCTGCCTGGCTGAAACAAGGACACAGAGGAAGGTAAGGCAGTCTCTGCCTGGCTGAAACAAGGACACAGAGGAAGGTAAGGCAGTCTCTGCCTGAACCTGCACATTCCCAACTAATCATTCTGCTTCTAACACCCCTTGCTGACCTTTCCAGATCACCTTGTATGTAAGAGAGATTCTGAAATAAGGGAGGGGGTGGAAAGAAGGTGGAAGGGTGGTTGGGAGCTCCTCCTGTGCACTGTGGCTGCTTGAAGGGGTCTTGTATGTCTGTATTTTTTATAACTTGAGTATTACTGTATGCAGTTGTAAATATCTGTAATCTCTTGTATAGATATGCTTGCAAATTGTGCTAAGCTTCATTCCTTACATTCCAGCCAGCTGAGTTAGTCTGGTTAATCCAGTGTGGGGGGTGGGAACTCCAAAACCACTCCAATAGCACAACTACATGACCACCAAGCCAGCCAGCATCATGGCTGAAGCACCTGGGGATGCCCTGAGCTTCACTCTGATGTCAGCACTGCCACACCTCCATTTCCTAAACAGCAGCCCAACCACAAACCAGTGGCTTCTCTCAAATATGCCCATGCCCATCTATCTCCTGCCCAAATCACATTCCCACTTATTCAAAGACTCACAGAATGGTTTGAGTTGGAAGGGAGCTTCAAAATCATCCAGTTCCAATACCACCAGCCCAGGTTGCTCAAGGCCTCATTCAACTTGGCCTTGAACACCTCCAGGCAGGGGCATCCAAGGGCAACCTGTGCCAGTGTCTCCTCACCTCACTCTCAAGTATTTCTCCATAATATCCAGTCTCAATATCCCCCTTCTCCCAGCTCAAAGCCACTGTCCCTCATCCTATCACTACAAGTCCTTGTCAGAAGTCCCTTCCCAACTTATTTAATTCTTCTGTCTCAGGTTTCTTCCTGAAGTTTTTACCTGAAGTTTGCCTTTCAACTGTAATCCAAAAAGCAATTAATGTCAGAACATCTGTAGTGTGCTACAGTAATAGCCAAACCTGTTATGGTATCCAGAAACTGAAGAAGATATTTCACATGGGCTTCAAATTAAAGAGTGAATTCAAAGCTTAAATTCAGGAACTTTGCATACCTAGTGATGTCTTCAGTCAGCTGTGAAGGGTCAGGAGGATAAAACTTCACATTAAAGGTGAATACCCAAGGCAAACCTAAACATAGAAACATTGATCATTAATGCAAACCAGCTGAAGCAAAGAACCTTTCTGCAACAAGCAGCCAGATCAATCTTGAACCACTGAAATCTTGAAGAAAGCTTTTCCCCCTCTCCTTTTACAGCCTGTTAGTAAGAAGCAAGGATTGCTTTCAGTATCAGATAGAAACTCACAAGTGCAGACAGTGAGAGGTTAGCAGGGAAGAAAAGCTTTTTAAAGAATGGTTTACAGTGAGTCACAGAAATATCAGAATATGTTTTTACTTTGAAAACAACCATAATGTAGTAACACTCTGAAGATATTCTGTGTTCAAGGACACTTGGACTGAATTTGTGTCTGTCTATGTCCCACTCCATAGCTGACAATCATAGAATCACAGATCAAGTGCACACACCCCTCCCCCCCTCACCAGAACAGGATCATCCAGGGCAGGTCACACAGGAACACATCCAGATGGCTCTTGAAAGTCTCCAGAGAAGGAGTCCTGGTGAGCAAGAAGCTCTCCCTGGGCAGCAATGTGCCCTGGTGGCCAAGAACATCAATAGGGCCTGGGGCTCATTAAGAGGAGTGTGTCCAGCAGATCCAGGGAGGTTCTCCTCCCCCTCTACTCTGCCCTGGTGAGACCTCACATGGAATACTGCATCCAGGTCTGGGCTCCCCAGTTCAGGTGGGACAGGGATCTGCTGGAGAGACTCCAAGGGAGGGCTACAAAGATGACGAAGGGGCTGGAGCACTGCCCTGTGAGGAAAGGCTGAGGGAGCTGGGGCTTTTTGGTCTGGTGAAGACTGAGAGAGGATCTGATCAAAGTTTAGAAAATATCTGAGGGATGGGGGTCAAGAGGGATGGGACAGGGACAGGCTCAGCTCATTTGTGCCCTGGGACAGGACAAGAGGCAATGGATGGAAACTGCAGCACAGGAAGTGCTATGCATCTAGTTCTACACATCTGTGCTGTCTAGTTCCAGCCCCTATGCCAGGGGTTTGGAACTGGATGATCTTTGAGGTCTCTTCCAACCTTACCATTCTATGATTCTAAGTTCCACCTCAACATGAGGAAGAGCTCCTCAACTGTAAGGCCACTGGCACAGGCTGCCCAGAGAGGTTGTGGAGTCTCCTTCTCTGGTGCCTTTCCAGCTCTGTCTGGATGTGTTCCTGTGCAACCTGTGCTGGATTCTTTGCTCCTGCTCTGGCAGGGGGGATGCACTCAAAGATGTCCAGAGGTCTCTTCCAACCTCTCACATCTTGTGAGCCTGTGACCTCAGAGATTACTTAACCCAACCTCCCCACCATGGGCAGGGACACTTTTCAACTAGACTCAGTTGCTCAAGGACTCATCCAACCTGGCCTTGAACACCTCCAGGGAAGAGGCAGCCCCAACCTCCCTGGGCAGCCTGTTCCAGAGACTCATCACTGCAGAACTTCTTCCTCAGCTCCAGTCTAACCCTCCTCTGCTTCAGCTTCAAACCATTCCCTCCTGTCCTGTCTCTAGACACCCTCAGGACAAGTCCCTCTGCAGCCTTCCTGTAGGATATCCCTTCAGGCACTGGCAGGCAGCTCTAAGGTCCCCTTGGAGCCTTCTCTTCTCCAGGCTGCACACTCCCAGGTCCTTCAGCCTGCACTCACAGCAGAGCTGCTCCAGCCCTTGTGACTCTACCTGCATTGTAATAATGCAAGAGGAATACACTGACTGTAAAGTACTAAGAACTTGACAAACTGTAGAACCTCCCTAATTCCAGCAGATTTTTTTACCCAATGCAGACATACACATGGAATTAAAAAGCCTGGGAAAGAATGTAACAGTTTGGGCTTACATGATGCTCAAAAGCAAATTCAGCTGTGCTTTGCTGTGTCCTTTCCAAGCACAAAAAAAAAGGAACACTGCACTGTAGATCTACTAAAAATGATGAAGAAAATACAAAAAGGAAGAAGAATGCTATCAACACTCTTTGTTTTCTTTCTCTTGCTTCTTTTCTTCTAGTGAAAGATTCAGCTAAAACAATCTTTGCTTGAAAAAACAAAAGGTAATGAGCCCTTCACTGCTAAGTCCTGTGAATGCATAGGCTATGTGAACAATTCCAGGTGCCTCCCCCTGAATTCCATAACTAATCCATTAAAAAAAACCAAAAAAACAGTTGTAGTTGACTCTGCAAAATATTTCCTGGACAGTTGGTAACCTGGACAAGCCACAGAGGTGTGCCCAGGTGAACCTCATGAGGTTCAATGAGAGCAAGTGCAGCGTTCTGCACCTGGGCCAGAATGATCCTCTCTAAATGCAGGCTTGGGGGAGGAGGTGATACAAAGTAGCCCTGAGGAAAGGACATGGGGGTGCTGGTAGGTAAGAAGCTGGACAGGAGCAGACTGTGAGCTTGCAGCACAGAATCATAGAATCATAGAATCATAGAATGGGAAGGTTGGAAGGGACCTCAAGGATCAGCCAGTTCCAACCCCCTGCCATAGGCAGGGACACCTCCCACTAGCACAGGGCACTCAAGGCCTCATCCAATCTGGCCTTGAACACCTTCAGGGAGGGAGCAGCCACAACCTCCCTGGGCAACCTGTGCCAGTCTCTCACCACCCTCACTGTAAACTTCCTCCTAACATCCAGTCTAAATCTCCCCTCTGCCAGTTTAAGCCCATTGCCCCTTGTCCTGTCATTGCAGGACCTTGTAAATAATCCTTCCCCAGCCTTCCTGTAGGCCCCCTTCAGATACTGGAAGGCTACTATCAGGTCCCCTCGAAGCCTTCTCCTCTCCAGGCTGCACAGCCCCAACTCTCTCAGCCTGTCCTCACAGCAGAGCTGCTGCAGCCCTCTCAGCATCTTTGTGGCCTCCTCTGGACCCGCTCCAACACTTCCATGTCCTTCCTGTGCTGAGGGTTCCAGAACTGCACACAGGACTCCAGGTGGGGTCTGACAAGAGCAGAGTAAAGTGGTACAATCCCCTTCCTTGCCCTGCTGCCCACACTGCTCTTGCTGCAGCCTAGGACTCGGTTGCTGTCTGGGCTGCACTCACACTGCAGGCTCATGTTGAGCTTTTCATCAACCCAGACTCCAAGGTCCTTTTCCTCAGGGCTGCTCTCCAGCCATTGGAGAAGGCAAATCACATCCTGGGCTGCACCCAGAGATGTGTTGCCAGCAGATCCAGAGAGGGGATTCTGCCACTTTACTCTGGGGAGAGCTCACCTGCAGCACTGCATCCAGCTCTGGAGCCCTCAATACAGCAAGGACATGGACCTGATGGAGCTGGTCCAGAGTAGGCCATGAAAATGATCAAGGGGATTGGAGCAGCTCTGCTACAGGGACAGGGTGAGGGAGCTGGGGGTGTTCAGCACAGAGAAGAAAAGGCTCTAGGGAGACCTTAGAGCAGCCTCCCGGTATCTGAAGGGGCTACATGAAGGATGCAGTGAGACTGTTTACAAAGGCCTTCAGTGACAGGGCAAGGGCAATGGCTTCAAATTAGAGCAGAGCAGATTTAGATTGGAAGTTAGGAACGAGTTCTTTACTACAAGGGTGGTGGAACATGGACACAGAGGAATCAGTGCACCCTCAGCAAGTTTGCAGATGGCACCAAGCTGTGTGGCACAGTCGACTTGCTAGAGGGCAGGGATCCATCCAGAGGGACCTGCACAGGCTGCAGAGCTGTGCCCAGGCCAATCTCATGAGATTCAACAAGGCCAAGTGTAAGGTCCTGCACCTGGGTAGGCACAATCCCAAGCACAAATCCAGGCTGGGTGGGGAATGGCTGACAGCAGCCCTGAGGAAAAGGACCTTGGAGTCTGGGTTGATGAAAAGCTCAACATGAGCCTGCAGTGTG
>VWZE01021901.1:25939-44210 GCA_013396675.1 Eubucco bourcierii | reverse complement strand
AGCTCTCCTATGAGGACAGGCTGAGAGAGTTGGGGCTGTGCAGCCTGGAGAGGAGAAGGCTTCGAGGGGACCTGATAGTAGCCTTCCAGTATCTGAAGGGGGCCTACAGGAAGGCTGGGGAAGGATTATTTACAAGGTCCTGCAATGACAGGACAAGGGGCAATGGGTTTGAAGTGGCAGAGGGGAGATTTAGACTGGATGTTAGGAGGAAGTTCTTTACAGTGAGGGTGGTGAGGCACTGGAACAGGTTGCCCAGGGAGGTTGTGGATGCTCCCTCCCTGGAGGTGTTCAAGGCCAGATTGGATGAGGCCTTGAGTGACCTGTACTAGTGGGAGGTGTCCCTGCCTATGGCAGGGGGTTGGAACTAGATGATCCTTGAGGTCCCTTCCAACCTTACCATTCTATGATTCTATGGAACATTGCAACAGGTTGCCCAGGGAAGTGGTTGAATATCCCTGCAGATATTCAAGGTGAGGCTCTACAAGGCTCTGAGCAACCTGATCTAGTTGAGGCTGTCCCTGCTGAGTGCAGGGGGTTGGACTGGATGAGCTTTGGAGGTCCCTTCCAGCCTGGAGCATGCCATGATTGTGTTTTGCCTGCTGACTTTCAGGGAACAGCAAGGCCACAGCAGAGTGCACAGCCTATGTCTGTACTGCTCACTGCAGCATATTGTTCAGAGCTCCAGAGCAGAGGCATACAAACATTATTGTCCTCACACAATATCCACACTATGAGTGGCCGAGACAAAAACTAAGTGACTCTGATATTTAAAATGATCTTTAACATTCAGGCCCTGCTAAGGCTCTCTGTTTTGATGTTTAATAATATGGGCTATAGAAATGTCACAAGATTTTTCTACCCCCCTTGTTACCTTAAAAAATGCTTCTGTGGCAGCTTTAGGCACATTCTTAGGGAAGAAGAATGCAGCAGATCCAAGCAGCTAGCAGCATGCAATTAATGAGATTCACATCCCATCCAGACTGGGCAATCACTGAGGGGGGGTCCAGTAAAAGTTTTTTCTGCCTTGTGCTCATGAATATCTCTTGTGCCTTGGCTAAGATTTTGGGGGTACTGTGTGACTAGGACAGATGCACCCAACAGAGGCAGATGTAAAAATGTCTCATGAAAATTAAGAAAACTACTTAGATAATTTTTCTTAAGTTGCCCTCAAGAAAAATCAAAGAAATAACAAATGACAGGAAAAGAGCTCCAAGATCCAGTCCAGTGATCAACCCCAAACCACCATGGCCACTAAACCATGTCCCACAGTGCCATGTTCATATGTTTCTTGAAATCCTCCAAGGACAGTGACTCCACCACCTCTCTGGGCAGTTCCAAGGGCTTGCCTTCCTCCAAGGATGAGCATGGAGGGCTGGCTGGAGGACACACTTTGTCTCTGCAGTGCATTCCAGTACTTGCAAAATTTAATCCACTGTTGGCAAGGAACACAACTGACAGTTCCCTGATTACTTGCAGATTGGCATAAGCAGGTTTCATTTACAGATCCTGACAAGGGTGTTCTTACTGGGTTGTTTGCCTTACACCCCATGTCTACACCTCTACTGACACGAATGAGGGCAGCCCTCAGGCTTCTCCTCTCCAAGCTCCAAGCCCCAGGGCCTTTTCCCCTTTGCTGTCTTCCAGCAGCTCAGTCCCCAACCCACCCTGACCCCTGGGGTTGCTGTTTCCCAGGTGCCAGACTCTGCCCTTGCCCCTGTTGAATTCCATTCCATTTCTCCCTGCCCACCCCTCCAGCCTGGCCAGGTCTGGCTGAATGGCAGCACAGCCTGAGGGCTGTCAGGCACTGCACCCAGCTCTGTGCCAGCAGCAAACTTGCTGGCAGTGCCTCTGTGCCCTCAGCCAGGTCATTGATGAATATATTGAACAGAACTGGTCCCAGTACTGACCCCTGTGGGACCCCACTAGTTACAGGCCTTTCTTGCCCTGCTGCTTCCACTCCTCTGGATGCAGTCCAGCACACAGCTGCCTTCTGGGCTGCATGAGGGCACTGCTGGCTCCTGGGCAGCTGCTCAGCAATCAAGAACCCCACATCTGTTTTCTTCAGGGCTAAGACTCAGGGGTGTTGACCAATGAGAAGCTCAACTTGAATAGTGTGGTAATTAACTTCTACAGCACAAGGCTGAGTGACTCTTTGCTCTCCTTGGACAGTGGAAAGAAATAAAAGCTTTGCTCTCTGTTCCACGGCTGAATACATCATTGCCAGATATAAAAATCATTTTCCTGCTGTAAGTATATAATTCAGTCAACACTCAGGCTACTGATTTTATGAAAAACAGCTCTGTGAGGGAATAAAAGGAGCAGAACATCCGAATACAGAAGTACTTACTTCGAATTTGTCTCTTAATTTCCTTTGAAGAATCTAGCCAGTTCTGAAAAACAAACACAAAGCAACCAGCATTTAAAATCTCTTCAGAATGATGAGGAAGTCATTTCATGCAGTGCAGCTAAAATTTGTGTTGCTATATAACCAGACAACTGTAGGCTCTTCTCATGGGGTAACTGGAGGCAGAACAAGGGGGAATGGACTCGAGCTGAGGCTGGGGAGGTTTAGATTGGACATTAGGAAAAGTTTTTCACAGAGAGAGTGGTCAGGGATTGGAATGAGCTGCCCAGGAAGGTGGTGGAGTCATCAACCCTGGATGTGTTTAAGGGTAGTTTGGATGTGGTGCTTGGGAATATGTTTTCAGGTGAATTTTGTAGAGGAGTGTTCTAGGTTGGATCCTGGGGGCTTTGCCAACCTGGATGTTTCTCTGTGTGATTCTGTAATTATTATGGTTGGAAAAGACCTGTGAGATCATCGAGGCAAGATGGTCAGAGACCTGCTCTATGTAAAATTACCTAAGGAATGCTAAAACTGAGCACAGGATTTGCTTGCATGTCTGCCCTGCTCTGCACACAAAGGAAGGTGGGCAGTGCCACTCCCTTGCTGGTTGCTGTATTCCTTCAGGCTCTTCATGCCCTGTCATTTTGAAAAGTGGAGGTGGGCTAGCAAGCTCCAGCTGACAGAAGCAGTTTTCTCTCACCTCCTTTCACCAACATAAGCAGACTTTTCAGGAATGGCTCCATAATCTCTATGTCTGTGCTCACACAGTTACTCAAGGTGATGCTGCTCTCCAACTCCAGACTTAGAATCCTCACCATTTGTCTTCAGACACACACACTGTAGTTCTGAGAAGAGTCAGAACTGCTTGGGAAAACCTAACCAAAAGTCAAGCATTTGTCTGACTTCTCCCAAAGCAATGTTCCCCATGGACATGCAGGATGTTAGCAGTGACACACTGGTCAAAGCTCTATCAGAGAATCAGAACGTTAGGTGTTGGAAAGGACCTCTGGAGATCGACTCCAACCCCCTGCCAGAGCAGCATCACCCAGGGCAGGGCACACAGAACACATCCAGGTGGGGCTTGAAAGCCTCCAGAGCAGGAGACTCCACAGCCTCTCTGGGCAGCCTGCTCCAGGCCTCCAGCACCCTCACACCAAATAAGTTTCTCCTCATCTTGAGCTGCAGCTTCCTGGGTTGCAGTTTGTGTCCACTGCTCCTTGTCGTATCCCAGGACACCACTGCAGAGAGCCTGGCCCCTGCTTCTTGCCCCCCACCCCTCAGGGATTTGGAACCATTGCTCAGATCCCCTCTCAGCCTTCTCCTCTGCAGGCTCCCCAGCCCCAGGGCTCTCAGCCTCTCCTCCTCACACAGATGTTCCACTCACTTCAGCATCTTTTAGACCTCTGTCTAGCCTATCCCTATCTCTCTTGAACTGGGCAGCCCAGAACTGGACACAATACTCCAGATGTGGCCTCATCAAGACAGAGCAGAGGCAATACAAATGATGTCAGTTTACAGCTGGAGTTGCCTCACCATTAAATGTGTTCTATCCTCAAAATAAAACCTAGTTTGTATCACCTGTGCGTAAGAAATGGCTCAGTGCATTTCAGTTGCTATTCACCCATACAAAGAGACTTTTTGTGTCTGATCATTCAAAAATACAATTTGGGGGAGTAAGATTAAGAAGTAACTCAGACAATCCAATTTACTCATTTTACCCATAGATGTCAGCAAATAGATTGGCTCAGAGTGGACATATAAGCCCTTTAACTGCAGTGACTGAGAGTTTATTTGTGCAGTGTCTGAGCCTCTATTTCCCCCAGCCAGATCCACAGCAGAAGCACAGGCACACAACCTGCCTGTCAGCAGGACTCAGCACTCTGCAAAGGCAGATGTGCCAAGTAGGAAAGAACTAGCAACTCAGTGGTAAAGCCAAGGACAAGAAGGAGCTCAGTGCCAGCACAAGTGTTGCCAGAGGTGTATCAGTCAGTGTCCTTTAACCTCACCAGGCAGTGCAGCCCAGCAGGCAGCTGTGTGCTGGCTGCAGCCAGAGCAGTGTGGGTAGCAGGGCAAGAGAGGGAATTCTGCGCCTTGGCTCTGCTCTGCTCAGACCTCACCTCCAATCCTGCCTCCAGTGCTGCTGTCCCCAGCAGAGGGAGGACACAGAGCTGCTGGAGTGAGTCCAGAGGAGGCCACAAAGATGCTCCAAGGGCTGGAGCAACTCTGCTATGAGGACAGGCTGAGGGAGCTGGGGGGGTGCAGCCAGGAGAAAAGAAGACTCCAGGGGGACCTTAGAGCCTTCCAGTACATGAAGGGGGCTACAGGAAGGCTGCAGAGTGACTCTTCCTGAGCGTGTCTAGAGACAGAGCAAGGGGGAATGGTTTGAAGCTGAGACAGAGCAGGGTGAGATTGGAGCTGAGGAAGTTCTTCAGTATGAGGGTGGTGTGACTCTGGAACAAGTTGCCCAGGGAGGTTGTGGCTACCTCCTGCCTGGAGGTGTTCAGGGCTGGCTTAGGTGAGGCCCTGGGCAATGAACTCTAGTTGAGAGGTGTCCCTTGCTGTGGCAGGGGGGTTGGAGTAGATGATCTCTGAGGTCCCTTCCCTGATTCTATGAGTACTGGCTATGGTGGGACTCACCTGTCAGCACCAAACTTGTGATGCAGCTGCCTTCCAATACCACATTTCTCAGTCTTTATTATAGGCTTTTCCACCAAAACCCAAACTCTTTCAAGGAGTCAGATATGCTAAGCCACAGTTTTACAGGTCTGTATGGATTAAGAGGATGTAGAACTACCTGCACATCCTTAATGTAGAATACCTGATAAAAGATTGAGCTGCTATGAATATGACCCAAAATACTAAGCCCTGTTGTAAATGTCCCTAGTCCAAGTTGATTTCATCATGATTGCATCATATATGTATGACAGAATCACAGAATGTCAGGGGCTGGGAGACACCTCTGCAGATCATCAACCCCCCTGCCAGAGCAGCATCACCCAGGGCAGGGCACACAGGAACACATCCAGGTGGGTTTGGAAAGTATCCAGAGCAGGAGACTTCACAGCCTCTCTGGGCAGCCTGCTCCAGGCCTCCAGCACCCTCACACTGACAAAGTTTCCCCTCCTGTTCCCTGGCACCTCCTCTGCTCCAGCTTGCCCCCAGTGCCCCTTGTGCTACCCTTGGCCATCCCTGAGCAGAGCCTGGCTGTGTCCTCCTAACACTGCCCTCCACACCTCTAGCACAGCACTGAGATGAGAGGAACTCTCAGGTTCCTCTGCTCCCTGCTCCAAACCCCAGCTCCTTCAGCCTCTGTACTGGGCAAATACAAAAACTATTTATAATTTTTACAGATGGAATTAAAAAGAAAGAAAAATACCACTTCTACTTTAAGAAGTCTGTGACCTCTGCTTTTCATAGCTACCACAATTCTTAAAGAGATGGAGTCCAGAACATGGTTACAAAGGAGGAGATACTGGACACTACTCCAAAAAATCTGGATAGCACTTACTCTGCTTGAGTAGAAAAACTGCTGTCTGCTGGAATAGCTCAGATAGGAAAAGACCACAGAAGTCTTCTGATGATCTTAGCTGAGGCTCAGTTCAGCTACAGCTCATAGATTGATAGAACAGTTTGGGTTGGAAAGGACCTTCAAGATCAGCCAGCTCCGGCCCCCTGCCATGGGCAGGGACACCTCCCCCCAGCACAGCTTGCTCAAGGCCTCATCCAGCCTGGCCTGGAACAACACTGGGGAGGGAGCATCCACAACCTCCCTGAGCAACCTGTGCCAGTGCCTTCACCACCCTCACTCTAAAGAATTTCTTCTTCATCTCCAGTCTCAATCTCCTCTCTCCCAGCTCAAAGCCATTGTCTCTCATCCTGGCACTCCCAGTCCTTGTCAAAAGTCCCTCCCCAGCTCTCCTGCAGCCCCTTCAGGTACTGGAAGGCTGCTCTAAGGTCTGCCTGGAGCCTTCTCTTCTCCAGGCTGAACAGCCCTAAGTTATCCTTGGTTTTCAGCATTGGTATAAATCACATTGCAAAATGATACACAGCTATATTCTTACAGTTCCAGAGACAACTAGAAGTAGCTTAGAGGCTTCATTTACTGCACACCACATCTAAAGTAAGCATTAGACCATGCTACCTTCTATGCTCACAGAGAGCCAGGATTCCTCAGTACATGTTGCTCTCTGTTCCTTAGCTTTTATCACTATAAAGCATAGAGAAAAGAACATACAGTACAGAACATGAGAACAATCTTTTCTTTACAGAAGTCAGCCAATTAATTTTGTGACATTCCAAACTTAGGTTAAGCCTATTGGAAGCTGACTTTGTCCTCAGCTTCCACTCTTCCACCAAATAAAGCTAGATGCTTATATTCCCTCTATATGCATAATGGACTGGAGATTAGGAAGAAATTCTTTAGAGTGAGGGTGGTGAGACACTGGAGCAGGCTGCCCAGGGAGGTTGTGGATGTCCTCTCCCTGGGGGTGTTCAAAGCCAGGCTGGATGCAGCCTTCAGCACCCTAGCCTGGTGCAAGGTGTCTCTGCCCATGACAGGAGGTTGGAAATGGATGATCTTGAAGGTCCCTTCCAACCCAAAGCATTCTGTGATAAGGGTTAGGGTTTTTACATCCATGCCTTTTGGTACAGATAAAACAAACACTACTGAAAGAACCTACCCTGGAACAGACCTCTGCATTCAGGACAGACAGGTCTGTCTTTGGGAACAAAAGTGTCCATGCAGCACTTTGTTCCAGAAAAGTTTATTTATTTGGTTTGTGACTGGTGAGGTTACAGATGAGTGAAAGCAATGAATTGTCAGAGAACAACAAAACCTCCTCTCCCTGGACAAAAGTATTTAGTACAGATCCAGAGGAGCAGGCTTTCCAGCTGCTGCCCAGAGCAGAAAAGCAGAAGCTTTCTACCACTCCTGCAGTGCAGTTACAGTGTGAATGGAACATTCACAAAGGTCTGAGGGTGCAAGGCAGTGAAACCACTAACTGAACTTTAGAGCAGTAAATTTACCATTTGCAAACTGAAAGATGTCATTAATGAACAGTTTGGCCCAAGTGGTCTTAACCTAAGCAGTTCTGACATGTGCAGTAAAGCTAACAGAACCCAGTGTGATCTGAAGACAACGACTGCCAGCTGCACACAGCCCTGACAGAGAGCAGCCAATGGCACTCCTCCTCCAATGGTACCCTGCTGCTGCAGCAGGGAGCAGCTCTAATTCAGCAGGGTGCCTGGCATTCAGTTTCCACACCCCACAGCTGCCACCAAGTTCTACAGCTGGGTCATAAATGGGTGGCTGTGAGGAGTGCACAAGAATGAGGCATTTAGTGCTGACTGCTCCTGAAGGTCAAGGGTTGGTGCCATGCTCAGGAAGCAGTTGTAACAGGGGGGAAAAAATCATCACAAAGAGCAGCTACTGAGATGGAAAAAAAGAATCATGGAATGGTTTAGGTTGGAAGGGACTTCAGAGATCATCTACTCCAACCCCCCTGCCATGAGCAGGGACACCTCTGAACTAGAGTTGGCTGCTCAAGGCCTCACCCAACCTTGCCTTGAACACCTCCAGGGAGGAGGCAGCCACAACCTCCCTGAGCAACCTGTGCCAGACTCTCACCAGCCTCATCCTGAACAACTTCTTCCCCAGCTCCAGTCTAACCCTGCTCTGCCTTAGCTCCAAACCATTCCCCCTTGGACGGCTCAGACACCCTCAGGACAAGACCCTCTGCAGTCTTCCTGCAGGATCCCTTGAGGCACTGGCAGGCAGCTCTAAGGTCGTATTGGAGTCCTCTCCAGGCTGCACACCCCCAGCTCTCTCAGCCTGTCCTCATAGCAGAACTGTTCCAGCCCTTGGCTCATCTTTGTGGCCTCCTCTGGCCTCACTCCAGCAGCTCCGTGTCCTCCTTCTGCTGGGGACAGCAGAGCTGCAGACAAGATTGGAGGTGAGGTCTGAGTAGAGCAGAGCCAAGGGGCAGAACCCTGTCCCTTGCCCTGCTGCCCACACTGCTCTGGCTGCAGCCCAGCACACAGCTGCCTGCTGGGCTGCATGAGAGCACTGCTGGCCCACAGGGAACTGCTCAGCAACCAGTACCCCCCCATGTCTCTTTCTTCAGGGCTGCTTTCAACCCAGCCTGCACTCAGCCTGGATCTGTGTCTCAGGTTGGCCCAGCCCAGCTGCAGGACCTTGCACTTGACTTGAACCCCATGCAGCTGGTACTGGCTTGTTTCTCAAACCTGATAAGCTCCTTCTGGTTGCCATCCCTGCCCTCAAGTGAGTCCCCTGCACAACGCAGCTCGGTATCATCAGGAAGCTTGTTGAGGGTGCCTCAATCCCATTGCCTGTGTTGCTAAAAACAATGCTAAACAGCACTGGACCCAGGACAACAGATCTCAACTGCTCAAGTCAGTGGTAATGTAGAAAGATAGAAAATAAAGAAACCAAGTCCTGTTTACAGGCTTACCTTCTGTTCTGAATTCTCAAAGAACAGCAGCCCAAAATAGTCTTTCTCCAGGAGATTGAGATGTTCACACACTTTGTCAAACAGCACTTGGCCTTTTGCTCTTTTCTAAAACACAAACCAAACCAAAGTACCATTAGTAAGATTCTTCATTTAAACATAATGCCTTTTTTTTTTTTTATTATTATTTGACAAAAAAAAGTTAATTTGAATGCACAAGGAAAACTGAGTCTCTGAATTGGTTGAGATGTTTTGCACCACTAAGTGTCACTAAGTATTTCTTAGTTTTCCTGCATTTTTATTTTTAAAATACTGGAAGACTCCTGCACGTGAGCCAGCTTCATGTCTTAGGTTTAGGGAGCAAAGACAGATGCTCTTTATGCCTTCCAAGAAGAGTAAAGGAAACACTGGACACAGGACTGAAAAGAATTAGAAGTTTAAATGGAAGTAGTACTCAGAACTACATTCAACAGTACAAAAACATCCATAAAGACACAAATCTATAGTCAATGCTGGCCACAGTTCTCCAAAAGAACCTCTTTAGGTCAAAGCTTTCCTTAACCTCCCTCCAAACCAGGCCAAAATCCCAGGCCTCATAGGCATGCTCCCTCTGTCTCCCCCATACCCGAGTGACACAGCTACAAATTCTGCTTGCCAGCCCCAGGGCAAGCCAGGCTGCTCCAGGTTCCTGTTGGCAGCACTGCTAAGGCTGAACCAGGCCTCACCCCTCCACAGCAAACCCCCCCTGGAGCAGAGAGGGAGGAAGAAGCAGAAGAACAGCCAAAACTGTTTTGCTAGAGATGCAGGGCTTGTGGGAATGAAGTCAAAAGAGAGTACACTTTGCAGTCCCCCTCCTGGATCTATCCAGCTCTGGAGGCCTGCACTCTACCCTTGAAGACATCCCAGTGCCTTCAGCCCGCTACACTTTGCTACGTTATGAGCTCCTACAGATGAATGGACTTTGAGTGTTCATTTCTGTTCCCTGGCACATGCCCAGCACTGTGGCATACATCTCAGCGACTCTGGTGGACTCCAAAGACAACTAAAGCACATTAGCACCTTCAAGAGACAAAAAGAACAACAAAGCCCCACGAGTCAGTGATGAGAACACAGAAAGAGCACACAACTGTAAGCAGAACAGAGCCAACATGTCCAGCAGCCAATAGTGCAGAGGTTTTGAGGAGCAAAACATAAGAGGGTTGCCTTCTAGCTGCACATTTAGCAACTCTCAGCACCAAGCCAACCCATTAGATACCCAAAAATCAAGCCCAGTATTAAAGAAGTTTATTTTTCTTCATCATAATATTTGTGGAAGCCACTAACGACACCCACAAAATGAAGCTGAGGTTTTCCTGCGAGGTTAGTTTCAGCTGCACACTCTGCTCACTTCTAACAGTAATTGCAGATTCATCACCACTGTGAGGTTCAGCAGGGTCAAGTGGGCAGTGCTGCACCTGGGCCATGACAGCCTCACAAATGCTACCAGCTTGGGGTAGGGTGCCTGGAGAGTTTCTCAGAAGAGAAGGACCTGGGAGTGTGGATTGACTGCCAGCTGAAGGTGAGCCAGCAGTACGCTCAGGAGGCCAAGAAGGCCAATGGCATCCTGGCCTGGGTCAGGAAGAGTGTGGCCAGCAGATCAAGGGATGTGACTGACCCCCTCTACTTGGCACTGGTGAAGCCACACCTGAAGTACTGGGTTAAGTTTTGGGACCCTCCCTCCAAGAAGGACATTGAGGAGCTGCAGCAGGTCCAGAGAATGGCAACAAAGCTGAGGAAGGGCTTTGAGCACAAGTCCTGCAAGGGAACTGGGCTTGTTCAGTTTGGAGAAGAGAAGGCTGAAAGGCTCTCTTCAACTTCAACAAGTCCTGTGAGGAGAGGCTGANTTGAGGAGCTGCAGCAGGTCCAGAGAATGGCAACAAAGCTGAGGAAGGGCTTTGAGCACAAGTCCTGCAAGGGAACTGGGCTTGTTCAGTTTGGAGAAGAGAAGGCTGAAAGGCTCTCTTCAACTTCAACAAGTCCTGTGAGGAGAGGCTGAGGGAGCTGGGGGTGTGCAGCCTGGGGAAGAGGAGGCTCAGGGCAGAGCTCATTGCTGTCTACAACTACCTGAAGGGAGGTTGTAGCCAGGTGGGGTTGGGCTCTGCTGCCAGGCACCCAGCAAGAGAATGAGGGGACACAGGGCAGGTTCAGGCTGGGTGTTAGGAGGAAGTTCCTGACAGAGAGAGTGATTGGCATTGGAATGGGCTGCCCAGGGAGGTGGTGGAGTCACTGTCCCTGGAGGTGTTGAAGCAAAGCCTGGATGGGGCACTTAGTGCCATGGTCTGGTTGATTGGACAGGGCTGGGTGATGAGTAGGGCTGGATGAGCTTGGAGGTCTCTTCCAACTTGGTTGATTCTATGATTCTATGAACTCCCTGAAAGACAGATGGAGTGAGGTGGGGCTTGGTCTCTTCTCACATGCATGGGATAACAGGAAACAGCCTCAAGTTGTGCCAGGGAAGGTTCAGGTTGGGTATTAGGAACAATTTCTTCCCAGCAAACGTTCTCAGGCACTGGCACAGGCTGCCCAGGTTGGTGCTGGAGTCACCATCCCTGGGGGTGTTCAAGAAATGGCACTTGAGGACATGGTTTAATGGCCACGGTGGTATTGGCTTGATGGCTGGACTGGGTGATCTGCATGGATATGGTGCTGAGGGAGGCGGTTTAGTGGCAGTGGTTAGCAGCAGCAGTGGGATTGTGAGCTCTGGGTGAGTAGTTGGACTGGATGAGCTCAGAGGTCTCTTCCAACATCAACAGTTCTATGGTTCTGTGATTTTAACATACTCCTAGAACTGGTGCTTCCCACAGCTCAGTATTCCTACAGCTTAAGCAAAGAGTAATTAGTCCTGAAGATTTATCTTGTACCTGGCACCAGGGATGTAAATCAGGGCATCCTGCACTTGCCTGGTGCAGGCAACAAGAAGCAGGGCAAGGTCTTCCTGCTGTGCACCAGCATTGAGGGGGAAAAAAATTCACTAGAGATGGCAGCTGCCAGGACACAAAGTTTTAGAGCAAAAGGCTCATGCAGAGACTAGGGAAAACAAGAATTTCTGCCCTCAGCCTCTTCTGCTCCACCTGCACACCCCCAGCTCCCTCAGCCCCTCCTCATCCCCAGCTGCTCCAGGCCCTTCTCCAGCCTCCCTGCCCTGCTCTGCACAGGCTGCAGCCCCTCAGTGTCCTTCCTGCAGTGAGGGCCCAGAGATGAACATAGCACTCGAGCTGTGGCCTCAGCAGTGCTGAGCACAAAGGGATGATCCCCTCCTGTCCCTGCTGCCCACCTTGCTTCTGATCCAAGCCAGAATGCCACTGGCTTTCCTGGCCACCTGGACACTGCTCATGTTCAGTGCCTGGCAACCAACAGCCCCAGGTCCCTCTCCAAGTCACAGCTGCCCAAGCACACATCCCCAAGTCTGTAGCTCCCCATGGGGTTATTATCCAGGTGCAGAATCTGGCACTTGACCTTGTTGAACTTGATCCAATGAGCCTCAGACCATGGCTCTCACCTGTCCAGATCTTGCCTCCCTCTAGCAGATGGACACAGCCACGCAGCTTGGTGTCATCTGCAAACTTACTGAGGGTGCCTCAATGCCCTTACCCAGATCATTGATAAAGACATTAAAGAGGCTGAACCCTGGGGGACAGCACTGGTGACTGTGCCCCAGCCAGACTGAGCTCCACTGGCACACAATCTCCCAGCCTGAGCCAGCCCTTTCATGACTGTTCTGCTATTTGTGGTATTCTCAGTGGGGCCACACCATGGCATTTGCAGAGGCCTGGCAGCTTAAAGGAATTTCTGCAATTGCTTATCCTACAGATTTCAGTGGATTCCACACACCAGTGTGATTCCACAGACACACCATCAACTGGCCCTGTGTAGGCCCTGGTGACACTGTGGCCATTGTCCCCTGCAGACCAGAGCAGAGTGCTCACAATGTGCCCCAGCTCGGCGCTTGCCCGCGGCTGAGCTCTGTAGCACAAAACACTGAGGCTGGCAGGGAGGAGAGAAGAAGATATGTGCTGAGCAGATAGCTAAGGCATTGTTTGTTATGGCCCAAGAACCCAGAGCTTGATTTATGCAGCATCAGGCTGCTCTGAAGATATTGCAGCCTCAGAGATCAGAAGACTTCCAAAGAAACAAACCTACAAAATTAGCACCTTAGCAGCACAAGCACCACCGTGAGGCTGCGGAGCAAAGAATTCAGTCAGCTTTTGGAATCATGGAATCATAGAACCAGAGAGACCTTTGAGATTATAGAATGGTCTGGGTTGAAGGGGACCTTCAAAGCTCATCCAGGCCAACCCTCCAGTCAGCAGGGACATCCTGCACTAGATCAGGTTGCCCAGAGCCCTGTCCAGCCTCACCTTGAATATCTCCCAGGATGGGGCCACAAACACCTCCCTGGGCAACCTGTTGCAGGGTTCCAGTACAGTTATATTAAAGAACTTGTTCCTAACATCCAATCTAAATCTGCTCTGCTCCAGTTCAAAACCATTGCCTCTCCTATCACTGCAGGCCTTTGAAAACATCAAGTCCAACCACTTGCCATAGCTTGCAATCCCACCTCTGCTAGACCACTGCCACCAAACCATGTCCCTAAGCAACATGAGGGACTGGGAATTTTAAGTCTTTTGAAATGTTAATATCTGACTCTCCCAAAAGGCAGATGACTGTTGCCCCTAATGGACACAGTTACAGGTGGAAACAGGATTTGATTGATTTTATTTTTCTGTGTCTATTTAAGAGCTAATGCTCACAACTGTTTATAGAATTACAGACTGCACAGGGTTGGAAGGGACCCTCAAAAGTCATCTTTGTCCAACCCCCTTGCAGTCAGCAGGGACATCTCCAACTAGAGTAGGATGCACAAGCCACCATCAAATCTGACTTTGAAGTCTGCAGGGATGGAGCTTCTACCACACCCCTGGGCAGCCTGTTCCAGTGTCTCCCCACCCTCATTGTGCAGAGCTTCCTCCTGATGTCCAATCTAATTCTGCCCTGCTTCAGTTTCAAACCATTGCCCTCATCCTATCCCCACAGGCCCTTCTGAACAGTTCTTGCCCAGCTTCCCAGGTTCCCTTCAGATACTGAAACGCAGCTCTAAGGTCTCCCCAGAGCCTTCTCTTCTCCAGGCTGAGCAGCTCCAACTCTCCCAGCCTGTCCTCACAGCAGAGTTTCTCCAGCTCTGATCATCTTTGTGGCCCTCCTCTGGACGCTCAATCAAGTCTAGGCCCTTCTTCTGCTGAGGGCCCCATAGCCGGCCCTAGCCCTGCAGGTGAGGTCTGAGCAGAGCAGAGGGGCAGGATCCCCTCTCTCCATCTCTGCCCTTGCTGCTTTGGATGCAGCCCAGGCTGCTCTTGGCCTTCTGTGCTTCCAGTGCCCATTGTTGGCTCCTGCCCAGCTTCTCCTCCCCAGCACCCCCAAGTCCTTCTTGTGCTGCTCTCAATCTCAGCATCCCCCAGCCTGGACTGATAGCAAGGATTGCCCTGACCTAGGTACAGGACCTTGCACTTCTCCTGAGCCCACCTCTCCAGCCTATCCAGGTCCCTTTGGATGGATCCCATCTCTCAGTCTCGTGGAGCACACCACTCAGCTTGCAATCACCATCAGACCTGCTGAGGGTGCCCTCAGTCTCACTGATGAAGGATAGAGATGGATGCTAACCCAAGGCACTTGTGTAACCAGGAGCAGCCCAATGCACTCTTTAGTATAGCTTGAGAAAACCAACTCTTGCAGGCTGGCAAAGGCAAGTCACAAAGTAGGAGCATTTCTGTTTCCTGAGGAAAGAGAACTGAAAGAATGAAGGCCAGTACTGACCAGACAGAACAATAAGAGCTGTGTGGTACCCTGGGCTACTTTCAAGAGTATGACACATCAATGACAAGCAGATTTTTGACTTCAAATTGTTCCATTTTGTTTCTTGGACGGTGATGCATGAAAAGTGCCTGTCCAGCGCTTGAACTGCATGGATGGAGAGCTGAGGGGTGGCATGCAGCAGGCCTGGAGCTCTACCAAGCACAAGCTGTTTGGCTCAGGCTGGAACACCAGGGGAAATGGAAGCCAGGGAATGCCAGAGCCTTCTCTGGCTACAAACTTGCAACTGCAAAGATAGCCAGAAAGAGCCAGGGCCTAAATGGGGCCCTGGAGGTGCAAGAGCAGCAGGCAACAACCTAGCCAAAATGACCCAAAGTAACCCTGCAAGGGACTCTGCTCAGTGCTGCAGGGAAGGCAAAAAAGCACCCAAAACAGTTGCTAGCCCACCTTGGATGGAAAACTTCCTGCTCTCCTCAGCTGTAGGGGAGACAAGACCCATCTTCAGTTGTGGTGGTGCCAGAGGCAAAAGAAAGGGTAGGTGCCCTCTACCAAGAATTTTGCAGATATGCAGAGGGCACTTTTGGCTTTGAGATCACTTCACAGAATCACAGCATGCTTTGAGTTGGAACAGACCTTGAAGATCAGCCAGTTCAAATCTCCCTGCCATAGGCAGGGACACCTCCCACCAGCCCAGCTTGCTCAAGGCCTCATCCAACCTGGCATTGAACACCTCCAGGCAGGGGCATCCACAACCTTCCTGGAAGCTTGCTCCAGTGTCTCACTTCAGACAAACTTTCCTTCCAGTGGTCTGTTGAATCTGGACCAATATTTTCAAAATGTGTCAAATCTAAAGCCATCCTGGTCTTTTTTCTAAAGAAAAGATGTTGTACTTCAAAAAGACACCCAAGGTAATTCAAACACTTCTCTACACTTTTGAGTACTTGGGAAAGAAAGATTTGCAAATAAGAAGAAAGTAAGGAGGGACTTCTGACAAGGGTGAGAGTGACAGGATGAGAGGCAATGCTTTTAAGCTTGAAGAGGGGAGATTGAGATGGAGATGAGGAAGAAATTCTTCCCAGTGAAGATGGGGAAACACTGGCACAGATTGCCCAGGGAGGTTGTGGATGTCCCCTCCCTGGAGGTGTTCAAGGCCAGGCTGGATGGACCTGAAGCAACCTGTGCTGGTTGGAGGTGTCCCTGCCTGTGGCAGGTGGTTGGAACTGGATGCTGTTGAAGATCCCTTCCAACCCAACTCAGTCTAGGATTCTATGAAAAACTCAGCTACACCAGAACATCTGTTCCATATGAAGCTCATTCAGACATTTCTTATCATTAAAAACTGGTCTTAACTGTACATCGAGCAAACCTCTTCTTCCTTTGCACTAGCAAACTGTGAGTGAGCAGAGAAGCTGTGTCAGCTCCAATCCATTTCACTTGCTCATACGTGCATAAAAGGCAGTCCCTGCTGGCAGCCTTTCAATGCCTTTTGTTATAAATATTTAATTAGAGTCTGACTGAATGCAGTAAACAAACCCAATAGATCTTCATTTGCTTCTAAGCAGTAATCGTTATCCAGTTAGCGCTTCTTTTGGTTTGTTTAAACTGTCGTAGCCTCTGCTGAAACCCAGAGTGGATTTAAAGCAGAAAAACTCAACAAGTCACAGAAGCCAAATTTAAGGACAAAATTTCCTCACAATTACCTAAGAAACCATAGAACAAGAGGAAAAAATGCAAGTTACTTTAACGAGGGAGATAAAAATCAAGAGGCACATGTAGGTGACCCAGAAATCATGGAGTGGCTCAGGTTGGAACTGACCTCAGAAATCATCAGAGATTATAATCCCAAGCACAGCTCCAGGCTGGGTGGGGAATGGCTGAGAGCAGCCCTAAGGAACAGGCTCTGGGGGTCTGGAGTGAGGAAAAGCTCAAGCTGAGGCTGCAGTGTGAGTGCAGCCCAGACAGCAACTGTGTGCTGGGCTGCAGCAAGAGCAGTATGGGCAGCAGGGCAAGGGAGGGGATTGTGCCCCTTGGCTCTGCTCTCCTCAGACCCCAGCTGCAGTCCTGGGTGCAGTTGTGGAGCCCCCAGCACAGGAAGGCCATGGAAGTGTTGGAGCCAGTGCAGAGGAGGCCACCAAGATGCTGAGAGGGCTGCAGCAGCTCTGCTGTGAGGACAGGCTGAGAGAGTTGGGGCTGTGCAGCCTGGAGAGGAGAAGGCTTCCAGGAGACCTGATAGTAGCCTTGCAGGATCTGAAGGGGGCTGCAGNCTGTGCTAGTGGGAGGTGTCCCTGCCTATGGCAGGGGGTTGGAACTGGCTGAGCCTTGAGGTCCCTTCCAACCTTCCCATTCTATGATCATCTACTCCAATCTCCCTCCCATGGGCAGATACACCTTGGTTGCCCAAGGCCTCATCCCACCTGGCCATAAACACCCCTAGGGAGAGGGCATCAACAACCACTGTTGGGTTGGGCAACCTGTTTCATTGTCTCAGTATCCTCATACCAAATAAATTCTACCTAAGGTGCAGTCTGAACCTGCACTCCCTCTGCTTCAAACCATTACCCTGTTGCTAGACACCCTCAGGGGTTTCAGTTGTGCCAGGGGAGCTTTAGAATGGACATTAGGAAAATCTTTCCTGAGAGAGTGGTGTGGCACTGGTACAGGCTGCCCAGAGGGGTCACCGTCCCTGAAGGTGTTTGAGAAGCTGTGGAGCTTCAGGATATGATTTAGTGCTTCACAGTAGTTGGGTTATGGTTGGACTCAATGATCTTAAAGTTCTTTTCCAACCTTAATGATTCTATAATCCTATGAAAAGTCCTTCTCCAGCCTTCCTGTAGTTTCCCTTTGGGTACTGGAAAGCTGCTAGAGTCTTCTCTTCTCCAGGCTCCCTCAGCCTATCCTCATAGCAGAGGTGATCCAACCCTTGGATCATCTTTGTGGTCTCCTCTGGAACATTAACTATCACTACCTGACATCTGCTCCCACAGGTATCAGGGCAAAGCCCAAATTATGTTATTTGCATCGTGCTAAAGAGTAACTTTTTTAACTGCTTCTAGGAAGTCAATCTCAAACATTCCAACATTCTGCTCAGCCAAGCTATTAAAACTCAACTGCCATCACATCTCAGCAATATCACTCAATTAACTAATCATCAACTTAAGTGACTTCACCCTTTAATATGGGTCTGTCATTTCAAGTAAGCACAAAAATGGAATAATTTACAATTTTGGGGCAGTAAGACTCAGTGTCTTTCATCCTTCCCTACTCTGACAAGTCTCTGATATGCTCACATGTTGCAACCCCTGGAAGTGAATTGAACTCTTTAAAGAAAGCAATAAAAGGAAACTAGAAGTTCACAGTATCACAGTATCACAGTACCGCAAGGGTTGGAAGAGACCTCAGAGATCATCAAGTCCAAGCCATCACCACAGCCCTCAAGATTAGACCATGGCACTAAGTGCCATGTCCAAACGTGCCTTGAACGCCTCCAGGGACGCTGACTCCACCACCTCCCTGGGCAGCCCATTCCAGTGACAAATTACTCTCTCAGTGAAGAACTTCCTCCTCACCTCCAGCCTAAACTTGCCCTGGCATAGCCTGAGACTGTGTCCTCTTG
>VWZE01021901.1:12978-25697 GCA_013396675.1 Eubucco bourcierii | reverse complement strand
CTCCAGCCACTCTGACCCCAGCCTGTAGCTCTGCATGGGGTTGTTGTGGCCAAAGTGCAGCACCTGGCACTTGGATTTGTTGAATGCCATCCCCTTGGACTCTGCCCATCTGTGCAGGCGGTCGAGGTCCTGCTGCAGAGCCCTTCTGCCCTCCAGCCCAGCAACATCAGCCCCCAGCTTGGGGTCAGCTGCGAACTTGCTGGTGACTGACTCAATGCCCTCGTCCAGATCATCACTGAAGGTGTTAAAGAGGATGGGGCCCAGCACTGATCCCTGGGGCACACCGCTAGTGACTGGCCTCCAGCTGGATGTGGCACCATTCACCACCATTCACCACAGTCCTAACAGTTCACAGCCCCTGAAAATTGTTTTAAGTCATGCCCCTCCAGAACTACTGCAAACAGTCATCTGCCTCTTCAGTTTAACTCCAGGCACCCAGATATGACTCTAAAGAGCCCATGGCTACATGGATGTTATCTCTGGGCCCCTCAGTAGAAGAAGGACTGCAGGGAACTGCTTGAAAGATTTCAGCCCAGAGCTCCCAAGCTGCTCCAGACAGTGGAAGATCTCCTGTGAGGCCAGGATGAGGGAGATGGCACTGGGAGCTGACAGCAGAGGAGCCTGAGGGCTGCCCTCAGTGCTGTGCTAGAGATGTGCAGGGCAGTGTGGGCAGGATGCAGCCAGGCTCTGCCCAGGGGTGGCCAAGGGCAGCACAAGGGGCACTGGGGGCAAGCTGGAACAGAGGAGGTGCCACAGGAACAGAAGGGAAAACTTTGTCACTCTGAGGATGGCAGAGCCCTGAAGCAGGCTGCCCAGAAAGATGGGGAGTCTCCTCCAGCTCCTCCAGACTTTCCAAACCCACCTGGATGTGTTCCTGTGTGCCCTGCCCTGGGTGATGCTGCTCCGGCAAGGGGGTTGGACTTTGTGATCTTTAAAGGTCCGTTCTAACTCCTAACATTCTGTGATTTTAATAGTTCTAAGGTTCTAATTAATTGGACTAATTGTTCATGCTCCATGTATGCTTATATTCATAGGATCACAGAATGCACCAGTTTAGAAGGGATCCTCAAAGCTCAACTTGTCCAAACTCCCATGCATTTGGCAGGGACACCTCCAACTAGAGCAGGCTGCTCAGGGCCCCAGTCCATGTGCAGCCACTCCTATCCACTAACTACTGCTGATGCCTTCCTTCCTTTCCCAGAAATGAGGTGGAGCTCCTGCATTCTCAGTCAGACAAAAAGTTCAGTGTGAACTTGGGACACAGAAGTTTGCTGCCCCTTCAAGAGCAGGCTGAGAGGAGACCTCATTGATCACTATGGCTACCTGAAAAGAGGTTGAGGTCTCTTCTCCCAATTAAATAATGACAGGATGTAAGGAAATGGCCTCAAACTGTGCCATGGGAGGTTTAGGTTGGATATTAGGAAGAGTTTTTTTTCCTGCAAGAGTAGTCAGAAATTGGAACAGGCTGACCAGGGAGGTGGTGAAGTCACCATCCATATCATGTACACATAACCCCTCTCCTAGCTCAAAGCCATTGTCTCTTGTCCTGTCACTCCCAGTCCTTGTCAAAAATCCCTCCCCAGCTCTCTTGCAGCTCCCTTCAGGACCTGGCTTGATTTTTTCTGTTTGTTTGTTTCGGTGTGTTTTGGCAGGAGGGGTGTTCAGTTTGGGGGTTTGTTTGTTTCTTTGTGGGTGGTTTTGTTTGCTTGTTGTTCTTTGTCTTGTCTGTTTTGCTATGGGGTTGGGTTGGGGTTTTTTGCTTCCTGATGAAACTTTCCAGGTTCCTAAAACCCAAAATAAAGCAAGTTTCAAGAGTGGCTGATACCAAAGTCCCTAGCACTACTCACACTTCCACAGAGGAAGTGGCCAAGCTAGAGAGTAATCATTTACAGATCACAGAGACACATTTCACCAACTTGCCCAGCCAAGTCTACTTCAGATGTGTCCCTGGCCATGGCAGGGGAATTGGAGTGGTGTTCAAGGCCAGGTTGGATGAGGCCTTGAGGGACCTGTTCTAGTGGGAGGTGTCCCTGCCTGTGGCAGAGGATTGGAACTGGATGAGCTTTGAGGTCCCTTCCAACCTAAACCATTCAGTGATTCTATGATCTCTGGGGTCCTTTGCAACCTAAGACATTTTATGATGCTACGAACTGTCCAAGTTAGCAGTGCAGAGATCCTGATAGTAGAAGTGCCTACAGTTCATATCTGGGAAACAAAACCAACCAGCCAAAAAACCCACACCAAAAACCTCAGCCAAGAACATGAAGCATTACAGTGAGAATTTGAAACTACACTGAAGTGGAGCACAGATTTCACCTGGCATGAGAGAGGCATTATGCTGACAGGTCATGGCCTTTCCTGGGCAAAATGGAGTACTTCAGATTATTTCTCTCCTCTGGCATTGAGATATGCTTATCTGGGGAAGCTACACTCAAAAAAAAAACCTATAAATCAGGTCCTTCAAATTTGCATCTCCAAAGCCAAAGTAATAAAAAGTACAAAGGTAGATACGAAAAAAACCCTGAAGGAAATCACAAAAGCAGCTGAAACAGCTGTTTTGGTAGTTCTGTAGAAAAAGAATTATTGCCTTCAAGCTCAAACTGGTAAGTTGACAACAGGCAGAAGATCTGTTAAGGTAAAATAAAGAGGGTAACAGAAGAAATAAATTATTCTCAAAGGTGATTAATTTACAATGTAAATCTTAAAGAAGAAAAATATTTGAGATGTGCTTTGTTGGAAGCCAAACATCAACCACACAGGCATGCCCTGAGGAGTGAGAAAGACATGCAAAGACAAGCAGGAAGGAATAGTTCCATTGTCAGTCAACACTTGGTGGTTGTAAAAAGAATCTTAAAGCAATTATCAATACATAAACCAGAAAAGAGGCACAGAAACCAAGGTACAAATGTTCTGACAAAGTAGTAGCTGAAGAGGCTACAAGAGAGCTGGGGAGGGACTTTTGACAAGGGCTGGGGGTGACAGGATGAGAGACAATGGCTTTGAGCTGGGAGAGGGGAGAGGGAGAGTGGAGAGGAGGAAGAAATTCCTTGGAGTGAGGGTAGGGAGACACTGGCACAGGTTGCCCAAGAAGGCTGTGGATGTCCCTGCCTGGAGGTGTTCAAGGCCAGGTTGAATGAGGCCTTGAGCAACCTGGGCTAGTGGGAGGTGTTCCTGACCATGGCACAGGGGGCTGGAACTGAATGCTCTTGAAGGTCCCTTCCAACCCAACCTATTCTAGGATTCTGATAGTTCCAACACAGTTATTTTACTTACTCTGCACAAGCTCTCTAGCATCTATTGATATGAGCTAAAATAGCCATTTTTTTGAGTTTTAAAAAAAATTCTTTCTATATCCAGTCAGCTTTGGTTGCAAAATTGGATTTATGGAATTTGTCCCTATACAAGTAAAGAAAGAACAAAACCAGCTTTGACACAGAGGCAGGATGGCAACATGACAGCAGAGTTTTGTGTTAAGTGCTATGAGTCAAGACTTAGTTCTCTCAACATCCAAAATTCAAACTCAATGTTATAAAAAATAATGTTGAAATGTTTTAAAGCACTGATGCTGAAGAAATGAAGGTACAAGCATGACTAGAAAGAAATGAAGCTCAGAAAGCAAGAGGGAAGATAAGCAGGACAGAAATCTAAGTACCATGAGGACAGCAGCTTGGGGGGAAGTTCCTGCTCTACTGAAAATAAATTTCTTCCAAAATACACTGAATGTTGTCTGCTGTTCTTGCAGGAAAAGTGGGAAATGAGATGGACAGGAAAAAAGAATGGAAATTGAAGTACAAATATTGTCAGAAATGAACCACAGAAAGGCAGCTGCCATCTGAATGTAGAGCAGGATTGCTTGTCAAAATCAAGGAAAACAGCAGAAAATAAAAAGCACTTCAGTGTCAGAGGAAACACAAGGTCTAGCTCAGGGAACTGCTCTTTCACAAGCTCTGTAAGAGGGCTCTTAGGAACATTATGCCTGACCTCATACAATCATAGAGGTTTGGTGGGAAAAACCCTCCAAGATCAGTCCAACCATCAACCCAGCACCACAATGGCCATCAAACCATGTCCCCAGGTGCTATGGCCACACCTTTCCAGAACACCTCCAGGGATCGGGACTCCACCACCTCACCAAGCAGCCTGTGCCAGTTCCTGACCACTCTTGCCGCAAACAAACAAATTTTGCCTTATCTCCAACCTAACCCTCCTCTGGCACAATTCCAGGCCATTTCCTCTCTGTGCTGGTTTGAGGCTAATTAGAATATTTTAATAGAGAAAATTACACTCTAGGCTGTGAAAGGAAAACATCATGATGTCTACTTCACTCATACGCTTGCTGGAGAATTGTTTGGGAACACTAACCAAAACAATAGATAAGTCAGTCTCTCTCTGGCTCTTGCTGGAACAGGAGCTGCTGGTGGGATCTAACAGCTTCTGGGCTCTGGCTCCTTTGCTGATTAATCCTCACTAACCACTTTTCTTCTAACCCTCCTGGCCTATCTTCCTAATTTACCTTGCATGTAAGGCAAACCTTGTGGTAAGGTACAGGGGTGGGGAGAAGGTGGAAGGGTGGTTGGGACCCAGTCCTGGGGTCTCTGATTCCTGGGAGGGGAGTTGTGTTGCTGTATTACCTTTTATTTGTATATTTCTGTAAATATTCTGTATATAGTGTAAATATCTGCTGTACATTGTGCAAAGCTGTAAATAGAGCTTCATCATTTAACTTCCAGCTGACTGAGTGCTAGTCTGGGTCATTTTACAAAGTGTGGGGGGGTGGGGAACTCCCAAACCTTCACACTCTCCTACCACCTGAGACTAGAGAGCAGAGCCTAACCCCCACCTCACTGCAACCTCCTTTCAGGGAGTTGTAGAGAGCAGCTCTCCCCTCAGCCTTCTCTTCTCCAGACTAAACAAATCCAGTTCCTTCAGCTGCTCCCCATAAGAGGTTTGGGAAGGGTTATTTGCAGCTTCCCAGACCTTCACTGACAGCTGAGCAGTATCCTTCTAGCATTGCAGTATAGGACACAGAAGGATTTGTACATAATAAGCAATTACACTGCTAGGAAGCCCAATGAAGTCCACAAGCAGTGACTGACAGACACTGGAAAATGCAAAAGCACCTGAAAAGATGAAAGGTTTCAAGCAAAAGCCTGCACTGCTGCATGACTTGTGTGTACAACATCCCAAACTGACCTATTTCCATTAGACAAATGGGAACAGTTCCAAGGAATCAGCTGGATCTAGGAAATGTCATCAACATCACTGCTTTGACCTCACTTCAGATAATCACATAATTGTTTCACTTAGAAAATACCTCTGAGATTGAGTCCAACCATAGAATGGCCTAGGCTGGAAGAGATCTAACTCAACCTCCCTGCCATGAGCAGGGACACCTCTCAACTAGCCCAGCTTACCCACGGCCCCATCCAACCTGGCCTCCCCTCCAGGCAGGGGCATCCACAACCTCTCTGGACAATCCATTCCAGAGTCTTGCCACCCTTCTAGTGAAGAATTTCTTCCTAATATCCACTCTAAACCTATTCTCCTTCAATTTAAATCCATTTCTCCTTGTCCTGTCAGTGGACACTCTTGTAAAAGTCCCTCTCCAGCCTTCCTGTAGGTTCTCTTCAGGTATTGGATGGTAATTATAAGGTTCTCTCAGACTCTTCTCCAGGTTGAACAATTCCTGCTCCTTCAGCCTATCCTCGGAGCAGAGGTGTT
Organism: Eubucco bourcierii; assembly: GCA_013396675.1. NCBI lineage: Eukaryota > Metazoa > Chordata > Aves > Piciformes > Ramphastidae > Eubucco > Eubucco bourcierii. The sequence goes on along the minus strand of VWZE01021901.1, from coordinate 19,976 downwards.
CCTCTTGGATCATCTTTGTGGCCTCTTCCAGACTTGTTCCAACAGATCTATGTCTCTCATGGTGAGGACACCAGAATTGGACACAGCACTCAAGGTGGAGTCTCACAAGAGCAAAGGGGCAGAATCTCCTCTCTTGATCTGCTGGCCACACTCCTCCTGATGCATGGCAGGATACAGGTGGCCTTCTGGGCTGCATGAGCACACTGCCAGCTCATCTTGAGCCTCTCATATATCAGTAACCCCAAATCCTTGTCATCAAGCCAACACCACCATGGTCACGAAACCACATCCCCAAGTGCCATGCCCACACATTTCCTGAACACCTCCAGGGATGGTGACTCCACCATCTCCCTGGGCAGCCTGTGCCAATGCAAACATTCCAAAGATGGATGTGTGAGACACATTGAGATGTCTGGGTTTAGAAAAGGCACACATTCTAAGCACTCCTCAGATACTCAGTCTAGGCACCACAGCAAGGCAGTTAGTTACAACATCATGCAAAGCACACCACATCTGTTTCCCCCCATTCCAAAGAAATGGATGTTCTACTCCAAAGACACAAACATGAAGTGGGATCTGATGTCAGTGAGGAAACCTATGACATTTCACAGCAGAGGAACTCTCCACAGAACTACTAACATGCTGTGCTTCTAATCCTCACTTCAGTCTCCTTGCTGGTACCACCACATTAGGTACCACTCTGCAGAACACACTGTTAATACAATTCCCAACCCCTCAGCAAATGAAGTCAGGCAGCTCCTAACAGTCTGTACTGCATCTTCTGCTGGCAGATGTGATGGCAAAGGAGCTTTCTAAGAGAGCACAGCCTCTGGAAGGGACTGGCATCTTTGGGGAGACAGTACTGGCCTGAAGTCTGCTGCTACTAAGATACACTTAACGTTATTTCACTGCAATAATACTTGGAATGCAACTGTTTCCTCCTCTTTTCCTGTACATAATTCCATACAAGATGATCAGAGGGATCAGACGATGATCAGAGGGGTGGAGCACCTCTCCTGTGGGGTTGGGTTGAGAGAATTGGGCTTGTTCACCCTAGAGAGGAGAAGGTTTCAGGGAGACCTTAGAGCTACATTTCAATATCTGAAGGGGATCCACAGGAAGGCTGGGAAGGGACTGTTTAGAAGGGCTTGCAGTGATAGGGCAAAGAGAAAATGTTTGAAACAGGAGCAGGGCAGATTTAGGTTGGACATTAGCAGGAAGTTCTGAAGTGGTGAGACACTGGTACAGGTTGCCCAGAGAAATGGTTGAGGTCCCATTCCTGGGGACATTCAAGACCAGACTGACCCAGTTGGGAGATGTCCCTGCTCACTGCAGGAGGGTTGAAGGAGATGACCTTTGAGGGTCTCTTCCAACCCCATGCAATCTGTGAATATTTCATAATTTAATCTTGACCTAGAACATGAAACAACTCCTGTTTGACTTCACATTTGGATATATGGTCAGCCTGAAGGAGCATGTGTGTGTAGATGTATCTTAGAGCCACAGAAGCCAGGAAGCTATTTCAGCTTGCAATTGCTGTGTCTGTTGGTGATCTTAAGGCAGATTTAACAGATAAATACACACAATACCTAACCCAGTGGTTTGCAGCTGGGAATTCCATGCAGCCATGAAAATTTAGAACTAGAACATAAATCACAGGATGTTAGGGGTTGGAAGGGACCTTCAAAGGTCATCCAGTCTAACCCCTTGCTGGAGCAGGATCACCTGGGGCAGGTCACACAGGAACACATCCAGATGGGTCTTGAAAGTCTCCAGAGAAGGTGTGCTGGTTTGAGGCTAATTGGAATATTTTAATGAGAGAAATTAGATTTTTGGCTGTGAAAAGAAAATAAACTGATGTCTAGATTACCCAGTGGATTGCTGAGAGAGATAAAACCACAGAAACAGTAACAAAGTTTCTCAGTCTGTGCCTGCTGCTTGCTGTATTAACTGTCTCTGCCTGAATCTGTGTAACCTGATCTAATCACTCTCCTTCTAACCTCTTGTCAGCTGTTGGCATCTCACCCCTGCAGTAAGCCTTATGAGATAAAGGTAGCGAGGGGCAAGAAAGAGGAGAGATAGTTCAGAGCCCTCCTGGGCAGTCTTACTGCTAGGGAGGGATTTTGAATTTCTGTATTACTTCTAACTTGTATATAATTGTATCTGTATATATATATTGGGTGTATATGCTTGCAAATATGTCCAGTGCTGTGCTGTAAAATACAGCTCCATCGTAACTTCCAGCCAGCTGAGCTGGTCTGCTGATTTAAAGAGGGAGGAGGGAAACTCCCAAACCACCACAGGAGGCTCCACAGCCTCTCTGGGCAGCCTGCTCCAGGCCTCCAGCACCCTCACACCAAACAAGTTTCTCCTCATCTTGAGCTGCAGCTTCCTGGGTTGCAGTTTGTGTCCACTGCTCCTTGTCCTATCCCAGGAAACCACTGCAGAGAGCCTGGCCCCCGCTTCTTGCCCACTCAGGGATTTGTAACCATTGCTCAGATCCCCTCTCAGCCTTCTCCTCTGCAGGCTCCCCAGCCCCAAGGCTCTCAGCCTCTCCTCCTCACACAGATGTTCCACTCACTTCAGCATCTTTTAGACCTCTGTCTAGCCTATCCCTATCTCTCTTGAACTGGGCAGCCCAGAACTGGACACAATACTCCAGATGTGGCCTCACCAAGGCAGAGCAGAGGCAATACAAATGAAGTCAGTTTACAGCTGGAGTTGCCTCACCATTAAATGTGTTCTATCCTCAAAATAAAACCTAGTTTGTATCACCTGTGTGTAAGAAATGGCTCAATGCATTTCAGTTGCTATTCACCCATACAAAGAGACTGCCAGTATGAGGCCGCAGTTTGTGTCCACTGCTCCTTGTCCTACCCCAGGACACCACTGGCCCCTGCTTCTTGTCCCCCACCCCTCAGCTATTTGTAACTGCTGATCTGATCCTCTCTCAGTTTTCTCCTCTCAAGGCTACCTAGCCCCAGGGCTCTCAGCCTTTCTTCACAGCAGAGATGTTCCACTCCCTTCAGCATCCCTGTAGCCTTGGTTGGACTCTTTAATGATTTTTCACTGAAGCTAACTTTCTAGACTTCAGTTCTTCAGCTGAGGTAACTTAAGAATAAATAATAAATTAATGACCTCCAACCAACTCAGCTAGTACCTGTGATATTACCTTCAAAAAAATCTTAATCTTTTGCAAAAAAAAGGCAAATTTGATCTGTCAAATGATCACCATCGGAAGGATTTGTACAGTGCATTTAATCTCGCTATTTTATCTCAGAGGCCTTCTCACTCTCTACAACTCCCTGACAGGAGGCTGCAGTGAGGTGGGTGTCAATCTCTTTTCTCTAGTATCAGGTGAAGATGAGAGGAAATGGCCTGAAATTGTGCCAGGGGAGGGGTAAGTTAGAGAGGAGGAAAAATTTGTTTGATGCAAGAGTGGTCAAGGATTAGTACAGGCTGCCCAGGGAGGTGGTGGAGTCCCCATCCCTGGAGGTGTTCAAGAAAGGTGTGGCCATGGCACTGTGGGACATGGTTTGATGGCCTTGGTGGCGCTGGGATGAAGGTTGGACTGGATGATCTTGGAGGTCTTCTCCCACTAAAGTAATTCTATGATTCTATGGAAAGACCTTACAGATGGAGTTTGAAATGTGGCCTGGCAATGTGAGTGTAATGAGCTCAATAAAGAAACAGAAATGGATTTGTTAAGTTCAGTGCAATGATAGCAAATCATCTTTTTCTGTACAAAGAGCTCTTTGTAGAGAGCCTTTTGCTGCCTTACCTCCAGGTCACAGTTGTACTCCATGCCATCCAGAAGCACCACTTTACATGGCACAGTTTTGATTTTCTTGGGAGCCTTCTGTGGAAGGGTTTCTGTTTTAATTTCAGCTGTCTGCACTTCTTTTGTCTCCCTTTTTTCTTCTCCTCCTTCTTGTTTTTCTTCCTTTTCAACTTTCTCTACTTCCACTTCTTTCCCATCTTCTTTGGCAGCCTATATAAAACACAGTGAAATGATGACAAACTCAGGAAGGTGCTTATGCATTTCTTTTAGAAGCTAAAAATAAGCAGTTATCTAAGCTAATAATAAGGTTAATATTAAGCTTCCATTGAAGTTATGCAATCAGTATGTGATTAATAACCAGTGTTAAGGTCCTCCTTTGGGGACCAGAGAGTCTTGCTCTTAAACCAGCCTTTTTTTATATATCCCCTTTCCTTGAAATGAAATATTTTTAAATGTTTTATTGTCTTTTTTCCCCCTAATAGAAACAAAACTAATAAGGAGTTCCAGGAACTATACAGATCTAAAAAAAAAAGTGTTTATGAAAGTGAAGTTACACAACGAGCTCAGAATGGCTGAGGTTAGAAGGAAGCTCTTGAGATCCCCTAGCCCTAATGCCTCTACAGCTACCTAGAAGAGTTTGTCCAGGACCACATCCAGTGGGTTTTCAGTGTCTTCACAGATGGGAACCCCACAAACCTGTTGCAGTGTCTGACCCATCAATCTCAGTAAAAAAGATTTTCTTGTGATATGAGATGGAATTTCATGCCTTTTTTTAACTTCACTTCATACCACTGAGAAGAGTCTGGCTCCTCCTCGTTCCTTCCCTTCAGGCATTTTTCTACAACACATTGCTAAGATTGATCCTTCTCTTCTCAGGTTAAACAGTACCAGCTCTCAGCTCCCTCTCACATGAAAGGTTCTCTGTCCTTCATCATCTTCACCAAACTAGAATATCAGGTCTGAGCATGAAGACCTGACAAGTAGCTTTTCTAAAAAGCACTGCAGAAGGTGGGATTTGTCTTGGAACTCAACATCAGCCTCCTAGAAATCACTGCCCTGTTGGATTCATTCTAAGTAAAGGCTAACAGAAAGTGAGATAAGGACTCAGACATACTCCATTTGTTATTTGCTGTGGTACAGTAACTAAGGAGGTATCCACACTTCAGAGACAAATCTGATTTAAGAGGCTCCTCCTTTTATCCCTGCTCATTTCTGCCACAATGATACAGTTCAGAGTTCCTTTCAGCTACGTCCAAGTGTGAGGTTACACCAAAACTGGACATGTAGAATGATTGGAGTGAAAAATGGCCTGCTACAGAGCAGACACATTTTTAATCAGCCATACTACTCTTAGCTATACCAACCCAGCTGCACAAAAATCCAGACAGAAGCTGTCATTTTGATCTGACAGGACCCTAACAAAGCTTTACATGGATGACACAAATCCTGACTCAGGTCTCATTACAATTATCTCAAAGTATTTACTGGCCTTCACACACTTACCTGTGTCTCAGCAGCACTGATGGAGTGGTTTTTCTCTTTGTCTGCTTTAGCATTATGCTGATTTTCATCTGCTGCTTCTTCTGAGCTCTTTTTTGGCTGAGCCACCCCCTCTGGTGTCTGGCATTCACTTTCTTCAACTACTTGCTCTTCCCCTGTGGTCTTCTTCTTGGGCTCATCTTTGGGCTCTGCCAAGGTGTAGGACTTTTGTTTCTTAAGCCAGGGGGGAAGGAAACGAGAAAGACCCTTGCTTTCAGATGAAGCTTTTTCCTTCTTCTGGCTACTTGGGCTGCTTGGGCTAGTTGGTGCTGGGACAGGGGAAGAATCTTGAGCTTCTTCAGAGGATATTCCACTGGACTTTTGATTTTCTGGAGTCTTTGCTGCTTCTTCAGGCTTGTCCTTGGCTTTGTCTGGTCCCAGCTGCTCAGAATCTTTCTTTACTTCAGTCTCTGAGCCAACTTCCGTTGTCATTGTCACAATTTACACTAAAAGAAGCGACAAAAATAGTTTTGTTATGTAGCATCTGACTTTTACATTATTTATGCATTATATATGCAGCCATCTGCAGCAATAAATGCAATTTATGCACTACATACGCAGTCATCTGCAGTAATAACCTACAAGAGTTTCTAGCAAGAGTTTCTGAACTTTACAATATTTGCAGCAATTTGCAGTAATAATCTGCAAGATTTTTTAAATTAAACCTACTGAAGTTGAAGAAATACTTATTTTTACATCTCAGCTCACAGGTAAAACCACTAAACTAAAACTAAACTAAGCAGTAAACTAAAACTAAATGCTCTGCAGATAAAGATTTTGACAGCAGCAGATCCACCAAGAGTTTCCTTCTCATTGATAAACATTTAAGTGTGCTCACTAAAATGTATTTGGGTTATTATAAGCTACTCCTAATAATATCAGCCAAGCTTACTCCATGAGTAATTTCAGTTCTCTTTCTACCAGGCTCCTTGGCTGACCCAGGAGCTCAAAAATTTCAGAACACCATCCACCTCCTTTAGCCTAACTGGCAGATAAAACCCCCTTACTACTCAGTGATGTTAAAATAACACAACTTACACAGAAGGTATTTTTAAATCAAGACAGAGAGCATCCCTCCTTTTCACATTAAGAAATGCCAGTCAAGGTGAAGGTAATCTAGTTCATGCTTGATGCAGTTAAATTGCACACTTTAAACTGCATTTCAGGCCAACTGGAAACTAGTTTAGATCACAAGGCATCAGCACTTTGCTTCAAGGTTTCCAAAGCATGCTCGTTAAGTAGTCCAAACTAAAAGTTAAATTGAGTCTTTCCCAAGGAGAAAAAGGGGGGGAAAAATCAAAACAAGATTAACAAAACCCACTAAAAGCACACCAAAAACCCCACAAAACTCAGAAGCTAACAGATGTCCAAACATAAAAGACATACAGCTTCTAACAAAACAGATGGACAGCACTGAGCCAAAGAAAATAAATATGAGGGTCAGCTTAGCAAGAAGTTTAGACTCAGGAGCCTTAAACTATCTACAGGCAAATTCATATCAAGAGTCAAGATCCCAGACAGCCAAGGCCCCCAGAGAGCCAAAGTGCCCAAAGAAACCAAGGCCCCCAGAGCCAAAGCCCCCAGAGAGCCAAGGCCCCCAGAGAGCCAAAGTGCCCAAAGAAACCAAGGCCCCCAGAGCCAAAGCCCCCAGAGAGCCAAGGCCCCCAGAGAGCCAAAG
>VWZE01021900.1:266862-295069 GCA_013396675.1 Eubucco bourcierii | reverse complement strand
TCCAACCTTACCATTCTATGATTCTATGAATTTATTTATTATCTGATCTTGGCTGGAATGAACTCAGATGAACTGCAAAGGCTCCAGCAGTCCTAGTGCATCATTTGTATGTTTTTTATACTTTTCTGTTAGTGTGAGAGTGGTAGTGGTGGTTGTGTTGTGAGGAGGAGCTGAAGGAAAGAGCTATTTGGCTTGGATGGTTTAACAACAAAGTAAAGGGGCAAATATTCTTTATTGAGTTTTTGGATCTGCCCCTCTGGTCTCTCAGCAAACAGTACAGAGTGAGGCAGCATCCTCCTCCTGCACATCCAAAACAGCATCCCAGAATCCCAGCACAGTGAGGCTTGGAAAGGACCTCTGAAGATCATCCAGTCCAACCCTCCTGCTAAAGCGGGGACATCTACAGCAGCTTGCCCAGCATCACAATGGCCAGGGAGGGGTTGGAATCTCTCCACACAAGGAGACTCCACAACCTCTCTGAGCAGCCTGGGACAGAGCTGCAGCACTCTCACAGTAAATAAATTTACCCTCCTGTTCATATGGAACCTCCTGGGTTCCAGTTTGTGCCCCACTGACAAGAGTCTGGTCCCATCCTCTTATCTCCCACCCTTTATCTCTTGCTGAGCATTGAGAAGCNTGGTCTCTCAGCAAACAGTACAGAGTGAGGCAGCATCCTCCTCCTGCACATCCAAAACAGCATCCCAGAATCCCAGCACAGTGAGGCTTGGAAAGGACCTCTGAAGATCATCCAGTCCAACCCTCCTGCTAAAGCGGGGACATCTACAGCAGCTTGCCCAGCATCACAATGGCCAGGGAGGGGTTGGAATCTCTCCACACAAGGAGACTCCACAACCTCTCTGAGCAGCCTGGGACAGAGCTGCAGCACTCTCACAGTAAATAAATTTACCCTCCTGTTCATATGGAACCTCCTGGGTTCCAGTTTGTGCCCCACTGACAAGAGTCTGGTCCCATCCTCTTATCTCCCACCCTTTATCTCTTGCTGAGCATTGAGAAGCTCCCCTCTCAGGCTGCTCTTCTCCAGGCAAAACAGCCCCAGCCTCTCCTCATCTGAGAGACAGGAGATGCCTCATCCCTGGAACCATTCTGGGTCAGCTTGTTTGAGGCTCTGAGCAACCTCCTCTAGTTGCAGATATCCCTGCTGACTGCAGTGGTGTTGGACTGGCTGAGCTTTAAAGGTCACTTCCAACTCAGAGTTAGTGTATCCAACACAGAAAATGGGTAGAGCTTTAGCCACCACAGCAGCTCGAGAACTATCTCACATTAGCTTGTTAGCTAAATACTTTGTGACTCTTCATCTTAAAGCATAAATTGCTGAGATATTTACAAATGACACTAGGACAAAAATCCATTTCAGGTCAAACTGCTCTTCCAGCTTTTCTGGGAGGTGAGAAAAAGAGCAGTCACATCCAAGGTGTCACAAAATCCTTGGGTTCAACACCACTCAGACATGAATGCATTCAACCTCGAGACCCTGAGTTTCTGCTGCAGCATGCTGAGTATCTTCATGTCACTTCCATCCCAGTGGATTCCTGCCTTCTGCTGTCTTTCCTCAAGGGATGATGAACTGAGGACAGTCACTGCCTGCAGTAGCACAAAGGCAGTCAGTCTGGGTTTATTCCATGTGCATCCTTCTACAGCTTGATTTTTATGTCTTTCATCAGAGAAGAGAGAAAAATGGACAAATCTCCTGGGAAATATGGAGTGTTTTCTTCAGCAGCCCAGAGAAAGGCATCTGAGAAGGAAGGAAGCTTTATCCCCTGTGTCCAAGTCACCTTGGAACACTATGCTATAGAACACTATGGAACACAGGAGGTATGACTTGGAAAACTCCATTCTTTGGGGTTTAGCATCCAGAATTGACTTAATCCCTAAAATGAGCCTCTTGCAAATGCTATTTAGGAGGAGATGAGTGCCAGTAAATACTTGTCAGGCTTCTTAAGGTCCTCAATCAGAACAAATTTTAAATGGATCATGTTCTCCCATTAGTTCAGATCTTCATCCATAAGCATTTCCATGCTCATCCAAAGTCCTGGCACTCATTGTAGGTTCCCTGCTTATCTGAAGTCCTGATTCCCACTCCATGTTCCACCCTAGTCCAAAGTCCAGATCTCACTCCAGATTCCATGTTTATCCAAAGTCCTGCTTCCCACTCCAGGTTCCATCCTCACCCAAAGTCCTGCTTCCCACTCCAGGTTCCATCCTCACCCAAAGTCCTGCTTCCCACTCCAGGTTCCATCCTCACCCAAAGTCCTGTTTCCCACTCCAGGTTCCATGCTCACCCAAAGTCCTGCTTCTCACTCCAGTCTGAACTTTGGTTGCAGCTGTTGCTATCATGTAGCTCTGCACAGTGCATTTTGATTACAAACTACTGTTCAGCTAAGTGTTCAGGTTCTTCTTTGGTGGCCAAAACCCCAATGACTTGGTCTTCAGAAGGCAATAAATCCATAGATGCAGTGGCACTCAACAGCCAGAGAACATGAAGACAGCGTGTCCTGTCTGCTCCTGGTGCTCTACCTGCAGAGATCTGACATTGTCCTCCCCAAAAGACTTCCAGCACTGTCTTTTAGCAGGGTCACTTCTTCTTTGCTGGGGCTTTGGCATTCCCACCAGCCTTGCCATTAGCTTTGCTGCCTCCTCCTGATTTTGATGCTTCCCCTTCTTTTTCACCTTTCTTCCCACCACCTTGTTTCTTGTCACCTTTTTCTCCCTTTTCCTCCTTTTCTCCTTTTTCTCCCTTTTCTCCTTCTTTCTTTTTGGCTCCATCCTTCCCTTCTTTCTTGGATTCTTCTTTCTGGTCTTTTTCCTCATCCTTCTTTTTGGAGTCCTTGGCTCCATCTTTCTTATCTTGGGCCTTGTCCACTTTTCCAGATACAGTGGGAACTTCTTCTTTTTTTTCTTCTGCAGGCTGAGCTGTATGCAAAGGTGGAAAAAGGAAAGAGAAAAGCAGTTAACATGGGTTGGCACAAGCCTGGAAGAGAGCAAAAGTCCTGCTCCCTGCTGGCAAATCTTGGACAAAGGGAAAATACTTCTTCTGGAGCTTTGTTCATACAAGTGTTTTGCTCACTGACTAGTGGTTTTTCATGTCTGTTTTGAGAAGACAGACTAATGGGATAAAGCAGAACTGGTAATTTCAGGAGCTGGACTGTGGATCTGTTGGAGGAAATGTCTCCTGTTGGTAGGAACTGATTCATGAGCACAGCCCACAAGCATGTCCCAGTAATGCCACTCAGTGTGCAGTTGTGTCCTTCCACAAGAAGGAACAGAAACATCTCTCATGCAACTCTCATGCAAACTTGTCTTGAGTTTGGGTTTTGTTGGTTGGCTTTTCTAATTCTTTCTGTATGGGGTATGTCTCCTGCAACTAAGAGTAAACAGTAGAGATCCTGCTGGGTATCTTTGCTTTCAAAGACAGACAAGCAGAAAATGGCTTGCCCAGGACAAGGCTACACAGTAGACTTAGCTTAAGGCCTTATGTAGAGGTCAGTCCATATCCAGCCACCATAAAACTGGCAGAAAATGGCTTGCCCACCACAAGGTTACACAGTAGGCTTAGCTTAAGGCCTTATGTGGAGGTCAGTCCATATCCAGCTACCATAAAACTGGCAGAAAATGACTTGCCCAGGACAAGGCTACACAGTAGGCTTAGTTTAAGGCCTTATGTGGAGGTCAGTCCATATCCAGCCACCATAAAACTGGCAGAAAATGACTTGCCCAGGACAAGGCTACACAGTAGGCTTAGTTTAAGGCCTTAGGTAGAGGTCAGTCCATATCCAGCCACCATAAAACTGGCAGAAAATGGCTTGCCCAGGACAAGGCTACACAGTAGGCTTAGCTTAAGGCCTTATGTGGAGGTCAGTCCATATCCAGCTACCATAAAACTGGCTTCTTGTCTGTTCCACTGTAATTAATGGCAGCAAGAGCCCATGGGGATATAGCAGTTAACTCTAGTGCATAGTTGACTCTGATCTGCTGTTTTATCAGCTTACATTAGTTGTTGGAAGCCTTTAATATCTCATTAAATGGTTTTCACTTAGAGTTATGTTGGATTCAGTGCCCACACATCCAGTGAGAGGACCCATATGTATCACACTGACTGCAGACTTTAAATATTTGATAGCAGAAAACTTCCTGTCATCTTTCTTGTTTTAGTTCTGCTACAAATGGGTTCATTTTCCCCCAAAAAAGCATTTCTGAAGTCAGAGCTTGATGGTCTGAGCCCCAATCTCATGCAGCAATATGACACTTAAGCACAGATCATAGTCCAGATCTTTCTTATGGAAAGTGTCTCCTTTGCCCAAGGTCAGCAGAGTCTAAAGTTGTGCAGAAATAGGTAAAAATATGTTTTTCTCCTGATCTCCTTCTTTGAACATTCCCAATACAGGACTCAGATCTGAAAAATAGATGACCACCACCTTAACTCAGCTTAATAATTAGAACCAGCCAGGAGGTAGCAATGACTTGCTGTCGGTTGGTTGTGATAGCTGTGACCTGGCAGTGCTGCATTAACAGTTGGACTCAATAATCTTCCAGGTCTGTTTCCACCCAAAAGAGTTCTGTGATTGTGTGACCTGGAAGTGGCCTCAGCAAATGGAGGATGACTGGTCACTGTTTAGCTTTTTTTCAGCTGGCATGTAGGCTAAACCAAATTATTTGATATTTATCACAAGCTAAGGAAAGGTGGCAGTGAATTGCCATGAAGCAACTTGGTATGGACCTTTGGTGAGATGTTTCAACCCTTCCCTGAAGCCTTTGGGCTCCAATCTGTTTCAGCAACCCCAAATTTCCCATTGCTGTGGGTGTGTGTAGGGTCACTTTCAAAGGGCAGCAATGTATTCAAAGTGTGAATCAAACCTGAATTCGTTACCTTTACCTAAAATATTTCTTCAGTGTGTATGTGAAAATCATAGAATGGTTTGGGTTAGAAGGGGTCTTAAAGATCAGCTAGTTCCAAACCCCTGGTGTGGGCAGGGACAGCTCCCACCAGATCAGGTTGCACAAGGTTCCATCCAGCCTGACCTTGCACACCTCCAGGGAGGGAGCATCCACAACTTCCCCAGACCACCTGTTTCTATTCTAAAGAATTTACTCCTAATATCCAGTGTAAATCTGCATATAGCATATGAAGCACCCTCCTTTGACCTTGGGAACTGAGAATTCATTTGTATCACAGTATCACCAAGGCTGGAAGAGACCTCAAGGCTCATCAAGCCCAAGCCATTACCACAGCCCTCAAGACCAGACCATGGCACCAAGTGCCACGTCCAAACCTGCCTTGAACACCTCCAGGGACGGTGACTCCACCACCTCCCTGGGCAGCCCATTCCAGCAGTCAATGACTCTCTCAGGCAACAACTTTCTCCTCACCTCCAGCCTAAACTTCCCCTNCCAGCCTCGTTGCCCTTCTCTGGACACACTCAAGCACCTCAATGTCCTTCTTCAATGGAGGGGCCCAGAACTGGACACAGGACTCAAGGTGTGGCCTAAGCAGTGCAGAGTCCAGGGGGAGAATGAGCTCCCTGCTCCTGCTGGCCACACTATTGCTGATGCAGGCCAGGATGCCATTGGCCTTCTTGGCCCCTTGGGCACACTGCTGGCTCATGTTCAGGCAGGTGTCAATCAGCACCCCCAGATCCCTTTCTGTTTGGCTGCTCTCCAGCCACTCCCACCCCAGCCTGTAGCTCTGCATGGGGTTGTTGTGGCCAAAGTGCAGCACCCAGCACTTGGATTTGTTGAATGGCACTTCAACATACACATTTGTACATACAAATGGGAGTAGAACAACATCTAGACTCTATCTTACAGCCACATGGAAAATCCTGACATCTCCTACTAAAAGAAGAAGAGAGAGGAATAAAAAATAAGGCACCACATGAACTTCTTCATGGGCAAATATGGTAGGAATGAGGCTAATTCCACAAAAAAATAAGAGCAGTCTCAAACTAGAATACTTGAAGCTCTTTAAGATGAGAGGAAATGGCCTCGAGTTGCAGTAGTGGAGGTTTATATTGGATGTTAAGAAAGATTTCTGTAGTGAGTGAGTGGTCAGGTGTTGGAACAGGCTGCCTAGGGAGGTGGTGGAGTCACCATCCCCAGAGATGTTCAAAAACCATGTAGACACAGCACTTTGGGACATGGCCTCATGGTCATGGTGGGGTTGGGTTGATAATTGGACTTGATGACCTTAGAGGTCTTTCCCAGCCTTAATGATTCTTTGATCTCCCAGGCCAGGGACCTAGACAACACATCCCCACCCGGGGTGGGGAGGGGGGGGATAAGTTCTGCTTGAACTTTTCCCACAGAGCACAAATGGATCCATTTGTGAACAGTATTTTACACACTGAACCCTAGAGCTAATTTTATTTATATCCAGTAATTTTATTTATATCCAGTAATTTTATTTATATCCATGCTATGTTTGAGAGCCCAAAAGTACATGGAGAACCACTTGGCAGTTAGAACATCTCACAATCAATTATAATTGTGAAGTAGGGTAAACTAATGCCAAGACATGAGGGCATTTAAGCACTGTAATAAATTCATGATTAACAGCATCTGACACAGAAATCTTTAATGCTTTTTGTGCATTAAATCACCTCAAATCACCTCTCTGGCCTTGGATAGGTCTACCAGGGGTTGTCACAGTATGTATAACTGTCAAATAGACATGGCACTTCAGGACATGGTTTAGTGGTCATGGTAGTGTTGGGTTGGTGGTTGGATCTGATGATCTTACAGGTCTCTTTCTAACCTTAATGACTTTATTTCATGACCACATGAAATCAAGTTGGTCTGCCAAATGTCAGCAGGGCGAGGTGGCAGAGCGTCACACTCTCTGCAGATGAAAACAACAGGGAAGGAGTCCAAAGGTTCTCAGAACTCAGTGATGAAACTCTTTTGGAGGACAGGACTTACACTGGTCTCAGAAGAAGGGCAAACCAGTGGGTTTGATCACACACAGCTTGGGTATTTAGAAGCTGACAGCTGAGCCAATCCTTTTGGGTCCTCTAGGCTGGAGATACATTTTTTAGTTTTTTTTTTTAAGGCACAATTTACCTCTTCCACTTTAGCATCTTCCCTACCATGGAAGGAATCACATCCCCTTTATTACCCAGTGTGGATAAAACTTAGACAACTAGTGCTGACCTAGACTTCTTCATAATGTCCTTGTGGAGAGATGAGTACTGTGTCCAGTTCTGGGCCCCTCAATTGAAGAAGGACATTGAGCTGCTTGATTGTGTCCAGAGAAGGGCAACAAGGCTGCGGAGAGGCCTCGAGCACAGCCCTATGGAGAGAGGCTGAGGGAGCTGGGATTGGTTAGCCTGGAGAAGAGGAGGCTCAGGGGAGACCTTCTTGCTGTCTACAACTACCTGAAGGGTGGTTGTAGCCAGGGGGAGGTTGCTTTCTTCTCTCAGGCAAGCAGCAGCAGAACAAGAGGACACAGTCTGAAGCTGTGCCAGGGGAAGTTTAGGCTGGAGGTGAGGAGAAAGTTGTTGCCTGAGAGAGTCATTGCCTGCTGGAATGGGCTGCCCAGGGAGGTGGTGGAGTCACCGTCCCTGGAGGTGTTCAAAGCAGGTTTGGACGTGGCACTTGGTGCCATGGTCTGGTCTTGAGGGCTGTGGTAACAGCTTGGACTGATGATCTTTGAGGTCTCTTCCAACCTTTGTGATACTGTGATACTGTGATACTGTCCTACCTCAGCACTAGTTTCTTCAGGGCATCTCAGGCAGATTTGTATCTGCCTGGTCCAGGAGCTTCAGAGAATACAACCAGATGCTATCAGCCACCAGCAACCACTCAGCAACATGTAATCCACCAGCCTCCTACCCTTCACCACAGCAGGACCATCCTTCTGGGATTCTTAAAGGTCAAAGGGTGGTCACCTACTCAACTCATATATTAAAGTGGATAAAAGTCGAGGCAGTCTGTATGGTGCAGCTGACTGCCCATAAATTGCATTCTTGTAGTAACTTATTCATGAGTTCATGCTGCAATAATTTACTGTGGTCTGATTAACCCCATGGCAAAAATAGATTTTGGATGGAGCATGTGTTTGTGGGATGTAAAAGCTGCTTACAGGAGATCAAAATTTATTAGTGCTCTGGGGTGAAACAGCCATTTCTGCTGCCCAAATACTCTTTCTGGGCATTCTTATCCTGAATTTATTGGCTTTCCAGAAGTAACAGATTGGCAAGAAGTGGATGCAGTCATAAATGAGGGGATTTGGCTTTCTGCTATCTATAGGCACTACCCCTCACATCCTCTGGAATCTACTGATGGGTGGTCTTTATGGAGTCTGAATGTGGTCTTTGGGGCAGGAAATCAAAAGGTACAGAGCAAACCTTTCCATATGTGATTACTCATACATGTAAGAGATTAACTAGACCTTTGGATGACCTTTGACTTCAGAGGAGATTAAAACAATTGAACTTCATGGACAAGGGCTTAGCCATGCCAGCTGGGTTAAGCTCCAGAGGTTGGTCTGGCCATCCTTAGGCTTAGTGAGGTGTCTGAATACTGCTGAAATATTGAGGTATGTGTAAGTTCCTACTCTTGAGCACTTAGGTCTATATTTATTTATTTTTTCTGCTGGTGTAGGACAAACTTTCTGCAATGATATTATCTGCCAGTTTCATGGACTGAAGCCATTCTGAGTTAAGGAGCTTCCCAGTTTCTATCAAGCTATAATCACAGGGCTTGCAGAGGTACAGGAAAGAGGGGGGGAAAGGTTTGTAAAAAGATATTGAGAAAACAGAGGTCAAGTGCAGAGAGGGAACTGAGAAGCAGAGAGTCCAAGGTGTGATGGATCTCATCAGAAAAGAGAAGCCACAGACAGACAGGAAGGCAGTCCCCTAATGTCCTTGCAGGGTCATTTCATCTTCTTCTTTCAGCACAGGCAGTGAGTTGAGAGGTCTGGACTGGACATGTCCAGAGAGAGTTAGGAGAGTTTCAGTAGAGCCTAGGGTACAGAGTCAGGAAAGAGGAGTGAGAGCAGCAGAAAACAGCAACAGAAATACTCTGGGCCATCCAAACAGAGCAAGTGACTTAAGGACAACATGAAACTCCAATGACACTTTTCCTTCCTGCTCACATTCCCCAACCCAAGAAGTGGCTCTTAACATGAGTCAGACTCTGGAAGCTGTAAACATGAATATCTGAGGAATGACTCTGATGCAGAGCTCCTCCAGTTCCAACAGTGGAACTGCCCCTTTCACCTAAATGGCCATGCCTGCTGCCACACACACTGCAGGAGAACAGGAGGGCTTTACTGAGCCACGGCAATACCCTATTGGCTGTACCCAATGAACCACATTGATCCGCACTAAGGGAGGACCAAGCCCTTTGCATTCATGCACGCAGAAAGCCACCCCAAAAGAAGAGATGGGTCTGATGTGGAGGTGTGAGCCTGGGAACCTTGGAGCAGGTCCAGAGGAGGGTCACAAAGATGCTCAGAGGGCTGCAGCAGGCCTCCTGTGAGGACAGGCTGAGAGAGTTGGGGCTCTGCAGCCTGCACAAGAGAAGGCTTCCAGGAGACCTTAGAGTAGCCTTCCAGGATCTGAAAAGGGCCTGCAGGAAGGCTGGGGAGGGACTATTGACAAGGCCTTGTAATGACAGGACAAGGGGCAATGGGTTTGAACTGGCAGAGGGGAGATTTAGACTGGATGTTAGGAGGAAGTTGTTTGCAGTGAGGGTAGTGAGACACTGGCACAGGTTGCCCAGGGAGGTTGTGGCTGCTCCCTCCCTGGAGGTGTTCAAGGCCAGGTTGGAGGAGGCCTTCAGTGAGCTGTGCTAGTGGGAGGTGTCCCTGCCTATGGCAGGGGGTTGGAACTGGATGATCCTTGTGGTCCCTTCCAACCTTCCCATTCTATGATTCTATGATAAGTACCTCCAGGGATCTCTGTCAGCTCGTTGAGGGGTGGCACAGTGTCCAGCTTGTCTGCATAGTTCTTGGCCGCTTGCCGCTGTGCATAGCGCGCCTCGATCTCTTTCCTCGTCCGGGGGATCCGGCACTTGAAGATACAGCACAGGGTGATAACTGGGAAAGGAGAGAGGGAGGCAAGAGCATTCAGGTTAGTCAGTGGATCTAGCTGCAGTGGGGAGGCAGCAGGAAGAAGTTGGAGAAGGTCCAGGGGAGGCCACAAAAATGGTTAGAGAATGAAACAGCTCCCTTGTGAAGAAAGGCTGAGAGAGTTGGGCTTGTTCGGCCTGCGGAAGAGAAGGCTCCAGGGAGACCTTCTGGTAGCCTTTCAGGACTTAAAGTGGTTGATCAAAAAGCTGGGAATGGACTGCTGAGCAGGGCTTAAAGTGGACATGGGGAACAATTTCCTCCTCAAAGGAGTTGCAAGGCCTAGCCCAGGCTGCACAGGGCAGTGGTGGAGTCCCTGTCCCTGTAAAGGTTTTAAAACTGTGGAGATGTGATGCTGAGGGACACAGTTTAGTGGTGGCTTGGCAATGCTGAGTTAATGGCTGGACCTGATTATCTGAAAGGTCTGATGATCTTCAAGATCTTCAAATAAAACAATCACTGCTATGATTCTCAGCTCTCAAACCTCATAAAGCAGAAGAAGAATCACCCTGTGTTACAAAACCTACTGGAGTAAATTTTCAATTCTCCTCACTTTCTCAGTTTTTCTGCTTTAATCCATGGCTTTGTGACACTGCAAATTGAAAGCACAACCTTTTTTCTTCAGTAACAAGATGTGGATTGCTTTGCTGTATGCCTTCTGAATTTTTTTATTTTTTTTTTATTTTTTACCTTTTCATCTCCCTGACAGCTGAATTCATCCTTTCTCTGAAGGAACATTTGTATTTTAAATTGAAAAGTCAAGTCTGATCCTGCACATGTTGTACTCTTTCCACATTCAAGATTCAAGTTGACAACCTATTAAATAAGTTCTCATCCTTCCTGCCAGGCTGGTCATGTGAAATGTAATTTTTCCAGAAGGTGACAAATACTTGGTGATCATTATGGAATGAGTGTTTTAAAGGAGTCAACTTTTTGCTATCAATGATGACAAAAGAGGTGTTGTGAGAGCTACATTTTCATTCTTCTCCTTAAACTAAAATCCTTGGCTCAGGAAATAATGAAAAGCTCTGAGGCTTGTTCCTTTCTGTTTTTTTAAAGTATCCTAGAATCCCAGTGCAGTGGGGGTTGAAGGTAGATCCTCTGGAGATCATCCAGTCCAACCTCCCTGCTAAAGCAGGGGCACCTACAGCAGCTTGCCCAGCATCACACTGTCCAGGGCGGGTTGGAATCTCTCCAGAGGAGGAAACTCCACAGCCTCTCTGGGCACCCTGGGACAGGGCTCCAGCACCCTCACAACAAAGAAGTCTCTCCTCCTGTTCAGGTGGAATCTCCTGGGTTCCAGTTTGTACCCATTGTGCCTTGTCCTGTCCCTTGGCACCACTGACAAGAGACTGTCCCCAGCCTCTTGCCCCCCACCCTTTAGGTCCTGCTGAGCATTGAGCAGATCTCTGGGTCTGCTCTTCTCCAGGCTCAACAGCCCCAGGGCTCTCAGCCAGCCTTTCCTCCTCACAGAGATGCTCCAAGGCCCTCAGCAACTTCCCAGCCTCCACTGGACTCTCCCCAGTCATTCTCTGTCTCTATTGAACTGGGGAATCCAGATCTGGACCCAGTACTCCTGAAAAGGCCTCAGTAGGGAAGAACATAGTGGGAGGAGAACCTCCCTCAACTTTCTGGTTGTTAGTGTACTCCAAAAGAGCAGAGAACGCGGGCATGATTTTTTGGCACATTTCCATATTTTTTACCAGGGACAATGTCTTGTTAAGATTCATATTCAATACTGCTGAGGTTGGAGGAGCTGAGGAATGGCTTCCAAATCCTCTCATTTGAAGAACAGCAAGAGAGCCAATGCTAAACAGATCATTATCATCTTAAACAATCAGATGTTTGCAAGTAAATGGAGGCTGTGTGTTTACTTCCACTGCCTTAAACTGAACCATTTTCTTTCATAATTGAAGCAACTTTAAGTGGTTATGCAAAAGACCATGAAAGGAGCTTGATGGGCTTAAACTAAACATCCAAGTGGCCAAGTTCCCCTGTTCATGATCCCTCGTCTCTTTTCACTTAAGTGAATTTAGCTCATCAGCAACAACACAGTTGCTTCTTGTTTAGCTGGGCAGTAAATGTAAGAAACCAAACTCGAGAAGGAAATAAACAACTGGGTAAGATGTGAAATATCTTCTCCAGGGACTGCTCAGGGTAATATTTTAGCAGAGCTGTGATTGAGAAAGGAAGAGTTTAAGAAATGGAATGGAATGCTGGGGACAGACATTTTAGCTGAGTGTGTAGTGACAGGACAAGAGGTGATGGTTTGAACTCAAAAAGAGAGATTCAGATTGGAGTGAAGGAAGAAATTTTTTATATTGAGGGTGGTGAAACCCTGGCCCAGGTTGCTCAGAGAGGTGGTAGCTGCACCATCCCCAGCACCATTCTGGGTCAGGTTGTCTGGGGCTCTGAGCAACCTGCTCTAGTTGTAGATGTCCCTGCTGACTACAGGGGGTTGGACTAGGTGAACTTGAAAGGTCCTTTGCAATCAGAACCAGCCTGGGATTCTACAAAATTGGCTGCAATATACAGTAGGTTGGTTCCCTTTGAAGCTGGAAGACAGAATCTCCCAGTAGAGCAGTTAATTAACATCTAGCCACATAGCTTGTTCTGCTCTGAGTTGATTGAGGAGCCAAGCTGTTGTTAATAACGTAAGCAATGCATGCAGATTTATTCCACAGCATGTTAAATGTAGCACTGCTGGGTAAACACTCTTTGAGAAGCCTGGAAAGTTGTCATTCTGACTACAGTGATGCTTGAAGGAAAGAGGTGGGGTATTTTGGCTTTTTGAGATCCTCACAGCACTGCTAATTACTGTCTAATTGTGATGATGTAATGATTAGTGAGGGCTACTAAACTTTTTAGGAATTTAGTTATTGTGTGGCTCTTGGTAGGACTGGTCACTGAATCCCAGCATCCCAGCACGGTCTGCAGATCATCCAGTCCAACACCCCCTGCTAGAGCAGGGGCACCCACAGCAGCTTGTCTAGCAACACAATGGCAGGGGTGTGGGTTGGAATCTCTCCAGAGAAGGAGACTCCACAACCTCTCTGGGTCTCTAAGTCCCCATCTCTGATGCCAAAGTCTGCCTGTGCAGTCCAAGGCCATGTTGCCTTGAGCCCTGTGAACTGAGGCTGAGGGAGCTGGGATTGGTTAGCCTGGAGAAGAGGAGGCTCAGGGGAGACCTTCTTGCTGTCTACAACTACCTGAAGGGTGGTTGTAGCCAGGGGGAGGTTACCTTCTTCTCTCAGGCAAGCAGCACCAGAACAAGAGGACACAGTCTGAAGCTGTGCCAGGGGAAGGTTAGGCTGGAGGTGAGGAGAAAGTTGTTGCCTGAGAGAGTCATTGACTGCTGGAATGGGCTGCCCAGGGAGGTGGCGGAGTCAGCGTCCCTGGAGGTGTTCAAGGTGGGTTTGGATGTGGCACTTGGTGCCATGGTCTGGTCTTGAGGTCTGTGGTGATGGGTTGGACTTGATGAGCTTTGAGGTCTCTTCCAACCTTGGTGATACTGTGAGACTGTGATGAATGTCCACTGAGTGGGTGGGAGGATGGAGAAGTGGGTTAGGCTTCTAGATGGTAGGAACACCCATACAGCAAAGCTGCTTTGGTGTCCCACTATGGTCTAGCACCCCAGTTCATCCCCTTGTAGACACAGCCTATGTGACCTGGGAACTGACACTTTTGTGATCCTACAGCCTCAGGCAATGGCATCTGCAAAGCTTTTTAGCCCATAGGGATGACAACAGCTGATTTTGTAGCAGTCTTGGGCATTTAAGCATGCAGGAGGAGGTTTAAGATAACAGGGCTGTACAAAACAAAACCAGCACAGGTTATTTGCTGTCGAAGAGAAGGAATATTCACTAGATATCAGTTGGAACACTTCAAAAATGGTCGTTCCTTTGTGAAGGACTAAGTGACAGGACTCGGGGCATTAGTCATGAGTTGGAGCAAAGGAATTTCCACCCAAACTGAAGGGGGGGGACGGGGGACTCCTTTACTGTGAGGGTTGTTGGATTGCCTCTGCAGGATATTACACAGAGGCACTGCCTGCATCTTCCCTGGTGGGCTGCTGTCCACAGACCTGGGTTATGTGTGAAGAAGGAAGCCAGCAGATGTTGAGTAACACCCAGAGAGGAAAATCAACAGCTCACAGGTCTGCTTAAGAGCACTGATGGCTGTTCTGAAGTCAAAGGGTGAGTCAGGGGAGAGGACAACGAGCAAGCCTTGGGCCAGCTGCTGGTTTTCCAAGGGCTGGATGAGGACCACCTTCTCAATCACATCCACCACGACTGAGGCCTTTGTGCCAGAAGCCTAGCAAAGGGTAATGCTTTTGGGCAAGACTTTCAGTCTGTGTGGACAAAACAGGCTGTGCAAGATTCCAGGGCTATGACTCAAACCTGCCCTATCAGAGTGACAGCTTTGGGCTTCAGTTCCCTGTTTACAGCTTTCACAGGACCTAAAATAACCAAACCCCCACCAACCCAAAAAACAAGACTAGGAAACTAGATAGCAATGCCCTGAGTCAATGGAACCCCCCTGACAGCTAATCTCATCTTAATTGTCTGTTTTTGTCTAATCAAATTCTCTCTAAGAAAAAGTCAAGTGCAGCCTTTTTTTCTGCTTCTCAAGTGGTCTCTTATCTTATCAATCAGCACTCAGTAGCAATCCAGAGAAGCTGAGAGGTGCCCGGTGCTCAAAGAGGGCCCTGATAAAGATTTCAAGGCACAATTGGGTATCTCATGACTTCTCTTGCTCTATCTGAGTCAAATAACCCAAAGGAAAGGTTTCCTTTAATCTAGGACAAAAATGACTGAGGTGAAATCTTGGAGGCAGAGGAACAGCAGTGAGTAGACCTGCTGGGTGTGGTATTCCAGGAACATTTTTTTCCTTCCCTTTCTTCACAGATGTTTGCCTGGAGAGGATGTTTGCTTTAGAAATGAGCTCCAGTGGTAGCAAAAAGATTTGATATTCCTGATGTTGAGACACTGGCACAGGTTGCCCAGGGAGGTTGTGGCTGCTCCCTCCCTGGAGGTGTTGAAGGCCAGGTTGGAGGAGGCCTTGAGTGAGCTGTGCTAGTGGGAGGTGTCCCTGCCTATGGCAGGGGTTTGGAACTGGATGATCCTTGATGTCCCTTCCAACCTTACCATTCTATGATTCTATGTTTTAGGAGATGAATAAGGATTGGTTAATGACACAAACATCCACGAGGGTTGTATCTCTAGCATTTCCTGACTGAGGCTCTGCATGTGATACCTGTTGTATTTTCTACTGTGGGCTGGTTTACTCCCCAGATTTTCTTTCTCTCATGACATATCCCATCAGAGAGCAGGAACAAAGGAAAATTTGCTGAGATGGGTCTGATGGAGAAATGCCTCCACAGGAATGAAAGGAAAAGGAGCTGAGATGGGTCTGATAGAGAGATGCCTCCACAGGGATGAAAGGAAAAGGAGCTGAGATGGGTCTGATAGAGAGATGCCTCCACAGGGATGAAAGGAAAAGGAGCTGAGATGGGTCTGATGGAGAGATGCCTCCACAGGGCTGAAAGGAAAAGGAGCTGAGATGGGTCTGATAGAGAGATGCCTCCACAGGGCTGACAGGAAAAGGAGCTGAGATGGGTCTGATGGAGAGATGGCTCCACAGGGATGACAGGAAAAGGAGCTGAGATGGGTCTGATGGAGAGATGACTCCACAGGGTTGAAAGGAAAAGGAGCTGAGATGGATCTGATGGAGAGATGCCTCCACGGGGCTTCCAAGAATATCTGCTACCAGCTGCTGCAGGAGAATCAGAAAAGCCTTCTGCTAGAAGGTGTGCATACCTTCATAAATTTCATATCTTCTGTTCTCTGCTGGTAAAGCTAAGAGTTGTTCTCTTTGATTTATAACTTGTATAAGTCAGAAGATCTTCCCCAATAGCATTTTTTTTTTCTTCCCTATTTCAGTGATGTGTGTTGACTTAGGAAATGCACTTGTGTGGGGTTTGGGCTTTTCTTGATACCAGTAAAGAAGGAAGTGAAATCTGGGGTTTGGAAGTTCCTTTGCTATGTGTTATGTAATGATGCCATCTCGTGGAGGCTATGAAGAGCAGGAGTGGGAAACCACTCCTAGATCATATTGAGAGGAAGCTGAATCACCCCTGTGAGGAGGAAAAGCTGAGAGGGCCTCGGTTGTTTAGCCTGGGGAAAAGCAGCCTGGAGAAGGGTAGCCTGAACCTCAATGCTCAGCAAACGCTAAAGGATGGGGGGGGTGGGGGGGGGGGGCAAGAGGCTGGGGCCAGACTCTGTCAGTGGTGCCCAGGGACAGCACAAGGGACAATGGGCACAAATTGGAACTCAGGAGGTTCCATCTGATCAGAAGAAACTTCTTTGTTGTGAGAGTGCTGGAGCCCTGTCCCAGGCTGCCCAGAGAGGTTGTGGAGTCTCCCTGTGTGGAGAGATTCCAACCTCCCCTGGGCATTGTGATGCTGGGCAAGCAGCTGTGAGTGCCCCTGCTTTAGCAGGGAGCTTGGGCTGGATGATCTCCAGAGTTCTCTTCCAAACCTACCTTGTTTGGATTCTATGATATCTGTATTTGTAAGTTTTGTCACTCAGCAGGAGCAGCTTTGTAGGGTCGGAGAGCATGAAGGATCCTGTATGCATGCAGGGAGATCCAGTTTGGTCCAGTTGTTGCCCTTAGCAATTATCATACATATCTAAGACATTCTATGTCCCTTTCAACTGAAAAGAATCCAGTTCAAATGTTACCCAGCCACCCACACTGAACCACTTACTGTCCTTAACTTCTCAGTTCCTCTCCTCAAGCTCCTCTACTCCTCCTGAATTCACATGACAAAGGAGGCACACCCTCAAAGCCTTGATAACAAGGCGAGACGATGAGCCAGTGGGATCATGTGCAGGCTTGGAGAGGCCCTGGGAAGGATGCTCTTCTGTTTTCTGGTGCAGGGGGTTAGTGTTGTTAGAGGTTTGTGTTATCTTTTTGCTCTGATTGGGGAGGTGCTCCTGGAACCAAGAAAAGGAAGCTGTACTAAAGCTGCTCTCCAACTCTCCTCTCATCAGAAGAGTAGAACATTGCTTGTTTTTCTGGACTGACAGCAGGGAGGATTCCAAGAGCTCACTCACAGAAAATCCTGTGTCTGCTCCTGAGACTCAAAGCCTTGCTTGCAAAGCTGGGGAACCGTCAATGCTTTGGAGATCACAAAGCAGAGGAGGAGGAGGAGGAGGAAGAGGATGTTGCTGGAGCGAGATACGAGAAAGTGGTGAGAGCTGACTGTATGCTTGGATTATTCTGATGTCATTATCTTTGAACCTGCCTGGTTTTGGCTTGGATCACAGACTTGGTTAACAGTTGATGCCTTTACCATGTACTTGCTGTTTTCCTAAAGCTGACTGCTTTCATAGAATTGTTTGGATTGGAAGTGACCTCTAAGATCAAGTCCATTGTTCAGCCTAAGACCACTCTGGCCATTAAACCATGTCCCAGAGTGCCATGTCCACACATTTCTTAAACACCTTCATGGATGGTGATCCTCCACCTCCCTGGGCAACCTCTGTTTGTCAGCCTTTCCACATTTCTCACCCTGGTAATGTCAAAGCCAACTTCTAACTGGATGAAAACACCTTTGCAGTTTGCTTACCCCTCTCTGAACCAAGAAAAAAATCAGTTACAGAAACTCCTCCAGCAGTCTGTGCACTCTAAAGTCCTGGTTGTTGAGTTTGATGCCTCTTTCACATGGTATATGGAGTCATCAGGGTTAAAGACTTGGTCAGGATTACTTTGATCTGTGGAGGTCCTTGTGATTGCTTGCAGAAGTTGCTGTGGCCTGTGATGAATTAGCATAAGCTTTGTAGATGTAGAGCAGGCAAGGGGTAGAAGTTGGTAACTATCAGATTTTGAGTGCAGAGTTTGGTGTTTGCAGAGAAGGGGAAAGGAAACGGAAGAGAATGGTGGTAGCTGCTTTGAACAGGTGGGTGGCTGGTTTAAAGAGAGTAGGGCAACAAAGCTGGTGAAGTGCCACAAGTCTTGTGAGGAGCAGCTGAAGGACCTGGGGCTGTTCAACCTGGAGGAAGACATGGCTCTGTCCAGCCCCCTGAAAGGAGGTTGGAGCCAGGTGGGGGTTGGTCTCTTCTCCCAAAGAACAAGTGATAGGATGAGAGGAAATCACCTCAAGTTACACCAGGGGAGGTTTAGGTTGGATATTAGGAACATCTTTACTGAAAGAGTGGTCAGGCATTGGAAGAGGCTGTCCAGGGAGGCAGTGGAGTCACTGTTGCTGAAGGAAGTGTTTAAAAACTGTATGGGGATGATGCTTTGGGACACGGTTTAAGGGCCCCAGTGACATTAGGTAGATGCTGTGACTCAATGATCTTAGAGGTCTTTTCCAACCAAAGCAATTCTATAATCCTATGCTGCAGTCATCAGTTTTCCAGTGGTGGTTTTCTACTGCCTGGGCCCAGAATTGGGCTTTTAAACTCCTGGAAGCAGTTTCCCTCCCTGGACATGTTCAAGAAAAGGCTGGATGAGGCATTTAGTGCCGTGGTCTAGCTGACTGGCTAGGCCAATGATAGGTTGGACTGGATGATCTTGGAGGTCTCTTCCAACCTGGTTGATTCTATGATTGTCTGATTCTAAGCTGAAAGGTTTGTCATCTGTAATAGGAGGTAGAGACCTTAATGTTGTCTGTGACTGTGGCTGCAAACTTGCAGTATGTGGGATGGTACCACAGGAGCTCACCACACAGACTTTGTATGGTTGTTTGACANAGACATGGCTCTGTCCAGCCCCCTGAAAGGAGGTTGGAGCCAGGTGGGGGTTGGTCTCTTCTCCCAAAGAACAAGTGATAGGATGAGAGGAAATCACCTCAAGTTACACCAGGGGAGGTTTAGGTTGGATATTAGGAACATCTTTACTGAAAGAGTGGTCAGGCATTGGAAGAGGCTGTCCAGGGAGGCAGTGGAGTCACTGTTGCTGAAGGAAGTGTTTAAAAACTGTATGGGGATGATGCTTTGGGACACGGTTTAAGGGCCCCAGTGACATTAGGTAGATGCTGTGACTCAATGATCTTAGAGGTCTTTTCCAACCAAAGCAATTCTATAATCCTATGCTGCAGTCATCAGTTTTCCAGTGGTGGTTTTCTACTGCCTGGGCCCAGAATTGGGCTTTTAAACTCCTGGAAGCAGTTTCCCTCCCTGGACATGTTCAAGAAAAGGCTGGATGAGGCATTTAGTGCCGTGGTCTAGCTGACTGGCTAGGCCAATGATAGGTTGGACTGGATGATCTTGGAGGTCTCTTCCAACCTGGTTGATTCTATGATTGTCTGATTCTAAGCTGAAAGGTTTGTCATCTGTAATAGGAGGTAGAGACCTTAATGTTGTCTGTGACTGTGGCTGCAAACTTGCAGTATGTGGGATGGTACCACAGGAGCTCACCACACAGACTTTGTATGGTTGTTTGACATGGCAGCTCCATGGCCATAAGATGCATTTTGTACTCTAGCTGCACATAGTCCCAGCTATGGCACAGCCCTTTAGTGTCTCTTCTTATTTGGGATGTCACCAGCTAGGACCTGTTGATCCGAGTGTTACTAGATGAAGCCATGATGACCTATCTGTGATTCCTTCAAAGACCTCCACTTACTTCTCCCTGCTGCAAAAAAAAAACCCCAAACCCTCAGTGGGTAGTTGTGCTGGTTTGAGGCTAATTGGAATATTTTAATGGAGAAAATTATATTACAGGCTGAGAAAAGGAAACAATGGGCTCATGCAAAGCACTTTGGGCTCAACAAACAGGAATTGTCTTGTGAAACATTTTTGTCAGAGCACTGACCAGCAATTCAGGTCATCAAAGGGCCTGGGCTTTGGCACTCAGACACCTCAGTGCGCTGTGCTGTCTCTGGATGATCAGAGGCTAGGAAGTAACAGGCCACTCTTTGCAGGTCTGCCCTGCCTTTAGCAGTGTGCTGGTTTGAGGCTAATTGGAATATTTTAATGGAGAAAATTATATTATGGGCTGTGAAAAGCAAAGAGTGGTGATGTCTGCTTCACTCATAGGCTTGTTGAGATGTTTAAGAAAAGAATACAAAACAAAGATAAGCCACTCGGGTAGAGTGTCTCAGGCTGCCCAGCAGCTTCTGGCTTTTCTCCTCTCTGCTGAGTAACCCCACTAACCACTTTCCTTCTAACCCCCCTGGCCCATCCTCCAAACTCACCTTGCATGTAAGGCAAACCTTGGGGTAAGGTATAGGGGTGGGGAGAAGGTGGAAGGGTGGTTGGGAGCTCCTCCTGGGTTCTTTGACTTCTGGGAGGGGAGCTGTGTTTCTGTATTACCTTTAACTTGCATCTTTCTGTAACTATTCCTGTCTGTTTTGTATATCTCTGCTTGTATATTGTGCTGAGCTGTAAATAGTCCTTAACTTCAAAGTTGTTTGCAGTGAGGGTGGTGAGACACTGGCACAGGTTGCCCAGGGAGGTTGTGGCTGCTCCCTCCCTGGAGGTGTTGAAGGCCAGGTTGGAGGAGGCCTTGAGTGAGCTGTGCTAGTGGGAGGTGTCCCTGCCTATGGCAGGGAGTTGGAACTGGATGATCCTTGAGGACCCTTCCAACCTCACCATTCTATGATTCTATGATTAACTTCTAGCTGGCTGAGTCTAGCCTGGGTGATTTAGTTTTAGATGATCCTTTAGAACTAGATTTAGAACTAGATGACCCTTGAGGTCCCTTCCAACCTTACCATTCTATGATTCTACAGTTCTATGATTTTTCATAGAGTGTGTGTGGGGGGTGTGGGTAGGTAACTCCCAAACCATCACAGTAGCCCAAAAAGCTTTAGCCTGTGAACTCAATCACCACCTGGTCTGCAGTCCTCCAGGAACAAGTCCTACTTGGATTGGTGCAAGGCAGAGAATTACAACTTACTGACTGCCAGGACAAAGATGGCAAAGATACCAACCACCTGCCAGAGACGCAGCCCCCAGATCACCACCGTCTCCGAAGTGACAGGGTCCGGTTTCTTTTTCGGGGGTGCTGTGGTGGCCTGGGAAAGAAGGAGAAAAAAGCATAACAAAAAACAACAGAGAAATATGGTTTAAGACTTACAAAGCTCCCTAAAACAGTCAGAAAGATGGCAGTGGAGCAAGAGATTGCAGAGTAACAGGAGCTGAAAGGAACCTTTGGAGGTTATTGAGTAAAGTCCATGGAGTTGTCCAAGTCATCAGTCCTACATCCTATCCTAAATTTATTTTAAGATATGGTTTGCTGGGTATGGTTTGCCTTGGTCATCTTCACAGGATCACAGAACGTCAGGGGCTGGAAGGGACTTCAAAAGCTCATCCAGTCCAAGCCCCGTGGCAGAGCAGGATCACCTAGAGCAGATCACACAGGAACTCATCCAGGTGGGTTTCGAATATCTCCAGAGAGGGAGACTCCACAACCTCCATGGGCAGCCTGTTCCAGTGCTCTGCCACCCTCACAGGGAAAAAATTCCTCCTCATGCTTCCATGGGACTTCACAATATCACAGTATCACAGTATCACCAAGGTTGGAAGAGACCTCAAAGCTCATCAAGTCCAAGCCATCACCACAGCCCTCAAGACCAGACCATGGCACCAAGTGCCATGTCCAAACCTACCTTGAACACCTCCAGGGATGGTGACTCCACCACCTCCCTGGGCAGCCCATTCCAGCAGTCAATGACTCTCTCAGGCAACAACTTTCTCCTCACCTCCAGCCTAAACTTCCCCTGGCACAGCTTGAGACTGTGTCCTCTTGTTCTGCTGCTGCTTGCCTGAGAGAAGAAAGCAACCTCCCCCTGGCTTACAACCACCCTTCAGGTAGCTGGAGACAGCAAGAAGGTCTCCCCTGAGCCTCCTCTTCTCCAGGCTAACCAATCCCAGCTCCCTCAGCCTCTCTCCATAGGGCTGTGCTCGAGGCCTCTCCCCAGCCTCGTTGCCCTTCTCTGGACACACTCAAGCACCTCAATGTCCTTCTTCAATGGAGGGGCCCAGAACTGGACACAGGACTCAAGGTGTGGCCTAAGCAGTGCAGAGTCCAGGGGGAGAATGAGCTCCCTGCTCCTGCTGGCCACACTCTTGCTGATGCAGGCCAGGATGCCATTGGCCTTCTTGGCCCCCTGGGCACACTGCTGGCTCATGTTCAGGTGGGTGTCAATCAGCACCCCCAGTCAGCACCCCAGACTTCCTATGCCTCAGCTTCCACCCATTGGCCCTTGTCTTGTCACTGGGCATCACCCAGTAGAGCCTGGCTCCAGCCTCCTGGTACTCACCTTTACATATTAATCAACTTTACTGAGGTCCCCTCTCAGTCTCCTCCTCTCTAAGCTAAAGAGCCCCAGCTCCCTCAGGCTCCCCTCATAAGAGAAGTGTTCCAATCCCTTAATCATGTGTGCTATACTCTCTCAAGCAGTTAGGGCTCTTTTCCAGCCTTAATAATTCTGATTAGTGGCATCTTTGTTCCCTGCTGTAGTGGTTTAAAGCTGATTGCAGTATTCTAGTAAGATAAATTAGCTCACTGGGTGTAAAAGGATAATAATGATAAAGTGTATATCATCCATTGGTTTGCTAAAAGGGATAAAAGGCCAAAGTATAAATAACTCTTTCTTCTTTACTGCTGAACACTGGATCTTTTTGTTTCTCTCTCTAATCTCTTCCACTAAGCTTGGCTGACCAGATAACACATAAGCCTTGCTGGTTGTTTTCTGTCTGGGGGGGGAGAGAGAGTGGGGCATGGATCCCTTCTGGACTTACATTGTCCATGGGGAAAATTTGGATTTCTGTATTACTTCTCAATTGTATCAAATTGTAAATACCTGTAAATCTACTGTGTATATATGCTTGTAAATTTAGCTTTGCTGTCAATATAGCTTTAGCTTACTTCCAAGCAACCTAAGCTGGTCTGGTAAATTTTAGTTTGGGAGGGAGGAGGGAAGTTGATCAACCCACTACAGCTGCTATCTGAATGTAGGGCCTGCTCTGAATTATCACTTCAGTGTTGGTAGAAACTGAAAACACTGAATCACAGAAATACAGGGATTGGGGTAGACCTTTGGAGATCATCTAGTCCAACCCTCTTGCTAAAGCAGGTTCCCCTGGAGCAGGTTACATAGGGTGGTGTCCAGGTGGGTTTTGAATGACTCCAACCATGGAGAATCCATCACCTCCCTGGGCAGTCTGTTTCAGTGCTCCACCACCCTCAGTGTAAAGGTCTTCTTCATGTTTAGATGGAACTTTCTGTGTTCAAGCTTGTGCCTTCTGCCTCATCCTGTCACTGGGCACCACTGAATAGAGTCTGTTCTCAGTTTATTTCTAACACAACCCTCTCCTGAGCAGCCATCTCATTCCCTGCAGTGATTTTTCCTTCTACACCCATAAAAGTGCTGTTAAAACACAGCTGTAATGGACACCACTGAGCAAACTGGAGCTGGAGCTGCTCTCCAATTACTTGCCCATTTACTCAATACAAACCATATTTTTGTTCCTTTCTAATGAAGGATGTTTCTGGCCATGCCTGGAGTGCTTTGTCTCCCAGAGGGCTCCTATTAACAATCCATCTGTGGTGCAAAGGGTTGTTGTCTGAGCTGGTTTCTGCCAAGCTGTCCTGGCTGCTCAGCACCACCCAGCCATGTCTGAACAAGACACAGAACAAGAGGACACAGTCTCAAGTTGTGCCGGGGGAAGTTTAGGCTGGAGGTGAGGAGAAAGTTGTTGCCTGAGAGAGTCATTGACTGCTGGAATGGGCTGCCCAGGGAGGTGGTGGAGTCAGCGTCCCTGGAGGTGTTCAAGGTGGGTTTGGACGTGGCACTTGGTGCCATGGTCTGGTCTTGAGGGCTGTGGTAACGGCTTGGACTTGATGAGCTTTGAGGTCTCTTCCAACCTTGGTGATACTGTGAGACTGTGATTGGAATTTGTGACAACCACTACAGTGCAGGGTCTGGCCATGGGACAGTCACTGCTCAAACCCCAGAACTGTGACAGGTGAACTAATCGTAGAACCACAACATCGAGTTTGATCTTAAAGATCATCCATTTTCAACTGCCAAGGACATCTTCCACTAGATCAGGCTGCCCAAGGGCTCATTCAGCCTGGCCTTGAACACTTTCAGGGGAAAAGGCATCCACAACTTCCCTTGGCAACCTGTGCCAGTGCCTCACCACTCTCACAGTGAAGAATTTCTTCCATGCACCTAATCTAAAGCTTTCAGTTTAAAACCTTTGTCCCTTGTCCCTTCTCATCCTTTCCATATGTCCCCAATTCCCAAGTCCTGGAAGGCATCACCTTTGCAGCTTCTCTAAGTGTTCAGCAAGGGCTGGAAGCTGGAAACATCACTCCATAAGGAGCTGGGTCTGAAAGCTGAACTGACATTGGACACTCAGAACTGTTAAATATCTACTGAACTCCAAAACATTAAATCACTTCCAGCCTGGTTGCATTTTTAGGTCAGAACAGTTTGACACTGGGCTTTTGTTTCTGATCATTTCACACAGGCAGAAACTGTTGTGGTGGTGGGAAACAGAGGTACCATCCCCAGAGGAAAAGGAGATAGCTGCTGGAGACAGGAGTTTTTGGGTTGCTTCATTAAGCAGCAGAGAAGAAAAGCTGTGGAAGATGCCACTTTTCAAGGTCTTTTTCTGAATGCCTCTTTTAATGAGGCTTGTTGCTGCTAACAGAGTTTATTCCTAATTCCACACCTAAAGGCCACAGATGGTTTGGGAGGCCTGAGCTTTAAATAAAGGCTGCCCTCTCCCTTCCAAGGAACAAGGAGAAGGTGGACAATGTGACATCCATGAATGCAAAACTTAACTAGTGAGGCCATATAGAGAGACCATCAAAATCCTGTGCAGTGGTGGGGAAACCCTGACAGAGCCCAGATGTAATGTTGAGCATACAGGAATCATAGAATAGAGCCTGGGGCTGGTTTGGATTGGATGGGACCTTTGAAGCTCATCTAGTCCAAGCACTCTGCAGTCAGCAGGGACATCTGCAACTAGAGCAGGTTGCTCAGAGCCCCACATAACCTGATCTGGAATGGTGCCTGGGATGGGCAGCTACCACCTCTCCTGGTAGGCAACCTGGGACAGGGCTTCATGACCCTCAGCACAAGAAATGTCTTCCTCTCTAGTCTAAATCTCCCTCTTTCAGTTCAGACCATCACCCCTTGCCCTGTCCTGTCACAACAGACCTTGCTCAAAAGTCTGTCCCCAGCTTTCTGATCACCCCCTTGAAGCACTAAAAGACCACCAGAAGGTTTCCAGGCTGAACGAGCCCAATTCTCTCAGCTTGGCCTCACAGCAGAGAGCTTTCAGCCCTCATATCATTGCCGTGGCCTCTGCTGGCCCCACTCCAAGAGGCTCACATCTTTCCAGTTTGCTTTGGTGGGCTGGCTTGGCATAAACTGAATTATCCAGGATAAGCACATTGTGTAATTGTTTGATGTAAAAAAGAACTTGTAGATCTTCAGAGCAGCCTGTTACTCATCTGCTTGTGGAAATACAGAAACTGATTGCTCATCTAATCTCATTTTTGGATTGCTGGTAGGCAACCTGCCATGCAGCTTGTGGTTTCAGAGGAGATTTGTTCCTCCTGATGTATAATAAATAGACAAGTTCTAATGAAAGTCTGGTGTGAGTAAAGCAGGACATAAAATTCCAGTTTTTTGGGTTTTTTTTTAATAACAATTGCCATAATTTTGCTGTTTAGCTCTGTTTTGAGGACAGTTCCTCCCAAGTGTGCACCTGAGAGACATAATGAAAGGGAACATCTGCTTTGGTGGGCTGGATGCTGTGCCTGCACACATCCCTGGGTTCAGCAGAGCGTGCTTTGGGGAATGTGCACTGTAAGAGAAAGTTCTGCCTCACTTGTCACCTTGAGAGATGCTCAAGGGCTTGGAAAAAGGTGGAAAATGCCTACAGCAGGTATGGGTGAGGTTGTGAAGGGAGTTTTAGGTTCCTGTTCAGCTTGCTGTGGCTGTTATGTTGTGGTCAGATAGGATAAGCTGGTGAGTATGAAATGAACCAGCCAGAGGGTTGGGGTAATATTTGGACCACGGGGTGGGAATATGAAGGAAGGGTAATGGAGCTGGTGAAGAATCTAGAGCACAAGTCTTGTGAGGAGTGGCTGAGGGACCTGGGGGTGTTGAGCCTAGAGAAAAAGAAGTTCTGCCTCTCTACAACTCCCTCAAAGGAGGTTGGAGCCAGGTGAGAGTTAGTCTCTTCTCCCAAGGAACAAGACAAGAAGAAACAGTCTCAAGTTGGCCAAGGGAAGGTTTAGGTTGGACACAAGGAACAATTTTTTCAACTTGAAAGTTGTAAAGGCCTGTCCCAGGCTGCCCAGGGCAGTGGTGGAGTCTTCATTGCTGGAGTGCTTTTAAAGTGCTGAAGATGTGGTGCTGGAGGGCAATGGTTTAGTGGTGACCTGGCAGTGCTGGGTTAAAGGTTGGGCTTGATGATCTTAAAGGTCTCTTCCGACCAAAATGATTCTATTGACTCAGCACAACGGTTAATGCTTCTGCTAAAATCTGTGGATGAAAGGCTGCAGAGATCAGGCTTGGTTTTGTGAAAGGCCAGGTGAGGGGCAGGGTAGACATGGATTGGAAGCTTTAAAAGCCTGACTTTAAAAAAAAAAAAAAGAGTCTTTTCTTCTTCTGTCAGCCTGTTGGAGCCCTTACCAGAGCTGTTCCTGCGTAGATCCATTTTTCGGCAGTTGATCTAAACGCAGAAGCCTGAGCTGAGCAAGCTTTGCTGAGAGAACTTCTCACTCATCAACACCACAGCACTGAGGTTCTCACCACAGACCAACACAGCAGCTGCCCCTACCACAACTCAGACATTAGAAGAAGTGATGAATAGAACCATAGGATGGGTCAGGTTGGAAAAGACCTTAAAGATCACCCAGTTCCAACCCCCCTGCCATGGGCAGGAACACCTTGCACCAGCCCAGGTTGCTCAAGACTTCATCCAACCAGGCACTGAATGCTGCCAGGGAGGGGCCATCTACAGCCTCCCTGGGTAACCTGTTCCAGTGTCTCACCACCCTCACAGTGAAGAATTTCTTCCCACAGTCTGAATCTACCCTCTTGCAGCCATTCCCCGTTGTCCTGTGACTACAACCCCTTATAAAAAGTCCCTCCCCAGCTTCCCCTCTACAGGTACTGGAAGGCTGCTCTAAGGTCTCCCTGGAGCCTTCTTTTCTCCAGGATGTCCTCCCAGGCAGGATTCTTACTTCTGCAGTTGTTGGTAGCAAAAGTTATAGTCACTGCCAGGGGGTAGTGCTGAGTTAAGAAGCTGCTTTTTTGTTCCTGATTCATCCCAGCTTTGCTCTAGGGAGCTGGAGCCATGGGAGCACCTCATCATGCTCAGAGGAAAGCTCTGAAATGGAGCTGTGGGTAAGGAACCTCACTTCAAGAGTCAGTATTTTGGCTGAAATGGAGGAAATGGGGGAAAGCAGAGGAAGAAAAACACAGTCCAAATAGTTGACTTGTCAGGTAGATCCAGGGACTGGATCACCTGGGCCATGCCTGGTCCTCCTCTTGGAATTTCTGATGCAGGGTGTTTATTGGACAGGACATACTGGGCTAGAAGATGTTGTGTTGTGGCTTTGAACCAACAAACATCTCCCAAAGAAACTTCTAACTCTGTGGAGCCACCTTAAATCCCCTGCTGTCTGTCCTCCCTGGATAGCATGCATGGAAAAACCACACTCCTGGGCACCCCTCAGCCCCCCTATCCTGTAAAGCAAGATGCTCCTTACCTCGATTAACTGTGCCACAGCAGCTCTTGAGCAGGACAGCAAGAGGGAGGAAGACCTGGCCCAGGAGAAAGGATGCTGCAAGGGTAGATCCCACGCCATCTTCTCTTCCCAGGATATCTCTGACTTCTCAGCTGCAGCCCAGAGCAGGGAGAGGTTGTGAATAACCCAGCCAGCTCTCAGCAGCCTTCAGCTTTTAACCAGAAGTGGTTGCATGCTCTCCTGATCTTTCTTTCCTGCCTTCCTTTCGAACCCAGCAGGCAGAGCTGACACAGGGGAGTCATTAATTAATTAGGGTTGGTGTCGCTTACAGAGGGCTCTGCTGTTCCTCAGGCTGGGCTTGGTGAGGGGAGGGGGGGGGGGGGTGAGGGG